>CM065468.1:55192500-55744126 GCA_032872505.1 Leptopilina syphax | reverse complement strand
AATAATAATTCCGCCATTTTGAATTTTTGGAATGTGACTTTATATTCGTAATCAGCCACCCCAAAAATACCACACTAACAAATTTCAAGCAAACTTGAGTAAATTTAAAAAATTAGTCTTTCATTATACTTTAGCTATTTTGAATTTGTTGAATCTAACGTCAGATTCGTCATAAGCGACGCGAAAAACCGCAGAGTAACAAATTTCAAGCGAATCCAATCAATTTTTAAAAAAGTCATCTGTCATATTGGATCCGCCATTTTGAATTTTGAAAATCTGATATCAAATTCGTAATCAGCTACCCCAAAAAACCCCCGAGTAAAAAGATTCAAGCAAATCTGACCAATTTTTGTATTTTGTCTGCCATATTAGATCCGCCATTTTGAATTTTGAAAAACTAACATCGGATTCGTAACCAGTGACCCCGAAAACCCCCGAGTAACGAGTTTCAAGCGAATCCGATCAATTTTTTAAAAAGTCATCCGCCATATTGGATCCGCCATTTTGAATTTTGACAAATGGACATCAGATTCGTAATCAGCGACCACGAAAACCCCTGAGTAACAAATTTCAATCAGATTTGAGCAATTTTGAAAAAGTTTGTCATCTTACGTAAAATAAGAAAAAAATTTTGTCCTTTAAACGCCATTTTAAATTCAAAATCGAAAAAAATAAAATTTATAAATGAATATTTTTTAAGTACAACTATCGGGAACACGTTTTTGATACTTTTTGTTCTATTTGAAAAGCGTTATGACAAAGAAAAAAATTCTTTTGAAAAAAATTACATTAAAAAAAGTTGACTTTTTTTAGTATTTTTGAAAAAAGGTTTAAATATCATTTTTTGAAAATTTTGACCACACCATTCGAAAGAGCGACCCCAAAAATAGTAGGGTATGGACTTTTAAAAACTTTTATGGCTTTTTTCTACTAATTGTAAGAGATTGAATTTTATGTTGAAAAGTAGCACATCTCGTCGTTAAAGGGTTAAGACAACATAACAACCGTTGCCGCGGCAACTGTTGATATAGTAATTGTTGCAATAAAAACCGTTGCCATGGCAACCGTTACTATGGTAATAAAAAAAAATTTCAATTTTAAGTACAAAAAAAATGTCTAAATAAAATTATTATTTATTTATTTTTTGTCATTTTAGGCCACAAAACCCTATGATGCAATGTAGGCGCATTGCGCCTGCTTCTCTGACTGATTTTTTATTTTTTAAAGTATGAAGTACCCTTTCAATCATCTTGCAAAAAATATGTTACTTTTGAAATAACTATTATTTTATAGAAAAAAATGGCGGTAGTGCAAAAAAAATTCGATAAAAAAAAGGTTTTTTAAAAAAAATTAAAAAAAAAATTTTTTTTACTGACTTTTTACTGACTTTCTTTGTTAGAATTTGGTTGTCAATTTTTTTATCAACTGTTCATATTGTATTGTACAAAAAAAACTTTTTTATGAAAATCGGTTCATTAATTTTGGAGGAAAAACAAATTTTTTAATTTTTCAAAAAAATCGTTTAATTCAAAAACAAAATTTTTTTCGAGTTGAAACTTAGTGAAAATAATTCTCATAATAGGTCAAAACTATTCCCTAAATATGGACCCAATCCAGGAGGGGGCAATTTTTACAAGCTTATACTGCTACGGCCTTTATTATTAGAAACAAGATATCTGAGTAACAAAATTTTAAAAAATGTCGGAGATGCGGGACTTAAAATTTTTTAGTCACTTCTTTTTGAAATGCAATAACTTTAGTCTTAATTTATCATACGATTTTCGATTACAATGTTTTAAAAGATTTGTTTTAAAGTATATTTTTAAAAAATAAGAGACAGAAAATTGAAAAAAAAAATTCAATTTGAGTTTTTAAAAGTAGGTCATTTTTAATATTTTGTTCAAAACAAGCTTTAAATGTAATATACAAGTAAGGCAACATAGGACCGTAAGTCATTTTCAAGAAACAAAAACTTAAATCTTGTTTACTTTGACTATGCATTGCACACATGCATAGAGAATCAAGTTGATGAATCCTTCACATCTTGTTTTACTGTGCGTGCACTGTCTTTTTAGGTGAAACCTTCTTTTCGTAAAGATATACGACTTGTCTGTCTTTAATGGAACAATAGTACATTGAAATTTAATAACAGATTTTTTCAATATCGACTACTGCCCAGTCGGTGACTTATATGCCTTTTCCTTTCCGTTAGATTACCTATAGAATTACTACAGAGAATCTAATTGTAAAACATAGAGTCCCCATTGTATGCTTGTTGCTCTTTAAAATATAACTTTTACGCATGATCCATTTTACACACAAAATTACTGCGCATAAGAGTATGAAAAGAGTATAAAACTGATATGAGCATTGTCCTTTTTATATATATTTATGTAACGCCTAAATTATCTATATTTATACAACGCATACTTTAGGGACTATATTGTGGGGTTTTATGCATGTTAGTTTGCCTTTATTATATGTATAAAGTATACTTTGAGGACAAATTAATTGTTAAAATTGTACTCAAAGTATGCGTTTTACATATGAAATTGTCCTTAAATTATACGTTCTATATATAACTTAGTCCTCATATAATGCTTTGTACATATGAAAGACGTACAAGTATAACGTATGGTTTGAGGACATTTGCGATATACACATTTTTATGTCCTTAAAGTATGCATTGTCTACTTTATCGTCGATTTAAACTTAGAAATTTTAGAGTATATTACAATTATTCTCTTTAGCCTTATTATTTAGGTAATGAGGAAGCTATATATGCGCGAAAAAACATACGTCCCCAAATCATTCTTTGTACATATATATATATATATATATATATATATATGTATAAGCTGTACGTTGTCACCTCCGTGCAGTCTGCTTTACGTTCTCGCCTCCAGCATTTCCCGTGAAAATATTTAATATTTTTTTGTAATTATATGTTAAGGGGGATCCATTGAACAGGTTTTTCAAAAGAGAAGTAAAGATTTTTTATATTTTCTAAATATATAATTTCCAGATAAAGCATGTACGAAGAGACCTCACCCATATATATGAAAGCGCGTTACGCTTAGTACGCACTCACCTCAAGCGGTGTTGCCATATTTCGAAGGTTTAAACGTATTGCATTGCTTATGATACAGCAGTTTGACATTGGTGTGTTGGCTACTTGGATTCAGATATCTTGAAAGCATTATACTATATAAATTGTTTCAAAATATGAATTTTTGATTTAGCCGGTAGACTAATTTTTTAAGTTATTTCTTATGAAAATAATTATTGTTTTGATTAAAAAAATATGTGAACAAAATTATAGTTATTTCTTTCATTTATATCTTATTTGTTTTCTATATTTCTTAAATGTTAATATTTTAAATTTATTTGTGTTATTTAATTATTTTTATTTATTTATTGCCCTTTAAATGAGGTCTAGTAGATTTAATTATTAACTAAATTTTACTCAGAATGACTACCCTTTATTAAAATCTATTTATAGCCAACGCCGAAAAAGTATTGTTTTATTAAAATAATAGTTTCAAAAATTCACTGAAATTACTATCGTTATTCTTCATGTATTGCAATAGATGAGCCAATAGGTTTTAAAGAAAGATAAAAGTCGATTGTTTAAAACAAGTAAGGCAGTAAGAGGTAAACAACTTAAGGTTTTATTGTATATATCTTAAAATATCTGGTTTTAATCAATTAGCTATTTGACAAAATATTTTACTTTTGTAAAATTATTTATATTAAGACTATTTGACGCTTTTCCCAATTAAGTGTTGGATCTTATTTGTGACACATTTCTGCTACTTTTTGTTTCTTTGATAAATGACATCATTTCCTTTGATGATGGATAGTTTCCTTTTCTGATGAATGCCAAAAAATAATAATTTATTGATTGTAATTCTTCTTTCGACCACACTGAAAAAAGAAAAAATTAGGGATTTTATATCGGTGCATAATCTTATCAAAAAATTAATATATTAAATAAACGAATAAAAGAAATAATATAGGAAAAGTGTAAATGGGGCTATCCGGACTTAATTTTTAATTCAATTACTTTGAAATACAAAGTTAGGTTGTTTTAACATTGTGAATAGAGTGGTGAGAGAGACAAGTGCATGAGATTGAGAGAGAAAGCATAAACGTGAAATATGTGATTAATTAAAAAAATCAAACAGAGAACCACTGCATTCGGAGAACCTTCTTAATCTTTTTGCTATAGTTTTTGTTTAATTTGGAAGGTATTTACTATTGCAAATTTACCGACTATGCCACATATGTATGATTTCTATTTCCAAATGTTCCGTAAAATGGGGTAAAGTCGGCAATTTTTTCAATGTTTTCTTAAAAAATTAGGAACAAATCATAATAAAATAAACTTTAATACTTTTAATATATAAAATTTAACTCTTCTTCTTTAATATCGTTACATAAAAAAATTAATTTGTTGGTTAGAAAAATATTTATATGTCGACAACTTTTCCTTAAAATGTGGAGTAAAGTCGTCGATCTTTTAAAAAATATTTATTGACAAACTAAGAATGTTAATTTAATTAAATAAAATCAAGTTTTAGAACCAGTAATTATGGAAAAGTCTAAATCAAAATTTAATGAAGATTAAATAAATATTTGATAATAACAATCTAACCCTACTTTACGGTTCATAATATTAATATATTTTAGTTCAATTTATTCCTAAATTCAGTTAAAAGATATGTTAATGTCACTTACCAGATTTCTTCATTTTTTGCTTCTTTGATGCTGAGACTTTTGATGAATCAAGATTTCTATTAAGATCTGAGTGAAAATCTGAAAAATAAATAATTTGCTTAATTTTATAATTTTTAATAATTTGTCATATTAATTGTTTATTTATTGATTCTTTTATTATATATTCGACCGCACATTACTTATATTGATTTTAAATCTTATATTTAATTTGTATCATTGTTTTGAACGACTTAAATAAATTTGTTTCAAATATGAAAACCAAAAGAATTAAAAACTAGTTTATAATATTACCTTCATTAAGATCTCGAGTAGAGCATGACGGGGTGCTATCACTGATGCTAGTTTCAGTGATGATTGCCTCGGATGTTTTGTCGTTCTTTTCTATAATCAAGGTATCAGAATTAGATGCTGCAAAATTAGTAATGTATGATATGTTTTTTACCTTCGGCACATTCTTCAGCGTATTCTAAATTCTCATCGAAATCAATATCAGTCAAGGATTTTCCTTGATATTCCACGGGCAGAGATCCTGTTTCCATCATCATCAATAACTTGGAAATTTTCGCTGTCTCATATATATCAATTGGTAATCTGGAAAGAAAAATTGTCATATAATGTTTGCAACAAATAAATAGTAATTTATTACAATTTGTCAAAAAATCATTAAGAAATCAATTATTGAAGTTGATTAAAATAATTCTGAATCTATATTGTTTTGTGTGTAGCAGGAGAAAACATTTATTTAGCTAACTTATTAACTTACTCATAAAACTCAGCATGTGTTTTTTCTGTATGTCCCATGAATTTTGAAAATTGTTTCCTGTCTTCTTTGGACATGTTGAGAATTTGAGCTACTGTTGCTATTTGCTTCCTAAATTTGTTGCTGGACATTGCTTCAGGAAACTGCAAATCAACTTTTTTAACTAGGAAGCGTATCGCCACATCGCCTTGCTCCCATTGAATTTTGCTACTTGGAATGGCAAAAACATATTCGTTTTCAACAGGAACATATTTTTTTCTCTGTTCTAAAAGGATTTTGATAAATTTTTGTAATAACTCCGGCACTAAAATGACGACAGCTCTGGATCCATTGCCGCTATTAACGACGCGTTTATATCTGGTTGTTAAGGCATTTTCCGAGTCACTCAATGCTTTCCTAAAATCAGTGAAATTAGATTTTGTTTCCTTTTCGTAGTTTTGAAGTTTCAAGTACTGAACATCGCCAATTCGTCTCCGATTGAAAAGAATGACTAATCCTAAGACGCAATGCACAAAAGTTTTGTAAGTGACCACATCATCTTGACAATTCTGAAATTTTTCTTCACATTCTCTGGCTAAAATAATCGTCTCGTCTCTGAACTTTTTGATATCACTGATAAGTGGCACAAGCAACGGCTTATTCCATCGTTTCTCTTGCAAATCTTTGTTTGCAAGTGAAGATATTTCGATGTTCCACGAAGATGAAATAATATTTTTAAAATGCTTTACTTCTTTTAACCATTTCTCACATTTTTCTTCAGATGAAGTAATAAATCCTGAACTTTTTTTCAAAATTAACCGTAGAAGCAAATCACTTACGTCCTTCAAATATGTGCCTATATGCATTGCTAAGCTTGGAGCACTGAAATCTCGCTTCAATGGATTAAATCCTGAAATTTGCCGTGTGGCTGAGAGGACATTATCCAAATTTTGGGGTTTAAGCATATCTTTAAAGGAAACTTTGTCATTATTGACTATTTCCCTATAGGCAATCAAAAGACGCGAAAGTTCACGCATTCTATTACTGCACGCATATTCCTTATGTTCCCTCTTATGGCCTTTCAAATAATTGTCACCAAACTGTACAATTAAAAGATCTTTTTTAGCTTCAAACGCTATTTCGTCTGCTTTCATTTTACCGAAAACCTAAAAAAAGTATTTTCTTATCTATTTGATATAAACTTAATTATTAAGCAATGCCAAAAAATTTTTTAATGGAATAATTAATAAAAAAAACTACTTTATACATAACCTTTGAACTAATAAATAAATATTAAGTTGTATTTTAAAGAGTTTTGCAATTACCTGTTCTTTCACTGCCAGTCTAGATATAACGTTAGTTGGATCTGTAGAGCAAGCTGTCAATGTTTGCGACTCTGTTAAATAATTGCGATGAATCGCTTGACCATCTCCATTTATTTTTGACCCTCTTTTACTGCAAACTGCGGAATGACGTGCTAAATAGCTTCTTTTAATCATCGCAGTGCAATAAATGCATGGATAAAAGGCTGACAAATCTTGGTTGGATGTTTGTCTGAGCGGTCTTGTGGTTCCATTGATATATAAATCAAAATTTACTTTTTTTCTAAATAAGTCAAATGCTGCCCTTCTTTCCTTACTTTTACTTGGTAAACTTAGAATGCTTTTAATTTCAGGTTTCTCTTTATGTGATCTTTCCATGTGCCTCACAAAGTTTTTCGATGAAACATCGTCTTCACAAAATGGACACCATGCTGACTTATTATTTTCATTTTTTCCCTGCAATGTAATTAAAATAAGAAAATATTTTATTATTTTCTAAAAATTTAATTATAATTGTACCAAACCTTAATCTTGCAAGTGTCATCTTCACATGATACAATTTGTTCTTCTTTGTCACTGATAATGTTTTCAATTATTTTAACATTTTCAATGATACTGCTATGATCATCGTCTATTTCATCATCAACAGACGAAGCGGATGAAGAAGTTTTGTCTGAAAAATCGTCTATCTTGAAGTCCTTATCTCTACTGTCATCATCAAGGGTCTCAAAACTTATTGAAATATTATCATTATCTTTATCATGAAATATGGGTCCTTCGTCAGGTGTCTTTGATTCACTTTCATGATACTGTTGATTAATTAAAATTGTCAAACTTTTATTGTTCTGCACCGGAATCACAAACGAGTCGATAGTCATCTGCAAAGAATCAAAAAATTATTCATTGTCATAAATTAAATGATTTGTTCACTTACGTTTCCATATGAAGAATTTGAATTCCTCTCAATACTCATATCCTGAATATTGTCAATTTCATTTACATCAAAAGCTTCGAGAGATTTCTCATTTTTTCCTGCGGCGATATTGCAAAGAGATTTTGAATTATGCTTAGTATTAATGTTTTCAACGTTGTTATTTTCATTAATTTTCAAATTTGTATAAGATTTATTAAAGTTCTCTTCTGCTGTAATATCCAAAATACTGTTATTGTTCTGCTCCAGAATCACAAACGAGTTGATAGTCATCTGCAAAAATCAAAAAATTATTCATTATCATAAATTAAATGATTTGATCACTTACGTTTTCATATGAAGAATTTGAATTCCCCTCATTACTCATATCCTGAATATTGTCAATTTCATTTACATCAAAAGCTTTGAGAGATTCCTCATTTTTTCCTGCGGCGATATTGCAAAGAGATTTTGAATTACCCTTAGTAATAATGTTTTCAACGTTGTTATTTTCATTGATTTTCAAATTTGTATAAGATTTTTCAACGTTTTCTTCTGCTGTAATATTCAAAATACAAGCTCCAGTAACTACATCGTACTTATCTATTAAATCACTGATACTCATGACTTTAGTGATACCAACTTCACTATCGGTTTCTTTAAATTCATATGGATCTTCGACAACTTCTAATGCTGACACATTTAAAAACGTTTTTCAATAACCTATCCTTGTTCATAGTTTTCAATGCGTATATTGGTTTACCTTCAGTTGATACATTCATACAACTATTGTTCACCCATTCCTAATAAACAGTAAATATTTAAAATCCTTTTTCAAGAAAGTTAGATGTAAGGAAATTAAATAGTGGTTTTAAAAAATCTTACTTGAATATGTATCAGCTTTTCAATTTTTTCTTTACAATTATCATTACCAATTTTCGTTTTTTTCCACTACCTTAAAAAAGATAAATAATAAAATAAAATTAATTTAATAACATAAATAGATTGGTATACAAAAATATTAAAAATAAATGTCAAATAAATAATATTTTGGATTTTGTCGTAAAAAAAAGATTCTTTTAAGTAAAAACATTATTACGAAAGGTCGACATATAACAAAGGGATTAAAATGCAATTTGGAAGTAAGATAACTGCTTTCTCTCTATTATAATTTAATTTAATTAACATTAAAAATTAGCGAATAAATAATTCAATTTCGATATTAATAAGTCGTTTTGGGTTTATAAAATAGATTGAGCAAATTTGAAAAATATATTG
The DNA here is from genome assembly GCA_032872505.1 of Leptopilina syphax. NCBI lineage: Eukaryota > Metazoa > Arthropoda > Insecta > Hymenoptera > Figitidae > Leptopilina > Leptopilina syphax. The sequence continues at coordinate 55,735,137 of CM065468.1, read as the reverse complement.
GGATATCTATCACATTGTTAAATTCAAAATAAATAATAATTCAATATTTTTTTGAAAATATAAAAAAATATTGGTTCTAAAAAACTTACTTTAACATCTATCATCTTCCAACTTTGGTCCTTACAATTATCTTTATCGATTTTATTTTCTTCCTCTACCTTAAAGAAAGTGAAATTATAAAATAAAATTAGTATAATAAAAAATAATCGAACCGTTTTAAAGACAAAACGACTAAAGTGTTTTTGAGGCTCTTTGTGGAAACTCATATTTAAGTTTTATTTGATAATTGTAAGTCATTTAATAAATTATTATTTACTTCAAACTGTTTTCTTAATAAACAATTTTAATCAAATGTTCCCAGTAAACACTTGAAAACAGTTCTGTAACTGTTACATATTAGTTCCATAATAATGTCATTCTAAACGTGTGACAGCGGATGTTACACGTATGGGATGACATTATTATAAAACAATTTCGTAACACTTTCGGAACTGTTTTCAAGGTTTGGCTAGGATATTGCTAAATATTTATTACATAATCTGATTGTAAGTATATTTTGAAAAAAGGATTAAGTCGACTTACGGCGTTTTTCTGGCAAACGGATCAATTGTTAAGTTGAATTAGTTATAATAACTATTTTGCTTATTAATTTTTACAATTTTAGAGCTAAAAGTTGCAATTTTATATACACACCTATAACAATTTATTTAAGTCACAAGATTCTTGCCATAAAATAATTTTGTAATATTTATATTTTTACTTTCAAGGAATTTTTAGTAAATTTTTTATTCAATTTTTTTTCAATTAAAACAAATTTTTTAAGGCTTATACGAAAAATAGAAATATAAGTATTTTCTATTAACTGGAGTACGACGGGTATTTGATACTTATGAATTAATTTCAAATTTTCTAGCTAGTGTACATGATTACAATTATTACTGTTTTAAAATATTTTTATTTATTATAAATAATTATTGATAATAAATAAAATACTTTTGAAACAAATAAGTAAAAGTAATTCGAAACTTCTAACTAAACGTTTATCCAATTTCGAATCCAACGAACCTAGTATGAATTATTTTAGATTAATATATTATAATCTTATAATTATAAATAAAAATCAATTACTTAATTATTTATTAAATATCTATTAATCTAAAATGCCTCATCTTGAACTCGTTGGATGAGGAATTTGATAAGCTTTAAAATGAGAATTCTATAATTACCGTACATTTATTTGTTTGTTTATTGTTAGTCTATTTATATCCCGAAAACAAAAATAATGATTTTTCAAAAATTCTGTTTCTTAAAATACATATTGTAAGTTTTATTCAAAAGCAAGTATTTGAAAGTGTGTTAATCACTATTACAAAAGAATTAAAAAGCAATTAGTAAATAGTGTCTTTAATTTGGATGAGCTGAATGGCCCATCACATCAGGTAGATGCAAGCAGAAAAGGGTCTTTTATTTTCTAGCAAAAAGAAATTTGTATTAAAATCGAGAAAATTTAAACGCTTTCTTAATAAATTCTAAATAAATAAATAACTCACAATTATAAGTTTAAAAAAAATATAAAAATAAAAAAAAACACACAAAAAATACATATGTATAGAAACTTGCCAATCTTTAGCTTTAAAATTAATAAAATTATGAAAAAAGACTCGATTCTTTAAAAAAAATATTTAAAAAAAAAGATATTTAGTTTAATTTTAATTGCGTCCGCTATACTTTTTACATAATGTACTTTTAAGAATAGGTGTGTATATAAAACTGCAACTTTTAGCTCTTAAATTGTATAAATTAATAATCAAAAGAGCTTTTTATGAAAGAAATTATTTTTTTTAAAGAAACAATATTTAGATTAATTCTAATCGGATCCGTTGTATTTTGCCTGCAATGCACTAATATAGAATTACGTATATGTACTAAATTACAACCCTTTATATTGAAAATTATAAAAGTTAAAGGGAAAAAACGCATTTCATTAGACAAATCTGTTTTGTCTTAAAAACGATATTAAGAGTAATTCCAATTAGTTCCGCTAAATTTTGCGTGTAGTGTACTTGCAAAAATACGTTTGTATAGCAAATTGCAATTCGTGCACTTTAAAATTGTAAAAGTTGGTGGGAAAACTGCGTTTTTAAAAAAAAAGAAGTTTTCTTAAAATACAAGGTTTAAATCTATTCCTAATCGGTTCGCGATATTTATCGTGAAATCTATTTATGAAAATACGTATGTACACTAATTAAGCTCTTTAGGTTAAAAACTGTAAAAGTTAAAGGAAGTGTTAAGACATGATATCACACATTTTTTCAAGATTTTGTACCCGTACCCCCTTTTGCAACGCCATATTATGATATTTTATGTGAAAAAAGAACATAAATTTATTTTTTGGGAAGACCCCCTCCGTACCGTCTACAGCCTGATATCATATGCGAATGCTCTCAAAGGGGGGGGGGAGACACATTTTTTAACAAAAATTGAGTTTTTTCTGTGATTTAGGTTGAATGTACACGTGAAAATACGTATTAGTATCAATTTTAGGCTTTTTAGGTTGGAAAGGCTGAGTTTGGCTAGGGGGCCAAAATACCAAAAGTGATTCCATAAGGGAACAGTCGCGGTTCACTACATGAACGGAACCCTAAAAATGTGTAATTTCTTCTTTTTAATATAGAATTAGAAAAAGTTAATGCAGTCTAAAAGATTTTGTTTTTAAGTTGATAAAGATTGACACTTAAGTGATAGAAAAACTTGCGACAAAATAAAAGAAGTTCCATACAGGTGATTTCATTTCTTTCTGAATGCAAATATTAAAAAATTTTACTTACTTTACACATGTTCAGCATTTTTTGCGCCCGAGAAGTCATTGTGGCAGCAAAATACTGTAATTCTTCGTAGTATTTCTCACATGAATCGAAGCATAGTAGTCTAATGTTTTCCCGAAAATATTTATCACAATAAATAAAGATCCTTGGCACTTCACAAATACGATTTCTCGTTACATAATGCACACATAATAGCATGAAATTTTTTCACAAATTCATATTGTTTTGAATAATTTTTTCTTGGCACTTTTTATACATATACTTGACACTAAACGTTTGTTTGTTACTTCAAGCACGTATCGCGACAGAATGACCATTTAGTAATGACCATAAGCAGTCTTTGCATCTCCTTAGATGTTGAGGCTACGAAAAAGCCATTACAGCAAAATTAAAAAGCAATTAGGAAAAGTCTCGCCAGTCTAAATGTGCCGAAAGGTCCGCCACAACGGACAGATGCAAGTATCAAAGAACCTTTCTACTTTCAAGAAAAAGAAAATTATTGTAAAATTTATGAAAATCAAAACATTTATCAAATAGATTTCTTAAAAATAATAATATAATTATAAATATTATAAATATTAATCTTATAAATTTTCTTTGTAAAGAGCATTTTTTGAGACTATATTGTTTAAAAACTTTTTAAAAATCAATTTCAATTTCTTCTTGTTTACACCTATTATTGATAATAAAGTACGTAAGTCTCATGTTTTCTGTTTGTAGTGTTGCTCAGAATAGCTGTACCCAATTTATTTGGCTGCAATGTAGTTTATGGGAAATTTATTAGAATTGGCGATTAGAAAGGCTTGTATTGTCAAATCATCAAAAATCGATAAAAAAATGGATTTTTTTGTTCGACAATTTTAAGAGCAATCATTTGCTCTAAAGTTGTTCATAATAGAATTTTTAAATTCTTATTTTTGAAATTGTTATTCAAAATATTTTCACTGTAAGTTAGATTTAGCAAAAAATTGCGAATTTTACAATAGTGGCGATGTTCAAGAACCGTTTTTTACATAAAAATTTCATTTCTTATGCTCAACTTTGTAAATAAAAAATATTCAAGAACACCGCCCCGCGAATTCAATAAACACATTTAGTTAATGAATTTTTGAATTTACTAATTTATGTAATGATAAAATTTCAAATTTATCTACCTATGCGTTTTTTAATTATACATTGTTAAAATATGCAATTATTACAATGTGAAATGAAACTGAGCGTTAAACAGTATTTAATATTTATTATAAAATACTTTCTTGTGAAGTTTACCGCTTCTCAATTTAATTGTGCAAGGCTAAAAAATGTTATTTTTATACTTATTAAATAAACGCATGTGGTTCTTTTTAAATTAGATGAATAAACTTTGTAGAATTTAAAAACTAAATTCTGTAAATTTATGCAAAATATAAAATTTAAGTTTTTAGTGTTTTTAATGATGCAAGATCAATGATTTTCATGTTAAATGTATTAATATTTATTTGTTTGCAGATGAAAATTTTGTGGGTTTGCTAAATCTAACTGTTGTATTAAAATTACTTATTTAAACATAATAGACTGAAAATTTGAAAATGGGTGAAACATACTTTATGTCACTTCCCAAACAGCGCCTTCGTGAAGGTACAGAGAAATCAATTCAAAGAGAGGAAGGTTAACACGACTCAAACAGCGCCACAGCAGATATGGAATAAACTTCTCATAGTGAAGCATGGTGTTGATCTTGATAACTATTCATTTAGTGCCCGAAACTCACTTATTAGCGACTAAAACTCATGACTTTTAGTTTTTAGATCAGAATGATCCAAGTTTTTTTTAAATCATTATCATTCTAACGCAAGTTTTTTTTATTTTAAAACTAATAAAAAATCAAACTTATGAAACATTAGTTTTTAATAGGTAAATTTATTTTATTTACAAATAAATTTTAATTATACAAAATTTTTAAAACTCTTTAATAATAATAACTTTTAGATTTAATTTTTTTTGTATGCTTGACTGCGTTGATGATGGTTGCGACGGTGATTTCTATGTCTATGCTCTCGACAATAGCGTCTCTGCTCGCATCGGTAACACAGCTCTTTTTTTTCTTCTACGTCAGACTGTTGCCTCCGGAGTTGACGGTCGAATATCGGATGAATATTCATCATTTATTTGAGGATCATTTCCACTAAAATGTAGTAAAACATTTAACTTTCCTGTCTGGTTTACGGCAGAGTTAAAAGATCTTGTTTTTGCAAAAAAGGCAGCTCATATAAAATATGTCAGGCATAGAAGTGATGAAAATTATTTTCTTTTTTCTAAACTACGTCGTGATTGTAAATTTTTGTCTACAGTGTGTTATAATAATTATATTTTGAGTACTGAGAATACTATTTTAAATAATCCTAAATACTTTTGGAATTATGTAAATTCAACACGCAAGAAACAAAAAATTCCTACATTTATGTTTTTGGGGAATGAAACTGGTGACACGTCTTTAAAAATTTCTAATCTCTTTGCAAGACATTTTAAATCAGTTTATTCTTTTCCTTTGACTGCAATCCCAGATTCATCCTCTGGACAGACTGCTGATGTTAATCTCAATTTTATATTTATCTCTAGAAATGACATCTTCAATAAAATTAAGGAATTAAATATTAATAAGGGTGCGGGATATGATAAGATTCCTCCATCCATTGTTAAATTATGTGGCTGTGCTATTATTGAACCTTTGTTTATATTGTTTAATAAATCTTTACAAAATTGTGTGCTCCCGTATGAATGGAGGAGAGGAATAATAGTGCCTGTTTACAAGTCTGAAAATAAAAATAATGTACAGAATTACAGACCAATTACACTTTTAAATACCTTTTCCAAGGTATTTGAGAGTTTAATTTTTGATAATCTTTATTCTGCTGTTTCGGATGTAATTATTGAGGAACAACATGGATTTGTAAGGGGTCGCTCTACAATTACTAATTTGGGAATTTTTACTGATTTTATAGCAGAAAATATTAAATACGGCTCTCAAGTTGATGTGGTATATGCAGATATCGACAGGGTGGATCATGGCATTTTGCTTAGAAAGTTGAAATTATTGGGTGTGTCTGATAATTTAATTGCTTTTTTTAAAAGTTATCTCTCTGACAGGTGTCAAGTTGTTAAGGTTAATAATGAGTACAGTGAACCATTTTTGGCTACATCTGGAGTTTCCCAGGGATCTAGTCTTGGACCACTCATGTTTGTATTATATATGAATGATATAAAACCTATTTTCAAGCACTCTTTGTTTTTGCTATACGCAGATGACCTTAAATGTTTTAAAATTATTAAAAAATCTACTTTTGAGAAGGACTGCAAGCGTTTACAAAGAGACTTGGTAAGATTGGCTACATGGTGTCAAAAAAATCATTTAACAGTAAATATTAATAAAAGTTATGTAGTTTCATACTCAAAAGGTAGTGTTGATTTATTCAATTATATCATTGATGGTCAGGACTTAACAAGGGTAACAAGGGTACGTGATTTAAGAGTTTTATTTACAAGTAATTACTCATTTAATGATCACATCTCTGAGATTGTTACTAAAGCACTAAGAACATTGGGGTTTGTGATGAGGTGTGCATCTGTGTTTCGTAACCTGGGAACTCTTAGAACACTATACTTCACACTTGTTAGATCGATACTTGAGTATGCCTGCATTATTCGGTCACCTTATTATGTTTTTAATATTTTGAGAATTGAGCGTGTACAAAATCGATTTTTGAGATTTGCGGCTAGAATTTTTAATATTTCTTTTGATAAGCATACCCATAATTACAATGAACTGCGTAGTGTTATAGGAGTCCCGTTGATTACCTCTAGGTATCTTTATAATGACATGTTTTTTCTTTATAAGTTGATGAATGGAGCGATTTATTGTCCGTCACTTTTGACGATGATCAATCTTTCGGTTCCTAGACGAATCACAAGTCACTATACATTGTTCTTCGTTTCTTTTCACAGAGCAAATTATGTTAATAATACTATGTTTAATATAATTACTAGAGAAGCAAATTTAATATCAAGTGAATTAAACTTCTTTGACAATAACGCATTGAGATTTAACACAGCACTGCGTAGAATTGTTTTCGGTACTAGTCATACATAAGCTTGCCTAGCGTTTGGTAAATATTATTGAGTTTGTATATTTTTCTTAGATTGTAAGAGTACTTAATGTACGAAAGGGCTTGACCCGTTTATTCTGAATAAATAAATAAATAAACAAAATATTATAATTTAAATATTTTAACATTCAACAAAGAAGTAGGTATTATTTATTTGGTTTATACACCCGTCTTAAGCTTATCTAGCTATACAAGTGTGTTTACATTTTCTCTTACATAATATTTCTTATATACATTTTCCTAATACTAAGTTTTGCGCCTACAGAGCGGCTTGAAAATTAGGAGTACTCGCATTTGCCTGGACCACCCGTCTAATGGGTTTTCTCGCCAGTGGAGAGGGAAACTGTAGAAAACCTCCCGCTCAGATTGTCTCACGTGCCGGAAAAATACCAAGCCAAATGGGCGCGAACCAAGGGTACTATACCCTTGGTCCTTAAACGACCGCCAAGCGAGGCATCTATCCGACTGAGCTAATCTGTCGGTGAAAAAGTAGGTAATGTAAATAAATTACATTTTCAAAATTATTAAAATTTACGAAAGTCAAGCCAATTGATTGAAGCAGCTCCGCAACTTCAGCTTGTGTAAAATTTATATCTATGAAGTCTAGGTCCCCGTTCTCCATACTAACTAGGTCCACCGTCTCCTCGACATCGAGATTCACGTTTTGCTCGTCAATGTGAATCGCCTTTTCCTCGTCAACGAGATTCTCCGTCTGCATTGATGCATCCCGGACATAGACCACGTTGTCCAACATCGTCAGAGACAAGAATCACGGTGTCGGCTTGGCTGCTCATCTTAGAAGCTCCTATGGATAGCTGCTTTGGATACCATGCAGTGCTCTGCTCATCTCCATAGCCGTGACACTCCCGTTGCATGAAAGGGGGACTATATAAATTAGTTCCAGGGAAAAGGTCTAGATGGCATCGCTGCATATACGAAATAAATGTTTGAATGCGCATGTGCCAATTTGAATTTAAATTAAAATATGAAAAGTAATAACAAATTAAATTATACTATTTCCCATGTAATTGTTACAATAGATGTATATGTAATATGGAAATGAAAAATTTTCATAAATCAAATGTAAAATTATATGAATATATTATATATCGAATAGATAATATAAAATATATTGATCTATATAAAAAGTGATAAAATAAATAATTTTTTATTTTTATGTTTCTAGAAATTATTATTTTCCAAAACCTAAAAAAAATTCAATATAGAATAAAAATTTTTTAATTAATAAAATATTAAAATGTTTTATTTACTGAAAATGATATTTATAATTCTGTTAAATTAAATTTTGTTAAAGGTAATTTCACAGATCTGGATGTCAGTGTATTATTATTTGTACCGTAAATGCGCATGTATTTTCGAATTTCATTTGTATTTTTGTTTATTTCTGTCGCGAATCTGATTATAATTATCAAAGTGAATTAGAGTTGTGCTTAGTGTATGACAGTTAATGAGATTTCTTGTGGTAAGTAAAATTATTTAAATATTTTTGAAAATTTTACTGTAAATATCAAGATTTTTTTATATTTTTAAACATTTGATAAATATTTAATACTATTAAAATTTCTTATCTAAGATTCTTCTTTTTCTTTATTCCAAGAAAGTTTTACTAATCTTTTAATTAAAATAGCTTTGATATTGAAGATTATTTTTTTGTATTTAAATTATTAATATTTATTAAGGATAAATATTTTTAAATAACATTTAAGTTTTCTTTCTTTTATTATTTATATAAGTAGAATAAATTTAAAATAGCGAAATATTTTTATAAATGAAGTTTAAGTCTCTCTTAATAAGTGATCCAAACAATCACTTGTCAAAATGTTTTCAAACATTGTTTACTTTTCCTCGTTACTTTTGTACTTGATTATTGTCTAATTCAAATTTATGCATTATTATTTTATCCGTTATTAGTTTTATTTTTTAAACAAATAAAAATTTATTTATTAATTTTTTTTAATACACTGAAAAAAAAAGTTCATTGAATCAAGTAAATGCATTTTCTTGACCTGATTTATTTGAAACAAACCCATATTTTCTTATTGGAAGAAATTTATTTTCTTGTGTCAAGTAATTTTGAGCATTGATCAAAGTTATTGAAATAAGAAAATATGGGTTTGACATAAGTAAATATCTTACTGTTTCAAACGAACTGTTTTACATGCGCCAAGTCTCGAAAAAGTATTGAATCAAGAATATCATGTTCTCACGTCAAGTAATTTACCTTGAGTCATTTAGTATCTTGAGTCAAATAATTTTTTTATTTCCTTTAAAGCAACTATTTATTTCATCCAACACCCATAGTCTTGAGCCAAGAAAATGGGAAGATTAATACAAGTTAATAATTGTTTCAACTCAATTAAAAATTATTTTGTTTCAAAGAAATATTCATTAATCTAAGCATTTCTTTTACTTGAAGCATTTCTATATTCTCATGTTTCAAAAACATTAATTTCTTGCGAGAATGTTATATTTTCTGGAATGAAATATTTTATTTATTCAATTCAATTAAGTGTAAGATCTTGAATTAAATTATTCTTTTGTTTCCTTTAAAAAAGTTTTTACTTAATTCAACGCTCATATAATCCTGATTCAAGAAAATACGAAGGTTAATATAAATAAATATTTGTTTCAAGTTGATTAAAAATTATATTCAATTAATCCCATATTTATTTGAAGAAAGAAATTCATTTTCTTGTGTCAAGTAATTATTAGCATTGAACAGAATTCTTGAATTAACAATTTAGTATTTGGCGGAACTCAATATGTAATTATTTCAACCAAATATTTTACTTTTCCGAAGTACCAAAAAGTATTGAATCTAGAATATCATGTTCTTAGGCGAAATAATAAAGTATTGTCTGGAGAATTCATGTTTCTTGAATCGAATCATTTTATTTATTTGCTTTGAAACTTTTTTTTACTTAACACAATGCCGGTGTTCTTGATCCAAGAAAATATTTTTCTTCAAATGTATATGCAACTTAAATATCAGTTTTTAAAAACTGTCCATTGAGGCCAGGATGGCATAGTGGTAGCGTGACGGCTTCTGGTGCGTGCAACCCGAGTTCAATTCCTCCGACCGTGGAAAATTTTCTTTCAAGGTATATTTGTTGTATTTGTGTTAAGTATTAATTAAATGTAAATATATATGTAAAATAATAATTATTTAATTATTTAAATAGGATATTTGGGAGAAGAACAGATATTCTTGATCCAAGAAAATATGAAATTCGAACAAGAAGTTAATCGACTTGTACGAAATATAAAATGTATTAAATGAATAAAATATTTTCTTGGTCTAAGAATATATGTAGATGATTGAATTATTTTATTTGATTCATTCAATTTTTTTGTAACATTCGTTCAAGTAATTCAAGATTTAAATGAAGAAAACATTTATTTTGTGAGAGAACGCAGATATTCTTGATCCAAGAAAATATGGAATTCGATCAAGAAATTAAGTAGCATGTAAGAAATGCAGAATATATTAATTCAAAATCATTTATGTATCAAATCAAGAAAGTATGTTCTCTGTCCGAGAAAATATTTTCTTGATTTGAGAAAATTTATAGATTTCAATCAAAAAAATACTTTCTCAATACAAGTAAATTATTTACTTAAATTACCCCCCCCCCTTACCTCCATCCCATCTTTTCTAATACTTAGGTCAAACATTTTTATTATTTAATTAATTAACATTTATATTTTTTATTTAAATAATTAAATAATTATTATTTTACAAATATATTTACATTTAATTAATACTTAACACAAATACAACAAATATACCTTGAAAGAAAATTTTCCACGGTCGGAGGAATTGAACTCGGGTTGCACGCACCAGAAGCCGTCACGCTACCACTATGCCATCCTAGCCTCAATGGACAGTTTTTAAAAACTGATATTTAAGTTGCATATACATTTGAAGAAAAATATTTTCTTGGATCAAGAACACCGGCATTGTGTTAAGTAAAAAAAAGTTTCAAAGCAAATAAATAAAATGATTCGATTCAAGAAACATGAATTCTCCAGACAATACTTTATTATTTCGCCTAAGAACATGATATTCTAGATTCAATACTTTTTGGTACTTCGGAAAAGTAAAATATTTGGTTGAAATAATTACATATTGAGTTCCGCCAAATACTAAATTGTTAATTCAAGAATTCTGTTCAATGCTAATAATTACTTGACACAAGAAAATGAATTTCTTTCTTCAAATAAATATGGGATTAATTGAATATAATTTTTAATCAACTTGAAACAAATATTTATTTATATTAACCTTCGTATTTTCTTGAATCAGGATTATATGAGCGTTGAATTAAGTAAAAACTTTTTTAAAGGAAACAAAAGAATGATTTAATTCAAGATCTTACACTTAATTGAATTGAATAAATAAAATATTTCATTCCAGAAAATATAACATTCTCGCAAGAAATTAATGTTTTTGAAACATGAGAATATAGAAATGCTTCAAGTAAAAGAAATGCTTAGATTAATGAATATTTCTTTGAAACAAAATAATTTTTAATTGAGTTGAAACAATTATTAACTTGTATTAATCTTCCCATTTTCTTGGCTCAAGACTATGGGTGTTGGATGAAATAAATAGTTGCTTTAAAGGAAATAAAAAAATTATTTGACTCAAGATACTAAATGACTCAAGGTAAATTACTTGACGTGAGAACATGATATTCTTGATTCAATACTTTTTCGAGACTTGGCGCATGTAAAACAGTTCGTTTGAAACAGTAAGATATTTACTTATGTCAAACCCATATTTTCTTATTTCAATAACTTTGATCAATGCTCAAAATTACTTGACACAAGAAAATAAATTTCTTCCAATAAGAAAATATGGGTTTGTTTCAAATAAATCAGGTCAAGAAAATGCATTTACTTGATTCAATGAACTTTTTTTTCAGTGTAGAACTCGATGTGGAAATGATGAATGTTAGCTGCCAAAGAAATGTAGTCGAGTCAAATTTTATTCACTTAATCGATTTGCCAAACGAAAAAGATAAACAAATCGTAGAAATGGATTCTACGATTTTTAATTCTGACGATTCATTATACTTTTCATTGACAAATACCTCTTCTGTGGATGTTAGATCATTTTCAAATAATTTATCAGATGACAATGATGTACAATCATTGTCAGCATCAACACCGATAATTAATGTTTTGGAAAACAAAGTAAATGTGGAATTACCGTTAACACCTTCAAGAAGTAATTCAAAAGAAAAAATATCTTCAGGTTTAAAAATAAAAGCTCGAAAGAGACTTTTTGTGAAGCCGAGAAATGTTATGCTGACTCCAATCGCAAAAAAAATCTACACAAATGCGAGAAAGGCTTTGCGATCTCATTATAAGACGAAGTCAGCTCTGAAAAGGTTTAGCCAAAATTATATAATATTTATAATATAGACATTATAATTATCGGCCAGATAGATAGAATAAATTATCTGCAAGTTTGCTCCGCAAACTTAATACCAGACGGCATTTTGCTATTTGCTTCAAGTTTGCTGCAAACTTGCAGTGTAAACTTTAGAATTTTGCATTGCAAACTTGCTGCAAACTTGTTGAAAACTGTTGTGCTATCTGGGCAGATTAGCCATTTTTTTCAATTGTTGATAATTAAAAAACGGTTACTTTAGGAAAAAATTTTTAAGAACATAAATTGTTCCTTTTTGTGTGCAGAATTAGAAAAAAAATATTAACAATTTTTGTTGAATTTAAAAAAAAAAATTTTTTTTTCATTTTTTATATTTTTATGTTTTAATTGTTATTTTATTTATTTCTTTTCATAAAAATTTATTTCCAGGTGCAGAGATCGTTTGAAGGAAGATCGCAAAAGTGACAAATTTTTTAATGACGATTTAACTGAAGTTCAACAAGATTTTATAGCTATGCAACTTAATAATGCTGGAAAATCAACTAACGGTCATCGATTTACAGATTCACAAAAAACAATCGCTCTCACATTATTAAAAAATCTAAAAAAGCGTATACTTTTTTGAGGTCCTTAATTATTCTGCCTTCAATTCGAATTTTGATACGCCATGCAAGATCAGTCCATTTACGCACTGGGATAAACAAAAATGTTATAAGCCTTGTAAAAAATGTGGTCCAAAATATGGAAGACAGCAAGGAAAAAGTATGCGAGGTGATGTGGGATGAGTTCAGTGTAGATCCCCATGTTTGGTACGATTCTAAGGATGATATAATAGTAGGATTCGAAGATTATGGTACCAGAAGAACTAGCAAATTTGCAAATCATGTGTTGGTATTCATGATTAGGGGGTTGCAAAGCGGCTGGAAAATGCCTTTATCTTACTATTATTGTCATTCCGGGACCACTTGGGAACAGTTATCAGTTTGTATAAAAGACAATGTAAAAGCTATAAAAGAGACTGGACTTCATCTCATTTTATGTATATGCGACCAAGGTTCTTCGAATGTGAAGGCAATAAAAGAATTGAAAGCTCAGTATAACGCTGAATGTCTGAAAAAAGGGATTTCGAAAGGTATCATTAATTGATATTTGATTTTTTTGGAAAAGAAAATTTTTTATTTTATAAATTGCACGTTTTGATTTAAGTATGTACAGGGTTTTGCCACAAGTTAGGGAAGTCAGGGAATTCAAGGAAAAGTCAGGGAAAGTAGAATTGGTCAGGGAAATAAGGGATTTTTATTAAAAGTACACTGAGAAAACATTATACTTAATTCAAATACAAAGATAATTTTAAATGATTTTGTTTAATTGAAATTAGTTTGTAAGCTTAATCCCAATAAATAGAAAATATCTACTGCTTTGATTCAAAAGTATTATTTGTTTAAATAATTATATTTAATTCAAACATATTTTCTGTTTTGGTTTCTACAAAAATTATGTTTCAAACTTAAAAGTTGATTATGAATAAATTAAAATCAACCATAACTTATTTTTGAATTAAGTATATTTTACCTGCAAATTAACCAAAAAATATATTTCAATTAAACTTAAATATGTTTGACTGTATAGCAAAGATATTTTAAGTTTGATTTAAACAAAATTTGTTTGGATCAAATAAATCGTATTCTCAGTGTACTGGAAAAACGTAAATTTTTAGAATTCATAAGAAAATTCTCAATTTTTATGTCTTTTTTGATTGCCTCACAAATTATGAAATTACCACCAAGAATAAAAAAACTACAAATTTTTCTACTTTTTTCTGACAATAATTTCTCTTTAAAGAACTATCATTATAAAATTATCATATGTAAATTAGTTTATGAATTATTTTACTTAAATATTTCAAAATTATTTTTTAATCACAGGATCAGAGGTAGAAATTGAAGTAGACGATGTTAAATTATTTGTAATGTTCGATCCAGTACATGCAGCCAAAAGTATGCGCAACAATTTGGTTGAAAAAGATTTAGAGCTAGACTACAGAGATGCAAGTAATGGAAATGGTAGTGGCAAAAAGTACGCATCCTGGAATCATATAGAACTAGCGTATCAAATGGATCAAAATGGGGATTCATTATTTAAATGTATGCCGAAATTGACTCCTGCTCATGTAATACCGGGAAGAATTAAAAAGATGAAGGTATCGAATTGTACTCAAACCGAAAGTGAAACGATGTCAAATTTTATTCGTCACGTAATTCAAAACAATGGTAATTTCTACACAATATTTCTGAGATATAAATATTTCTTAAAACAGGGATGCCGCTAGTCGATCACTTTCAATTGAAGTTTTTCAAGAAAATTATTGAATACTTTAATGTCTATATGAAAATAATAAATTCATAATTAATTTTAAAAAAAATTTTAAACTATACTATTACAACAATTACAAGAAGAAATACATATTGTATGCAATAATTATTAAAATTGAATTCTTATAAAGAATTTTATAAGAATTTTAATTGTTCTACCAAAGAACTTCGTAAAATTTTTGTTCAAAAAGTAACTTTTTTTTAAAAATGTATGAAAATTTGATTTTAAATATTTAAATTGATGTACAAAGTCTAATATTTAGGGAAATAATAAATTAAATTTTTACGAAGAATTTCATCAAAATTTTGTTCAAATAATTCAATTCTTTTATGGAATTTTACTAATGCAGTAAATATTGAAAATATTTGGATATTGAAAAATTTTTCAAAAACAATTGAATTGTTTTAAAGAATTTTGATAAAATTTTTGAATGTTTTAAATGAAATATTTTTGAATGTTTTAAATGAAACATTCTTGTTTCAGTTGTTTATGTTTATGCACATTGCTAACAATATTTTTTTTAACAGATGAAGTAAAAATGGGTGGAGCTGTATTGAAGATGCCACAAGAAGCTATTAATACTTCTGATTACATTTTATTCAAAGATCAATTATTTGATTCAGTTAATGGTCAATCATTGATATCAGGTAAACCTTTGCAAGAGGCAATTAAAAATGGCAGTGCTCACATTGCATTTTGGCAGCAAGCTAAACAGAAGCTTTTTAACATGAGATTTGTTGATAAAATAACAAGAGCACCTTATCCAAATCCACCATGTTTAAAAGCGTGGCCAGA
The DNA here is from genome assembly GCA_032872505.1 of Leptopilina syphax. NCBI lineage: Eukaryota > Metazoa > Arthropoda > Insecta > Hymenoptera > Figitidae > Leptopilina > Leptopilina syphax. The sequence continues at coordinate 55,719,583 of CM065468.1, read as the reverse complement.
CATTCTGAATGTTATGGAAAAAGTATGGTATAAGGTCCAAGACCTAGGCTTTCTATATTTAAAGTTAGGCTTGCTGAATCAGGACGTTTTAGAGAATTTTTTCTCTATTTTGAGAGGATTTTCCTACCGTTTTGTAAAACTTAACTGTATGCAAGTACAGGGAATTTTTAAAACGGTTTTAATAAATACCTTTGCGTCCAATCACTCCAAATCCTCTAATTGTGAGGCCGACTCAGCAAAAATGTTAGCTGGTTTAAATTCATTTTTAAACTTCGAAACCAATGATGGTACTGACAAATTCAATGAAAATGACGAAAGAGAACATCCACAGCGAAACCAATTAAGGGTGACGAAATGGAGTTTTACTGTTCAAAAATCCCATGCAGTAATTTTTGCGCGGAAATTGCTGCTGACTAAAAACTTTGAGGATTGCAACAATTGTAAAACTGTTTTCTTCGGCACCCAAAACAACGATGCATCTACGATAATAAATGAACGTGCTATGGATTACTTTGAAAGAGGTTATCTTAGAAGCACAACATTTATTTTTCGTAAGTTGCCTCAAATGTGTTTTAGAAGAAATGTATGCAGCACATTGCTTGAATTTTTGAAGCCAAAACTAGATTTCGAGTGGATAACTTGTTTAGACCACAAAAATTTATTGGCTGATAAATTCTTGAAAATGTTGATTGTGAATTGCATACATAAATGGTGCATCCATTTAAATAAAATTTTAAATGGAACTATAATAAACCATGGAGGCAGCATCGTTGAAAATAATGCACGACAAGAATACATTAAACATACTGCTAGTACTCAGAGAAAAAATAAGCAGTAAGTAATTCAACAAAATATATAGCAACCGTATAATAATAAATAATATTTTAAATTAATAATTATAATTGCTATTTTCAGAAGAGGCTATCGAGTATAAAAAAAGAAGAAATATAGGATATTTTAAATATCCTTCCGTTGAAAACTGTTACGTTTTATATATTTAAATATGTAATAATTTAAAAATGTTATATTTATCAATTTACAACAATTTTCAAAACATATTGCTTTGTTTTAAACATTTTTAATAATTTTAATATTATTGCTATTAATTTCTTTTTCAAATTGTTTATAAAAAATATTTTCTGCTTTTAACCAATTTAAAAGCACCTTATAATTATCGTCATCTTGTTAATACGCCTTTAATGAAATGTTAAAGTAACTTATAGTTACTCTGCTTTTAAAGCAATCTATTATAGAAATTATTATTTTAAAGTAATTGTACCATTTTATTTTGCTTTTTGACAAATTTACAATCTATTATTTATGGCTTCTGATAATGTATAAAAATATTTTGTTTTTAATTTTAAAACAAAAATTGCTTTTTTTACAAAATTAATTTCAATTTGTAGATTAATATTATTCAAGATTGTGAAAATTTAAATTATAGTTTCCTTTTGTAAATTATTTATATTGTAAAATAGTATTTAAAAATAAAATTCAAATTGGCACATGCGCATTCAAACATTTATTTCGTATATGCAGCGATGCCATCTAGACCTTTTCCCTGGAACTAATTTATATAGTCCCCCTTTCATGCAACGGGAGAGCCACGGCTATGGCTCATCTCGTGCTCTCCTTTATACAGGCTAATTCCCCGATCATCCCCTTTACTCACTTTAGAACTACGGTGGCGTTTAAAACTAAATGTCCAAACTGAATGTTGGTAACACATTACCGAAACTAGGCACGAAAATTCAAATTCTTCAAGAAAATATTTTTGTTGTAAATTAATTTCAAAGTCCCCAACCAAGGGTAGTTTAACTATCTGCCAACAGAGGGAACTAACACTTGGCGCGAAAATTCAAATTAACAAAAAAATATTTTTGTTGTTAATTAATTTCAAAGTCCCTAACCAAGGGTAGTTAAACTTTCTGCCAACAGAGGGAACTAACACTTGGCGCGAAAATTCAAATTAACAAAAAAATATTTTTGTTGTAAATTAATTTTAAAGTCCCCAACCAAGGGTAGTTAAACTTTCTGCAGGGAGTAAGACTAAGGAGACTGAACTAATGCTATGGAAGTGAAACCATTCGTCGCATTGAAACTATACGTAAGACCGAAAATTATGGTTTTCGCGCATGCGCACACGCAATATATTTGTCTCTGTCTTTCTCAGTAACTCAGATGACTAAGAAAATCATGACTGGCTACAAGTTGAGAAGGTTATGTTTAATGTTTTTGAATGTTGTGCGTTTCAGGAATATTATTAATAATAACTATTAATAAATTGAAAAAAAATTAATTTAATAAATATATATGTGTATACAAAAATATATACTAAAGAGGGTATATTTTTCAGTGATAAGTAATATATTAATAATATAATGAAATATTTATAAATGTTCAGAATAAATTTTTGTGGTATATAACTACAAAGTGTTTTATTCTTTGTGGAAACAATTGAACAATTTATAAATAAATAATATTTACGAAATTTGTATTTTACTTTAATTATATACTTTATAAATAAACAACTTTAAATGTCACATAAGACTTATCAATAAGTTAATTTATTCGTTTGTCGATCATTGTAATATGATGTTTTGCATCCTGGGATACAACAAACCATAATTTTGTAATTTTATTTTAAGAATCATGTGTCAAAACACAACCATAACCTATTGATATGTTTTTGTTTTCTCACTTGCTCATATTTTACGATATAAAAAGAGAGGGCAATATGCGCATGTACTGCGCATGCGCGCGGAGCATAAGTTTTGTCATTCTGCGAGTATAGTTCCCCTACAGAAAAAGGTTTCATTTTTGAGAGACTTCACACACTCAGTTCAGTCTCCTTAGTCTTACTCCCTGACTTTCTGCCAACAGAGGGAACTAACACTTGGCGCGAAAATTCAAATTAACAAAAAAACATTTTCAAATAATTAATTTCAAAGCCCCCAACCAAGGGTAATTAAACTTTCTGCCGACAGAGGGAACTAAAACTTGGCGCGAAAATTCAAATTAACAAAAAAACATTTTTAAATAATTTATTCAAAATTCCCCAACCAAGGGTAGTTCAAGTGTCCAATCAGTCGGTAAAACAGATACCTACCCTACCGACCGAGGTAAATTTACCAAGCGAAATCTACCTTACCAACAACTGATAAGTTAAGAATCTACTTACCGATCAACGGTAATTACCGACCGCAGGTATGCGACAGTGGCGTCATTTAGCGGCAGCCGCAGGAACTGTGGAGTAGTAATGGTATAGCTATATTACTAATTTGTATTACGTAAACAAATTCAAGGCGACATGTATATTGCAGCAGTTCATGGAAGAATGTATGAAGTAAAAGTACTGGCGTGTCATGGTAAATTTCTATTGAGATATTTCTATTCCCATCATTATAATATATTTCTTAGCATTACTGTTTATCTTTCAATAAATGTTATTATTGACAGTTTTCTTTATTATTACATGAATTATAATTATTTAATGGTTTTCAACAAAAAGCTAACCGTTTACAGGGGTAATTATGAAACGCTTAATTCTTTTCAATCTAAAAATGTTGTAGTAAATAGTATTATTTTAATTCTTGTTTTCAATAATAATTTAATATTTTTAGTACCAAGTAACTCAAAAGTTATATTTTAATGCCATTAAAAACAAGACAAAAATAGTCTAGCTTCAAGAAAGTAAAAGATTATTATTCAAACGGTTAGTATTACTTTATATAATTGGAAAAATATTTGCGTTTAGTGTGCTCGTTTTCGATCAGAAATTTTTTTAAGAAAAACGCATTAAAGCAAAAAATCTAGATACTCTTGTATTTATAAGACAAGATTAAAAAAGAATATTAGTAAACTAAAGTTCAGTTTGTAAAAAATGAAGAACCAATTGAAGACTCTAAACCAAAGAGTTCAATTGACGTCTAATAGATGTCACTAATTGCTGATATAGTCGAAATCTTCCTTAATTAAAATTCTTAATCAGCAAATAATTTCCTACATAAATTTTTATTAATTTTTTTGAGTTAAACAAGAGAAAAAAAGTATATTTGAATTTTATTAGGGTAAAATTTAGCTTAAAAATGATAATTATTAGTATTTAGTAAACATTATTGTTAATTTGAAAACATTTTTTCTACATAAATTTAAAAGTTTATTGTTAAAAATTCTAAGTTATTTAATGCGTGTATAGATGTTTGAAAATTTGCTTTTCTGCTATTCCTGCTTTTACAATTAAAATAACAATTTGTTCCATAATTGTCTACAAACCTATGGAATTATGGAACAATATTTCAAATTAAATAGCTCAGCTATTCATTTCTTGTTAATAAAACTTAAAGGAATTATTTGGAATAATTTCCATAATTAATATGAATAATCAAAAAAAAATTTTATAAAGAAGAAACTGAATGATAATAGGTTTTATAATTTTCATATTTGACAGTATATTGACAATTTTAGTTATAAAAATGTATGTCTTATTGTCTACTCCTTTTTATAAATAACATTGTAAACTACTTAGATCAGTTGGGGTAAATAGAAATAAAGAGTAAATCCAAACTGTAGATATTTTAGTTAAATTAAAAATTTTAAAAATAAATACGGTCTTAAACCATGAACCATAGATCACCCCCAACAGGTTCTAAGTATTTTTCGATTGCAAACTAGTGGCAATATATACAAAAAATATTTCCTTTTGCATAAAAAATTGAAAATAAAAAATTTCAAGTGATATTGAAACTTTTCACTTTTTGACTCGCATTAGGAAAACAATAAACTAAAAATTTATAGTTAAATTTTTAATTATCTCTTATTAATATTACAACAAAAATCTACTTTGATTTTTTTATTTTGCAAACTTTAATTAAAAATAGGAGACTGTACTTATTTACCCCTAAAAACTGAAAATTCGGGATAAATAGAAACAGAATATTTTCAACAATATTGCTTTTAATAGAAAGAGAGATAATTGTTTCTATCAAACTACAACACTATTTTTAGCGTAAGAGAAAACATACCTTTATTTGTGTAATGTGTTTTAACTTCTTTGTATCTTTTAACATTTCCATGCTTGAATTGATTTTTTCCTAACTTCTGTAAGAAATTATCATCTGTTTCTATTTACCCCTAAATTTAAGCAAAGTTGAAAAATTTAAGAGCAAATTGAAACAGTTGATTATTCCGATTCAATGATACTTATATTTTCTACTAGGTACTCCATAAAATTGTTTCTTAGAAGTGAAATAATAACTCAAAGTAAAACTACCCAAGTGTCAGACGCCGAATTTATTGAAACTTTTTATACGTCAAGAGGGATAAAAAATAAGATATACGTGTTTTTTTTATATCGGCGGCAAATGACTTTAAAGGGTAGAAACTACCCTTTTAATTTTAACGGATGTAAATTCAATAGTTATCTTAAAATTGCTTGAATTCGATGGAAACTGGTTACTCGGGGGTTTTTGGGGTCGCTGATTACGAATTTGATGTCAGTTTTTCAAAATTCAAAATGGCGATTCCAAAATGGCGGACGAGATTTCTAAAAATTGCTTAAATTCGCTGGAAACTGGTTACTCGGGGGTTTTTGGGGTCGCTGATTACGAATTCGATGTCAGTTTTTCAAAATTCAAAATGGCGGTTCCAAAATGGCGGACGACATTTCTAAAAATTGCTTAAATTCGCTGAAAACTGGTTACTCGGTGGTTTTTGGGGTCGCTGATTACAAATTCGATGTCAGTTTTCAAAATTCAAAATGTCGGATCCATTATGGTGGACGAGATTGCTAAAAATTGCCTGGATTCGCCGGAAACTGATAACTCGAGAGTGTTTAAGGTCGCTGATCACGAAATTAATGTTACTTTTTCAAAATTTAATTTAAACTCTTTATTCATATCATTGGGAGTAAGTTTTACAATAATGGTAATAAAAAAAAATTGCTTCATGCACAATGACTTTTTGCACCATGCACATTTCACAACAGCAGCATTTGTGCATGAGTCGCAGACTGGGGCACAATTTTTCAAGCAAAAATCTACCGGATTGTCAAATGCTGGAGGCCTTTCTTCTAAATATCCACTTTTATACCATGCGTATTTCAATAAATTTGAAAACCGAGGGGAAGAAAACTGATTGTGAACAAGTGATTGGAGTTTGATGATGTTGTTCCGAAGATGCAAGTTGATGTCATAGTTAGGCAAAATAACGATGTCAAAAAATTGCTTGATAAAATTTTTCCAGGGTCTAAAAAAGAAAACATCAAGCGGTTGAATCAATCCTGTTGTTCCTGCGGGAATGGTTTCTATTTTGTAATATTTATTAGATTTTGAAAATGCTTGGAAAGCTTTCTCGTTCTGACCACTCCAAGAATCTAATAATAAGACCGTTTTCTCGTTAGCTACTGATAGAAAATCTTCTTCAAACCATTTCCTAACAAGATTAGAGGTCAGCTTTCCCGAATTTGAAGCCAGGACATGAACATTTTCAGGTTTAAAAAGATTTTTTTTTACTATTGGCCCAAACTTGCCGTCTTTTTCTTGCAATACTATGAGTAGAGGTGAGAAGAGAACACCATTTGCGGAAATTAGAGGCTGTATAGTATAGCTATGAGTCATAGAGTTTATTAATTGGGATAAAGCTTCAACAGATTGTTGACCCTTGAAAGCAAGAGTACGCCCCGTGTGCGTCTCTAGATTAAACCCCGACTGATCAGAGTTTAAAACATTTTGTTCTTCAACAAGAGAAATATCTCTTTATTTTTTCAACAAATTTTTTGGACTCTTGTTGCAATTTACCCTTCTGCTTTATGGATTTTTTCGTCACAAATTTATTGATTTTTCGAGACACAATTCGGTGTTTTGTTTTAAATATGTGAACCCATTTCATTGAAGCTTTAAATAAATGAGGTGGAAAGGAAATTTCATCTCTTGCTTCTAAAGCCCATCTACGAATGTTTAAGTCGTGAACTGTCATCGAGTTTTCGACAGCCTCATTAAACTTGTTTAGCACATATTCCGAAATTTTTTTTAATTTCTCAATTCGATTTCCTCCGTTAACGATTTCTTGCTCCCAACGATATAGCTGTCGATTTGATTTAACGCGCTTAAATTTACCTTGAACTGTCTTCAGTTTTAGTAATCGTTTTTTTCCCGTTTTCCAGTATTCAACAGCTTTCTGTTTATAATTATCTTCAATGCCTTTATCTTGTGAACGCGAATTATCAAATGACTCATCATTCGAAGTTTGCTCAAAATCGATCAAATCATCATTATTATCATCATCATCCTCGATGGCACACGGGTCTGTATCTTGTATTGAATTTTCAAAATGCAATGATTCATAAGTTTTTATAAAGAAAATACTGTCTATCGAATCTTTTATCAGGTTTTCAAGATGAGAACTGAAAACTTTTTCATCATCAGTTATTACGCTTTCCAGATCATATTCAGGTCGATCAAAAGCTTTTTGTAATATACTTAAGATATTCTTTGGATTCATTAACGTCATAGCGATATTGTGATTAATAAACTAAATTTAGTTGAAAGTATTTTGAATGAAATCAGAAGGAAAATAAATATAACAATATATCAAACAAATCGATAAACATATATTACATGCATATATAACAATTATATTATGAAAAAGATGGACATACGAAAATGTATACGGGCAATTCCACGTGAGATTTCAGTCGACCTCTTAAAATCGGCCAAAAATATTTTTTTTCTATTCTGTATTGAAAAAAAAACAGATACGTATTTTTTTATTATTTTTTTGGAGGCCAAATTTTTGAGTTATGAATTTTCAAAATTTTCGCTTTTTAAATGTAGGTATATTTTTAATGTCAGATAACTCAAAAAATATTGCTTCTTTTCATTTTTTGACAAGAAAAAAAAAGTTTTGTTTTTCTCTCTACTTTTGAATAATCACAACAAAAAATTTTTTTTTTCATTTTTTATTAAAAAAATAAAAAAATTTTATAAACAAATTAATTTTTTTTAACTTTGGGTATGACAAATTTTTAATTTTCTTTTTTTAAAACATACATGGAAATGATAAGAAGGTTTTGCAAAAAGTTTCAGAGTGGGCCTGACAAGTTTGATGGGTCCAAATAAATAATTAAGCTGTCCGTGCAGGTCGCACGCACGTGGCACAATGGGATTTTTTTACATTTTATTATTAAAAATTGTCTAGAGCCTACAAACTTTATCGGATTTTGATAATTATTGAATTTTTAGGCTCTAAACAATTTATAATAATAAATTGTAAAAAAATCCCATTGTGCCACGTGCGTGCTACCTGCACGGAGAGCTTAATTATTTTTTTGGACCCATCAAACTTGTCAGGCCCACTCTGAAACTTTTTGCAAAACCTTCTTATCATTTCCAGGTATGTTTTAAAAAAAGAAAATTAAAAATTTATCATACCCAAAGTTAAAAAAAATTAATTTGTTTATAAATTTTTTTTATTTTTTTAATAAAAAATGAAAAAAAATTTTTTTTGTTATGATTATTCAAAAGTAGAGAGAAAAACAAAACTTTTTTTCTCTTGTCGAAAAATGAAAAGAAGCAATATTTTTTGAGTTATCTGACATTAAAAATATACATACATTTAAAAAGCGAAAATTTTGAAAATTCATAACTCAAAAATTTGGCCTCTAAAAAAATAATAAAAAAATACGTATCTGTTTTTTTTTTCAATACAGAATAGAAAAAAAATATTTTTGGCCGATTTTAAGAGGTCGACTGAAATCTCACGTGGAATTGCCCATACACAAGTACACATATTAAAATTAAAGACACAATCCAATATCTTTGTCAACGTACAGTAAAGAAATAATCGAATAAAAGCGAAGAAAAATTAAAATAAATAATAATTATAATGATAATAATAATGAAAGAATGATAAATAAAAACTTGACCAAGTTTTTATACTTTCGATGCAAAAAATCTAAACAGTTTATGCTTTGAATAAAACAAATGACTGCTACTTTGAGGGTATGGTTCAAGACAAATGACTGATGCATTCAGAGATTGATTCAAAACAAATGACTACTAATTCGAGAGAATGGTTCAAAACAAATGACTGCTCCTTCAAGAGATTGACTTGAAACTAATTCCAATGGTAAGAATAAAAAGTTTGAATTAAATTTTGAAAAATTGACATCGAATTCATAATCAGCGACCCCAAAAACCCTCAAGTAACCAGTTTTTAGCGAATTTAAGCAATTTTTAGAAATCTCGTCCGCAATTTTGGAACCGCCATTTTGAATTTTGAAAAACTGACATCGAATTTGTAATCAGCGACCACAAAACCCCCCGAGTAACCAGTTTCCAGCGAATTTAAGCAATTTTTAGAAATCTCGTCCGCCATTTTGGAACCGCCATTTTGAATTTTGAAAAATTGACATCGAATTCATAATCAGCGACCCCAAAAACCCCAGAGTAACCAGTTTCTAGCGAATTTAAGCAATTTTTAGAAATCTCGTCCGCCATTTTGGAACCGCCATTTTGAATTTTGAAAAATTGACATCGAATTCATAATCAGCGACCCCAAAAACCCCAGAGTAACCAGTTTCTAGCGAATTTAAGCAATTTTTAGAAATCTCGTCCGCTATTTTGGAACCGCCATTTTGAATTTTGAAAAATTGACATCGAATTCGTAATCAGCGACCCCAAAAACCCCCGAGTAACCAGTTTCCAGCGAATTTAAGCAATTTTTTAGAAATCTCGTCCGCCATTTTGGAACCGCCATTTTGAATTTTGAAAAACTGACATCGAATTCGTAATCAGCGACCCCAAAAACCCCTAAGTATCCTGTTTCCATTGAATTTAAGCAATTTTAAGATAACTATTGAATTTACATCCGTTAAAATTAAAAGGGTAGTTTCTACCCTTTAAAGTCATTTGCCGCCGATATAAAAAAAAACACGTATATCTTATTTTTTATCCCTCTTGACGTATAAAAAGTTTCAATAAATTCGGCGTCTGACACTTGGGTAGTTTTACTTGTCAGTACACAAAAAAAACCGAAAGCATTCCGATTTAAAAGAAAAACTTATGTTATTGTTAAAACTTGGCAAATCTGTTTCTATTCACCCCAACTGATCCTGACTGTTAACAATAAAGCAGACATTTTTATTATGTGTAAATTTAAAGTTACAACAGTGGACAAATAAAATGTGTGAATTTTTATTTTGTTTATTGTTTCAGAAAGCCTTCAAATTCTCCAGGAAATTTCAGAAAATATATGCGAAGAATTTCCTAAATTAAAACTGACAGATGTAAGCAGAGTATTAAATACTCATGAGAAATCACTTGTTAATGATAGTAATAAATCTACTCAGTTAACTTTATCAGATAATAGTCATATGGCTGAGAATTCTATGGATAGGGATGTAAAAAGCTGTGAAGAATCTCCAATGCTAAATCCTTCTTAAACAAGTCACATAATTTACAACTCCTGTAACGCTCATATAAAAATTAATAAATATCATAAATTAATATTATCTGATGTTTCTACAGTAGTAAAAAAATCCGTAGATGTATATGTAAAACAAAATCAAGCTTCTTCTAAATGGAAACAGTTGATTAAAAATAAACAAAATCAAAATTCTGAAGATACGAAAGTTGAAGAGTGTGATGTAATTTCGAAAATAGCAGTATCTGATATTAGTAAAGTTACGAAAAACAATTTAAATGAAAGCGTAACACAAAGCGAACAGATTAGTAATGTAGTGACAAAGAGCAATCAAATATTTGATAACTGCATGAAGAACATAAACCATCCAGAAAATGAAGAATCTCCCTAGACGTGGACACAAAAGATAGTGAAGATTTAAGTAAGTAGACAGAGTCTAATAAAAACAAAAAATTAACGTTAATTTGCAAGAAATATTTACTTTCTTAAGGTCTAAAAACAAATTGTTTTATTTTAGTAAACATAATTTCAGACATTAAAAATCTAAAATTTAAAAAAAAAATTTAATTATTTAAATATTAGTTCCTTGTATGAAATCAACTATTTTAAAATATGTAAATTTTAATTAGAGTAAAAAAACAATCATGTTCTCAGTTAAACGTAATCTACGGTAGATGCGGTTGAAATTAGTTTAGATAACCGGAAGTCTGCAGTGTTGCAAAATTATGCTCTTATGTTTATGAAGTTCATCAGATTTTCAAAATTTTAAGAATTCAAAATGGCGGACGATAAAGTAAAAAATTAACCAAATTTACTTGAAAGTTGTCACTCGGGGGTTTTTGGGGTCGCTGATTACGAATCTGGAGTCAGTTTTAAAAAATTTAAAATGGCGGATCCAATATGGCAGACAAAAATTAAAAATTAAACAAATTTACTTGAAAGTTGTCACTCGAGGGTTTTTAGGGTCGCTGATTACGAATCTGGAATCAGTTTGTCAAAATTTAAAATGGCGGACAATAAATTAAAAAATTAATTAAATTTACTTAAAAGTAGTCTATCGGTGGTTTCTGGGGTCGCTGATTTCAAATCTGGAGTCAGTTTGTCAAAATTCAAAATGGCGGATCCAATATGGCGGACAAAATTGAAAAATGAAACAAATTTGCTTAAAAGTTGGCATTTTGAGGTTTTTGAAGTCGCTGATTCTGAATCTGAAGTCAGTTTATTAAAATTAAAAATGGAGGATTCAATATGTTGGACGAAAAAAATAAAAAATCCATCAAATTTGTTTGAAAATTACGGCTTAGGTTTTTTCTAGGTCACTTATTACGAATCTGAAGTCAGTTTTTCTAACTTTAAAATAATGGACACAATATGATAGCCAAAAATTGAAAATTGACAATATAAGACTGAATGATGTTTTTTTGTCGTTTGCCATTTTTCCTTTTATCTCTCTTGATTTTATTTTGTTTTTTTGTCGTTTGTCTTTTATGTTTCGTCACTATTGTTTTTTGCGTTTGTTACGACAAATATAAAAATATTCCAAAAATAAACAAAATTAGTAAAAGTATTAAAAAAATTTTTAAAACATTTAAAACGTTAGAAAACAACTATAATTTAAAGTATATGTTACTGATTTAATTTTATTACAGTTAAGTTTAAGCTGAAATAATGCGTTGCCGTCTATAAGTTTGTTAATAACAAAAAAAACATATTTAATATAGATTAATTTGTTAAAAAACTACTAAACCCTATTTTTAGAATCATAAAAATAAGAAATATGCAATTATTTGAAGTTTTCTTTTAAGTTATGTTAAAAAAATCGGTGACTTAAAGATGGTCGATATATCGACCACTGGGACTGAAAGCGTTAAGAAAAATGTAAAATACAAAAAACTGTTTTCCAAGATCTAAACAATACGTTCCATACATTTACCTGACTCAATTTTAAAAAAAGCTTCACTTTGGCACTGTTAAAACACATATCCAATAAAACTTTTTAGTTTTTTTCACTACTTTTTTATTCAAAATCGCTTATAGTACAAAACACGCGTTTGCTCATTAATACTACTACATATGAAATGTCACCACGATAAAAGACATCGACCATAGTGATAAGGCGTTTCAGATGTGACTTTACATGCCAGATTTGACAAGTCCAACACCATACCTTACACGCTACGATACCTTAAATTCCTCTAATATTTTACATTTTTTATTACGAGTTTTATAGGTTAAAAGACGATAGAAAATAAGAAAAATCAATTCCATTGATCCCGTGGTTCAATTAGACCTAGTTTTACCCTGGTTTATCTTCATGAGCCAGGCTTGAGCCATTGGTAGCTTCCACCCTAGCCTAGTGTTTGCGCAGGTTTTCCAACTGCCTCGGCCAACCTTAGCCCAGCTTTGATATGTTTATAATTTTCAGTCTCCATACAGGAAGCCACAAAAAATACTTTAACTATAAGAGAAAGGATCACAAAAGTTTTGAACAATTAACAATTGAAAAAATCTCAGGAAAAGTATAATCTGTGTGATCCAGGCTTGTGAACAAACAGGAAGAGAAATCGCCCGAAAAAGTGGGATACTCCTCCAGAAAACATTTACACACCAACACCAAAAACACTTTCCCAACAACAAACCAACATCCTAAAAAGAGTGTCATTAAAAATTGCAGAAAACCAAAAATTAACACTAACTCCAACAATTCTTCAACATCTTTCTCCGCTTACTTCAACTCCAAATCAACCAACAGTAAATTCAGATTCTTCGTCATCGACTTCTCCAATTTTTGTATCAATTTCACCCATACCTCCAACGTCATGCCCGATTTCTTCACTCCCAAGTCAACCTGAAAGAAGATAAATTTCTTTATCACCGATACCACCAACTCTAATATCTGACTCACCGACTCATTCACCTGCTCATCAACGCAAATACAAAACATTAAACGATTCCTCGGATTCAAAATCATGTTCATGCACATCATCCTCATCATTCTCATCATAAAATATTTTCTGAAAATGGCTCAAATGCATTTTTGTTAATTTAATATCGCTCCTAAAAATTTTGTAAATGTATTTTTGTTTTGTATTGACATAGTTTGTAAGTTTTTCTAAGAAAATAATCCGTTTTTTTTGTTTTAATATCGTTTCTAAAATTTTTGTGAAAGTATTTTTGATTTGTATTTACATAGTTTGTAAGTTTTTTAAAGAAAATAATTCGTTTTTTGTTTAATAAAACGCTTTTAAAAATTTTGTAAATGTATTTTTGTTTTTAATTTTGTCTGAAATTTTTGCAAATATATTTTTTATTTTGTAATAAAAATTTAACTTACACTTGCACGTAAACGAAAAGTATAAAATTATTAATAATTAATACAATTTAACTATTTGCTAGTAGAATTCTACTCACTTAAATTTAGAGAGGTAACCGACATTACATTCCCAAGTAACAATTTTTGAGTGAATCCGATGAACTTTTAATAATATAGTCCCAGTAGCGTAACAAGAGAGGCTGGGGCCCTGGGGCGAGTAAATAGCCTGGGGGACTACTAGTAGAAATTAAATTTGATTAACAGTGGGTAATACCAAATACCTTACAGCAATAATAAAATTACTCCGTATTCTCTTTCAAAACATTTATTAAGTTTTTCAAGTCGTGAGAAATATTTATGGAAGAATGTTGAGACTAGATAAAAAGCTTAAAGTATATTTACTTAAAGACATAAATAAAAGTTTTAGTATAATTTATTATAACAATTTGACAATAGAATGATTACAATATATATTAAAGTAAAAATTTTATCTTTAGAATTTATTTAAACAAGATTTTTAGTTTCAAATATGTTCATATTAAATATCAATAATAATTTATTAATTTAATAAAATAAAAAATAATAATAAATATAAATATCTATATAAATATCTTCCTTAATTAAAATTCTTAATCAGCAAATAATTTCCTACATTAACTATACAGCTCTTCGACTAGTGTATGAGCTTGATCTGAGATTATAAGAAACGTGAACGTCCAGGCTGTGTTGGCATGGAGCATTGGTAGGCGTGAGTCCCGCGAAAGGCAGCTATTAACTGGGGTTCGAGTCCTCACAGATGCACAGTGCAGTCGTTCACGCAGCTTATTTTTTCAGATCAAAAATTAAATTCAAAAATATAATTATTTACCGACAACCATATCGGAATAATTATCTTAAGAATAACACCTGACTCTAAACCAAAGAGTTCAATTGACGTCTAATAGATGTCACTAATTGCTGATACAGTCGAAATCTTCCTTAATTAAAAATTCACAATCAGCAAATAATTTCCTACATTAACAATAATAAATATAATAAATACATAAAATAATTTAAAAAATTAATAATAATCTAAGTTTCATATTTAAATCGTCTTATTCGCGGGGCCCCCAAAGTCGTGAGGCCAGGTACCCTCAAAAAACGCAAGTGCGCATGCCTCGCGCCTCTAATTTTAATTGGTGGAAATTTTGGAATGTTTTAGTTTACAAGGGATTTTAAATAAGAACAAAACTGTCCACCCATTAAAATAAAAGCGCGAGGCATGCACAGTTGCGTCTGGTGAGGGTACCTGGTAGCTCTGCTGTGTTATGTATTTCTTTGTTTCGTGTGGTAGTCGATTTTCTTATAGATATCTCTGTCAATTACTCCCTTTTCTCTTTTAATGTGACTCAAACGTCACAAGTAAAACAGAGAGCGAGCAAGATGGTAAATATTGTTGAAAACAAGAGATGGGATGGCTTCCAAATTAAATACAAACGGAAAAATAATTTAGTTTTTGGCCAGGAAACAAAACTAAAAGTTCCCTAAATTAAGTTTTCGTGCTGGTAACTAAACCAAAAGGTTACTGTATTTAGTTTTATTGCGCTTTTTAAATCAAAAACGAAACTAACCCTAGAGAAAGCTTTGAAACTAAATATAAAAACAAAAACACAATTTAGCTTTGATGCAGAAATCAAAACAAAAGAGTCGTTGAATTATGCTTTAGTGCTAATAACAACATTAAAAGGTTCCCGTAATTAGTTTTGTTGTGATATTCGAATATATAACGAAACTAAAGTTTCGAAGCCATCCATGGACTGAAAACCGTCAAAATAAGCACGCCGCGCGGTAAATAAATGATTATTGTTCTTATATAAATGCCGGGCAGTGAAATTTTTTTTTGCATTCTTAATCTTAAGTACCTAAGGTATTTATTTATGTAAAAAATAATTAATTTCTGGATGGAGAAAGTAAAAAAGTTGATAATTGTTTATAAAAAATTTTAAATGTTTTTTTAAAAATAATTTTTTTCTACTGAAAATATTTTTTCGAAAAGTACAGTAAAAATGAAGAAAAAAACATTGTACACATTTTTTCCTACGAACAATATTGTAAGAGCTAGAAATTTTTGAAAAATAACGTTTCGAAAAAATATTTAACTTTGATACCCTGTATCTAGGCAACCCGTTATTATTATTCAAACAAATTTGGCAAGTTTCATCTACTCTATTGGTACAACCATTCCACCAAGTACCAGCTTAATCGAAGACAAATGGTCCAGGGGTGTACCCACCTGGCGTGATTTGACTCGGATAGGATATGGAAGTTATTTAACAAATTAATTCAATTAATACAATATGTTTATTTTTCAAAAAGATTTGCATTTTCAAAAATTTCTTTAAGTGTTTTTGTAGAATTTACAGAAAAATATCCATTTCGTGAATCAACTTCATTTCGATTTCTTATAAAGAATTCATTCTTACACTTTAAAATTCAATTTCTTAACATTAATACATTGTTTGCTGCACACCATTTTTTATACAAAATATGATAGGTACATATATGCGATGACGTCTGAAACTTAAGCTTTTTAATTAAAGGACAAAGCCCATCGCAAATGTTATGTCTTGTTTTTATTCTATCATTTTTGATCGTAAAGTGGTTAAAGGATGATGACACTTTGGAATCTATGTATTGACTTACAATTTTATTACAAATAATGAGCACTTGTTTTGCCTATGAGATATACTCTAAAACGGTATATTTATTAGAACGCATGATTAGGGTATTTATTTTACAATTTATTCGTTTATACCCAAATAAAATTGTACCTAAATTTCATTTCTTGATTCATATACCTATGTATATAAGGTTATTTAGACCAGCTCGTCAACATAAGATCATTTAAAAATGAGCCGCTAAGTTTGTCCTACAGATTCCAGTCCACAATTGCTTTGGAACTAGCGACTTGTTTAGAAAACAAGACATTTTTGTATAAAGGAAATGAAATTTCACCAGGAAAAATTTTACTTTTACAAAATTTACCAAATGCTGATTTATATAGAAGTTTCCTCGAAGAAATCAATTGCTTGCTGTCGCTTCAAATAATTCACTTGACAAAAATTAAAAGCAATGGAGCAACCTATAAGCCAAATTCAATGTTTCTTCTTGATTGTAAAGATGAAACATTGCCCACTTTCGCAAAAATTAAGGAAATCTACATTACAAAAAAGAAAATTATGTTTTTATTTAAAGTTCTAGAAACAATAGAATACGACCAAATTTTGAATGCTTATTGTGGGGCTGTATCAAAGAATACTAATGAAAATATAATTTTATTAGAAGATTTAATTTTTCCACATTCTATTCTAACGTTTACACATTATGATAAACTATTTCACGAACACACGGTATTTATCGGATAAAAAAATAAAACAAATAATATTTATAAATCAGACTTCAATTTAAGTTAATATTATTTACTGTCTAAATTATAATTAAAGTATTAATATAATTATTTCTTAAAATAAAATAGTTCAAATAAAATAAAACTATACGAAAATAAACAGATTGTTTTCTTGAAAAAAGAATACAACAGCTTTCACTTTAAATGAATGGAATACATTTATTCTTCTCATTTTAATTGAATTTACATAAGGGTCATTCTCACGCCAGGGACAAATGACACGTGCATTCGATTTTTTTAGATAAATAATAATAAGTTTTTAAAACTTTTACGTCCTACTGATAGCATTCATCATGATTTAATCAGATCTTATGAAGAATAAATCGAAAATTTCAAATAATTAAATTTACAAGTGTTTATATAGCATAAAAACTCCCCTCCGTTACTGTTCATCACGGTGTCGTTGAACGGTTTAAAAGTTCCGACAAATTGTCAACCAAATCTGACCGTGGGATCTAACTTTTTTGTTTCAAAAACGTTTTTCCCTATTTTTATAATTTGTTTGCTTTTGCTTGTAAAAGCTGTTATAAAAAGTCTATTCCTTGTGCTATTTATTTTAAAAACCATTTATTTAAGTTAAAGACGAAGTTAAGTCAAATTTATAAATTTGAAACATTTATTTAAAACGAAGATCCTTTTATCTAAACATGTCGGGATGAAAATTCTACTACAGCTTTTTTTAAATGTACTATGTAGGCTGGATCAACGATCAAATTAATTTTGTACTTATTCCAATACATTAAAAGCAGCT
The DNA here is from genome assembly GCA_032872505.1 of Leptopilina syphax. Classification (NCBI taxonomy): domain Eukaryota; kingdom Metazoa; phylum Arthropoda; class Insecta; order Hymenoptera; family Figitidae; genus Leptopilina; species Leptopilina syphax. Next base: position 55,701,652 of record CM065468.1, on the reverse strand, counting down.
TATACACAGCAGTAGCGTAACAAGAGAGGCCGGGGCCCTGGGGCGAGTAAATAGCCTGGGGGCCCACTAGTAGAAATTAAATTTGATTAACAGTGGGAAATACCAAATACCTTACAGCAATAATAAAATTACTCCTTATTCTCTTTCAAAACATTTATTAAGTTTTTCTAGTCGTAAGAAATATTTATGGAAGAATGTTGAGACTAGATAACAAGCTTAAAGTATATTTACTTAAAGACATAAATAAAAGTTTTAGTATAATTTATTATAACAATTTGACAATAGAATGATTACAATATATATTAAAGTAAAAATTTTATCTGTAGAATTTATTTAAACAAGATTTTTAGTTTCAAATATGTTCATATTAAATATCAATAATAATTTATTAATTTAATAAAATGAAAAATAATAATAAATATAAATATCTATATAAATATCTTCCTTAATTAAAATTCTTAATCAGCAAATAATTTCCTACATTAACTATACAGCTCTTCGACTAGTGTACACTGAAAAAAATAATAGGCAGAATGTGCTTTTTACTAAGGCAATTTTTGCCTAAGTACAAAAGCAATTCACGAAAAGCAATTTTTCCTTTAAAAAAAAGGCAATTTTTGCCTTAGTTTATAAGGTTAAAATCACAAGACAAATTTTTATTTGAATATTTAGAAAATACGATATGAAATAATTATGTTTTACCTTTTTATTAATTATATTTACAATATGAGTGAAAAGGAACATTTATTTTTATTATTATACAAATAATATTTTACTTTAATTAAATATTGAAAATAATAGAACTACTTTATCAATTTCAATCTTTATAACCAAATTGGTCTAGTTTTATGCGTAAACAATTTTATTAAACAAATGAAATTAGTACCTTTAAATATTTCAATAAAATAAGAAAATTTTCTCGATTTCATTTCAGTAATAAATTTCTTCCTTTAGTACCCATTATTTTAATTAATTATAAAATTCGATTTGACATATGTAAACAATTTACTTGATAAATGACAAGAATTTGTTACTTTATTAACTAAGGCAAAAATTGCCTTTTTTTTAAAGGAAAAATTGCTTTTCGTGAATTGCTTTTGTACTTAGGCAAAAATTGCCTTAGTAAAAAGCACATTCTGCCTATTATTTTTTTCAGTGTATGGGCTTGATCTGAGATTATAAGAAACGTGAACGTCCAGGCTGTGTTGGCATGGTGCATTGGTAGGCGTGAGTCCCGCGAAAGGCAGCTATTAACTGGGGTTCGAGTCCTCACAGATGCACAGTGCAGTCGTTCACGCAGCTTATTTTTTCAGATCAAAAATTAAATTCAAAAATATAATTATTTACCGACAACCATATCGGAATAATTATCTTAAGAATAACACCTGACTCTAAACCAAAGAGTTTAATTGACGTCTAATAGATGTCACTAATTGCTGATATAGTCGAAATCTTCCTTAATTAAAAATTCACAATCAGCAAATAATTTCCTACATTAACAATAATAAATAAAATAAATACATAAAATAATTTAAAAAATTAATAATAATCTAAGTTTTATATTTAAATCGTCTTATTCGCGAGGCCCCCAAAGTCGCGGGCCCCCGGGATTTTGCTTGGTTTGCCCTATGGTAGTTCCGCCACTGATACACAGATTCACCTGTTTGCTCCGACCAGAAACCCAAACCTCGTCCTTTTAAACTAGTCAGGCATTGTTTAGTGTGCTTTAGTAGGACATGTAGTTTTAATGTTATTGATATCTCCGGTACGGCTTTTAGCGCTCTATCTAATTTTGCAATGCGTAAGTCTAAATCTAAATTAACTTACTTTGTCGAGAAACAACATTCAACGACTTTATTCATTTCCTTAAAAACATTCACAAATGACAAAAGTCTGAGTTGTCTAACTTTCGAGTAAATATCTGGATCTAATAATTTTATCAGCTTCCTTTAAAAGTTTTCAGCATACATTGCCTACAAATATAGCCATTAAAATTATTTATTTTTAGAAAATTAATTTTTTTAGGCGAAAAATAATTTATTTACCTTCAAATAATTTACCTTGATATTTCTTTGGAATCAGTTTCAATTTTAACGGCCATAAGAATGATATTTCTCTACCAAGAAGTGGAACTAGAACATCCTAAAACACATGGTTAACTAACCATGGTAAAATGTGGAGTTCGAGCACAATGCATTTTTCAATCACTATAATATGTGACCGGGTCTGAGAAAAGGGACCTACTTACCAAAATCAACTTTTCGAGAAAAACGCGTTTAAAGTTTTCTATCCAAATAAATTAGATTTCTTGAAACATTTTACATTTTAAATTAACATGATAAGTGTTCTATTTTTTTATGCTGACTCCGATTTTCATGCTTAAATAACACAGGCACACAAAAAAAAAGTTGTCTGTTCATTGAACCAGACCTACATGACTTATAGTATTTTGGCCCCCTGAATACGAATATGAAGTCAGAATTGCTCCATCACCCTCTGTTTTTTTTTAAATCGAGATAACTACCCTTAAGTCTAAAATTCAAGAACTAAATTAAAAAAAATGAAATAACCGCGGTTTCCTTCGGAGTAGAAAAATATATTTATGCGTTTTCTTCTTTCAACAACTCAGAAATAATGTCAAAATTGCTCCATCACCCCCTGTTTTTTTAAATCGAAGAAACTACCCTTAAATCAAAAATTCAAGAAATAAATTTAAAAAAATGAAATAACCGCGGTTTCCTTCGGAGTAGAAAAATATATTTATGCGTTTTCTTCTTTCAACAACTCAGAAATAATTTCAAAATTGCTCCATCACCCCCTGTTTTTTTTAAATCGAAGAAACTACCCTTAAATCAAAAATTCAAGAACTAAATTTAAAAAAATTAAATAACCGCGGTTAACTTCTGAGTAGAAGAATATATTTATGCGTTTTCTTCTTTCAACAACTCAGAAATAATGTTATTTCATTTTTTTTAAATTTAGTTCTTGAATTTTAGATTTAAGGGTAGTTTCTCCGATTTAAAAAAACAGGGGGTGATGGAGCAATTTTGACATTATTTCTAAGTTGTTGAAAGAAGAATACGCATAAATATATTCTTCTACTCAGAAGAAAACCGCGGTTATTTCATTTTTTTTAATTTAGTTCTTGAATTTTTGATTTAAGGGTAGTTTCTTCGATTTAAAAAAACAGGGGGTGATGGAGCAATTTTGACATTATTTCTAAGTTGTTGAAAGAAGAATACGCATAAATATATTCTTCTACTCAGAAGAAAACCGCGGTTATTTCATTTTTTTTAATTTAGTTCTTGAATTTTTGATTTAAGGGTAGTTTCTTCGATTTAAAAAACAGGGGGTGATGGAGCAATTTTGACATTATTTCTAAGTTGTTGAAAGAAGAATACGCATAAATATATTCTTCTACTCAGAAGAAAACCGCTGTTATTTCATTTTTTTAAATTTAGTTCTTGAATTTTAGACTTAAGGGTAGTTTTTTCGATTTAAAAAAAACAGAGGGTGATGGAGCAATTCTGACTTCATATTCGTATTCAGGGGGCCAAAATACCATAAGACATGTAGGTCTGGTTTAATGAACAGACAACTTTTTTTTTTTGTGTGCCTGTGTAATTGTTCAAACAACCCTGTAATTGTTATATACAATTTACTTTGCAAAAGTCAAATTATGGAATTTTCAAAATTAATTTTAAAGACTTCCCGATGTGCTAGAGGTCTGAAATTTTTTATGTAAGTTTAGAACTGATACAATAATAAATAGTTCTGAACTTTACAATAATTTATAGTTATTTTTTGACTTGCACAACCAGGTTGCCGATGACGGGTATACTTGAGGATCATCTTCGAGGAATTAAGTTGAATTTTTTGTAAATGGTTTAGGCATTCAATTTAAGATTTAGGGGAAATATTCTTGACATTTAAACAAACAAGAGTAATTTTTGTCTTAAAATTACTTATATTTTCATTAAAAAAATTAAAAAAATTAAAAATTTTTTTTTTAAATCTGTTTAAAACAATTGCAAAAAAATTTTTTTAACCATCGGGACTGATTGCATTGTATTTCTAGGACCTTAAACTATAAGAAACCATCATAAAAAATCGATTTTTTGGTAAGTAGGTCCCTTTTTTCAGACCCGGTCACATATGGTCCTGTTCTTTGAAAAGCGGGAGATGAACTGTAATGTGGCATTCATTACACAGGCACACAAAAAAAGTTAAAACCTAGAGGTCACACCCCCTATCCCCATGTTTTTGGGCTCGCTGAAACCGAATTGATCATGAAAATTTTTTTCATCGGCCATTTTAAAGCTACCACCCCCTTACACCTGCTTCCGGGGGTTAGAATTTTAGTTTTTAAAAAAGTGGAGTAGGGTATCTATTCCTATGTTTTTTGGGTCGCTAAAACCAAAGAAGACTACCAAAAACATTTTCTTCCCTCCCATAACCCCCTTAACAACCCCAGGGTGAGTGGTCGAAATTTGAAATTTTACGAAAAGTCGATTACAGTGTCTAAACCTACGTTTTTTGGGTCGCTGAAACGAAAAAAGATTACCAAAATCAAATCCTTTCCACCCTCAATCCCCTACAACCCCCTGCAATAATTTTTTTCAAATAAAACGGATCGATTTTTGAGAAATTGAAAATTAAATAATAATTATCAAAAAATATTGCAGGGGGTTGAGGGTGGAAAGGATTTGATTTTGGTAATCGAATTTTAGTGAAAATTCAAATTGCCACCCCTCAACCTGGGGTTGTAGGGGGTAAGGGAGGGAAGAATTTGTTTTTGGTAGTCTTTTTTGGTTTTAGCGACCCAAAAAACATAGGAATAGACACCCTACTCCATTTTTTTTAAACTGAAATTCCAATCCCCGGGAGCAGGTGTAAGGGGGTGGTAGCGGGAAAATGGACGATGAAAAAAAATTTTCATGGTCATATTCGGTTTCAGCGACCCCAAAAACATGGGGATAGGGGGGTGTGACCTCTGAGTTTTGACTTTTTTTGTGTGCCTGTGTTATTATTTTAAAAATTGTCTAAACTTTCAGCCGAAAAAGTTACTGTATTCTGTATTTCCTTTCTGTAAGTAATGTTTTTTTTTCTTACCAGCAGTAGTTAATTGCAATTCAATATTCTTATTTGTAATATTTTATCGACTTAACCCTTCACTTTCACGTGAGGTAGGTCATTGTCACCACCCACCAAGAGGCGGAGGGGGCTTTCGCAAATGGTGGGAGTGGTTGACGGTGGGAGAGTGAAAAGCGCTATGAAAAGCTATTCGAGTTCTTACTCTTCAATTTGATGAGGATAAGGAGAATATGTCGAAGGAGTGTACCAAATGCCATTGCAGGCGTAGGCGCAGGGACCATAGGCATCGTCGTAGTTGCCATTACTGTAGACATCATGTTCGAGATTATAATGAGCCGTTTATAATGATATCTCTCAAACCGAATAAGATTTTTTAACTCTTTTGGTCTTAAATTAAAGATGAGATTTCAGTGATTACACCTATATAAGTTTCAAATTCTTCCTACAATTTTTAAAAAATGTGCAGGGGTTGAAATAATTTTTTAAACAAATTTATTTTTAAAATTTTTTTGTCAAATTTGTAGATTGCTGCAAGCTTTGTATAAATTATTAAAATTTTAAATTACATATCATTAATCGTAGAATTTAATAATCTTTCGAATGGTATATTTGTTAATTTTCTGACATTTGTATTTACAAAGAAATCGTGATTTGAAGATTGGTATGTTTTTGGGCCCTGCGCGTGCAGCCGTACCTATAATTCCTGACGGTAGTTAATTTTTTTAAAAAAATAACAATACTTGTTTTTAATTGTAAACTACAAACCAAAAAATGTCAATCTATAAATATTAAATAAAAAAGAAAATAATGTTTCAAGAAAATATATATACTTTTTGACATTTTATATAACCTAAAACTATTTTATAAACATAACCTCAAAATTATTTTTAAACTTAAATATACAAATTCATAAACTATTTTTAATTTAAATTTTTAAGAAAATAACCTTAAAATAATTTTCTAAATAAAGAGTGCAAATTATTTAAGGAGGAGTAACACCTTTGAGGTGCCTTTTGAACCTGTTTTTCATGAATTTTTTTAAGACACAGGAATAAAGTAAACAAAATTTAGTTTCAAGGACTTTATTTACTAACTTTTTAAGTTTACGAAAATATATTTATACTTAAAAAAGTTTCAATTTGTTGCCTACAGAGGGCGCTAAAGATGGTCTCGTTTCAATGCAGGGTAAATCGGTTGACAGTATTCTGGTTAGACTGTTTAATCAAAAACCAAAATTCAAAGTTTTTCTAAATCTGTGATAGATTTGTCAAGGCCGAATTTTAAATTTCAATTTGTTTATATTTATTTTTTTATTGCAAAGTTTAACAAAAGCATCTATTTTTAAGAAAAAGTTATCTCCAGCCTCTATAACCGAATGGCACGTGCTAAAAACTTTTTAGAAACACACCTAGAGTATTCTGTAAATTGTAAAAAATTTGTGCAGGTAAATATTCAAATGTTATAAACAATTTATATTAACAAACAATTAAGTTTACAACAAATTGTTAATGTGGACAAACGCTTTAATCGATTTTGATAAAAGTGTATACTTAAGGGTTTTTGGGGTCGCTGATTACGAATCAAATGTTGGTTTTTCAAAATTCAAAATGGCGGATCCAATATGGCGGATGCTTTGTTTGAAAATCGATTCAATTTGGCTAAAAATTGTTACTCGGGGGTTTTTGGGGTCACTGATTACGAATCTATAATTAGTTTTTCAACATTTTTAAAAAACGATATAATGTGTAAGGCGCTTTTCTAAAAAATTGATTAGATGTACTTAAAACTTGTTACTCGGATAGGTTTTTTGGGTTTTTTAAGTATAATTAATATTTTTAGTATATCAAAATCTTTTACATTATTAATTCACAAATGTAATAAGCTCTTATAATGAAAAACGAGTTCTCACTTATAGGTGAAAAAGCTTCAAGCCATCTCGCGGCAAAGATAAAAAGCTCATACTTTTACCGCGAAATTTAAAACACTATAAGACTAACAATCTGTGCTAAAAATCCTTACACTATGCAGAATTATTTAAAAAAAATTTAAATTATACGATGGTGTTAAAAAATTGTTAAAAGCAATAATATTTTTTCAATTTGCTAAAAAATTTATTACATATTGATAGATTTAAACATACTTTAAAGTGTACCAATTACTCACAATTTGTAAAAATTAATAACTTTTTTGAACTATTCAGTATGAAAATAAGTATAAATGAATAAAATTGCTAAACCAATACTATTAAAGTATTCAGTAAATTTTATAACCTTTATTTAAAAACGTATATAAAATCACTTTAAAAATTAACGTATAAAACATAATTTAAATTTGATTTTTATTATATTATGAACGCTATTTTGTAATCCTAAAAATCTGACGTCATATTTGTAATTAGCGACCCCAAAAAACCCCGAGTAACGATTTTTAGACAAATTGAATCAATTTAAAAAAAAGCATCCGCCATATTGGATCCGCCATTTTGAATATTGAAAAACCAATATCGGATTCGTAATCAACGACCTCAAAAACCCCCGAATAACGTTTTTAGCCAAATTGAATCGATTTAAAGAAAGCATCCGCCATATTGGATCCGCCATTTTGAATATTGAAAAACCAACATCAGATTCGTAATCAGCAACCCCAAAGACCCCCAAGTCACGATTTTTAGCCAAATTGAATCGATTTTAAAAAAAACATCTGACATATTGGATCCGACATTTTGAATTTTGAAAAACCAACATTGGATTCGTAATCAGCGACCCCAAAATACCTTAAGTATACAATTTCATCAAAATCTATCAAAGCTTTTGTCAACATTAACAATTTGTTGTAAACTTAATTATTTGTTAATATTAATAGTTTATAACATTCGAATATTTACCTGCACAAATTTTTTAAAATTTACAGAGTACTCTAGGTATGTTTGTAAAAAGTTTTTAGCACGTGCCAGTCTATTATAGAGGCTGGAGATAACTTTTTCTTAAAAATAGATGCTTTTGTTAAACTTTGCAATAAAAAAATAAATATAAACAAATTGAAATTTAAAATTCGGCCTTGACAAATCTCTTTCAAATTTAATAATCTTTCATTTAAAACAAAGTTTAGTAAAATCGGTTAAAAAATAAAGGCTCTTGACTATTATGAACAGTAAATTGCAGTTTGGTCCCACTGTGCTGCCCACCGTTTTAAAAAATGTCATTTCGAGAAAAACGCATTTAAACTTATGTAATGTGAAAACATGAAAAATGAAACCACTGTTAATCTACGATGTCTGCACCATAAGTGACTTTCTACATTAATATTTCCTTCATTTACATCCTTTAGAGCAATTTGAAGCTAACTTCAGAATTCTTGAGCTGCTACGATAAAAGAAAAAATAGCCAATGGCGCTAAAAAGAACTCGAAGCGCTCTTGGACACCTTTTACAGATTTCAATTTTTTTCACATAAAATAACTTCGAAATTAGTTCTCATAATATAATTTCTATTCTACACCTCATAAAGTATCTTTTAAGCAAAAAAAAATCAATTTTTTTCGGGTCAAAGGTGTCACTCCTCCTTAACTATTATTTATTCATTATTTGCAATTAATTTCTTTATAAAAAGAAGTAAAATTTTCCATTGAAAATATTCAAAACATTGAAAATAATACAGAATCTTTTAAGGTTAGAAGTAATTTGTTTACAAAGGAAATAATAATTTTACAATTTTAAAATTATAATTTTTATAAAATTATTAATAAATTATACTTATCGTTTAAACGTTTCATTAATAATAAAACTCATGTTGTAAACAAAAAAGATTGCACATTGACTTCTGCTAACATTAAAAATAAAGATCAAGACTGTAGCTATACTGTATAGATTACACTATTGATCGATGTATTGGGAAAAATTAAAAAAGAATATAAACCTGACGCCAGCCAGACAAGTGTGGTAGGAGCAAGACCTACAAAGGAGGGTGACCTTCTTATAAAAATAAAAGGATCAGAAGGTAAGGAGAAGTTCACTGAGCAGATGACAAGAATTGTATGAGAGCTTGGTAAGGTGCAGATGGCGGATCATAGGGTTACACTGGAGATCCGTGACCTGGATTGTCTTACTGACAATGCCGAAGTCCAGGAAGCATTGGTGAAAATTTTAGGAACACCATTAACTAGTAGAAAAGTGACGGTCTTAGGACCCAACAAGCGAGGCTTGAAGCTCGCAATTGTAGTCACCAGCTTGGAGAAAGCTGAAAAGCTTGAAAAGTTAGAACGCATAAAGGTAGGCTTTATGTAGTGCCCAATCAGGAAAAGATGTATGGTTGTCAGGTGCAATAGATGCCTGGGATACGGCCACATACAAAGAGGTTGTAAGGCGGTGGACAGATCGGCTGCGTGCTTTAAGTGCGGTGAGGTTGGTCATAGGTCTGCGTCTTGCAAAAGCAGCCCAACCTGCTTCTTATGTAAGGAAAAGTGCGACGACAAGGTTGACGCAAACCATATCGCAGGCAGTGGTGGATGCGGAGTCTTTAGATCGGCCCTTAAGGAGGCCAAAAAGACTCTCGCAAGGACCAAAAATAAGAGTGTTGAAGAAAAACGGCACGTAAGGGTCGCGTGAGCGGCATAATGGGACCTTCACCCCACGAAGTTCGAAGCCAATAGGTGGTTCCGTGGGTTGAACAATTGTCCGAAAAAAGACGGGAGTGGTTTTTAGTGGGTTGACCAGAACAAGAGCGGTCAGCCCCACATAACCTAGAATTCTTTTATCCAGACATCTGAATTCACAGATTTTCCACTTCTGACTAAAAAAATATATATAAGGGCTTTCTCTTGCATGGGTAGGCATGTAAGTGTTGATAGTTTCTATCTATGTCAGACTTATGCAAGAATTCCAAAACATTTGGTGCGAGATAATGTTAATTTGCTAGTTCTTTTTCGTCAAGATGAAAAGAATTTAAAGCATGTGTATGATGATCATGTAAATACGGATATGACATTTTCTCAATTTCGAGAATTGTGTTCAGCTTGTAGGAATACTGACAAATATGGCTTTGTTGTAATTAATAAGGATAGAATTATAAATGAAGGAAGATATAGGAAAGGTTTTGATTGTTTTGTTTCACTATAAATAACAACAATTCTTAATTTTATTTTATTTCAAGTTGAGACCTTGTTACATCAAGATGTATCATAAAGAAAAAGAATATTTACGTCAAATTAAAAATATAATGGTGAAAATGATTATGATGATGTTGAAGATGATTTTATGGGTTTTATGAATTCTAATGAGATTGATTAAACAATAATTCCAGATTTTGACTATGATAAAGTACTAGGAAAATATTTTTACTTGATAAATCACAATAGAAAGCAATGTTTGGATTAAATTTATGGAGTATACAAAAATGAAAATGAAAACTGGTACATCTCTTCCAAAGTTTATGATTACAAAGCCAAATTTTCAACCAGACTACATTTATTGGGATAATCCAAATGAGTTAGTCACACTAATAAAATTATGTCCATTATTGAGGAGTTACGGGAAGCTAAAATTATATATTAGTAAGGGTTTTCTCGAGTCAAGATTTAAGCTTTATTAATCACGAAGGTTCTTTTTTCTTCACTAAGTAGTTTAAAAGTAATTAATTAGTTTCTGGAAGAAAACTAATTTTATGACAGACAAACAGAGAAAACTTGTCAACACTGCATATAAAAACTCACATGTGACAGCTGTTTAGTGCCTCAGCACTATAGCGACCATTTTATTTAGTTACAAGATTAACGTCGACATGTTTCCGAACATTTTCCATTGTTTTTCCATATACAGCATTGTTTATGAGTTTAAAAAGGTTCTTTTTAAATTCGTTTTTTGCCTTAGCTCTCATCGAAGTATTGAAATCTATATATGACTTAAGCCATGTTGATTGCTTGAATTTCATGACTCATTAGCTATAACCAGTTTCAACACCCTGCAATGAATAATATATTTCCGCTTATGATTCAAAGTTGTCAAAAGTTTAGCTTGCTTTAATTCTGATGGTGGATTTGTGTGTTCAGAACAAAATGGGAAATTAAAATCAAAATCATCTGAAACCGGAATCCACTCAAATCCACGATAAGGAAGTGGTTGAACCATACCCAACCCATACAAATTGTTTGCATCAAAATACATAATATACTTGATATCCTCATTTTCATTAAAATTTTCCATAAAAGGGTTAACGATTGCATAACGATTGCTACATTGACTAATACCTCCTCGCACACCACGTTAAAAAACATTAGCTTATCAATGTCTGTAAGCAGTTCTAACCTCACATTAGGCCGTTTTCGGCATGGTCATGGATCGCGATGGATCGTGATCCAGATCACTTTTCCTATGCTGTGATTGGTTACTTTGTGATCCGGATCGCGATCCATGACCATGCCGAAAACAGCCTTAGTAAACTTTAACATCGCGTCCCACGTCAATCCTGGTGTTGTATAATAGTGAGCAGGATCAAGTCTACATATAAGCATTGATCTCTGAAATTTTCAAAGATATCTGTTAATAACAAGACAACAGTTTTCATGTATAAATCTACATGTTCTCCGAGATTAGAACAATTAAATGTAGACCATACACGTTGAGCATGTAAATAATCATCATCAGAAATCCCACTATCATTTAATGTACTATAAAAATTTTCTGTATCGGGTAATCTTGTTTCTTTCAACTTTACTCGATTATCCAAATATTCGTAAGGTAAAACTCCTTTACGCGATAATAAATTTATTTCCTCTAAAGTGAAGTTAGAAAAAGCTTGTTTGACTGTTATATATTCTGTAAGTTATGATGTTAATTTTTCCAAAGATGATGCCATAAATTTGAAGGAGTCGATAAATCAAAATTCAATTTCAGTTCCTTTTACATGCTTGCTAAAGGAAATATATTTTTCTTTATTTAACGGTAATAGTTCAATTCTGCCTTCAAATTCTAAACAAATATCTTCAATTATAAAATGAGCATCATACCCACTTAAATTATGAAATACAACAGGTATTACTCGTGAATCTTGATAATTTAAATTACATGCTTCATGTGCAGGGCCTCAATATTTACCTGTTAAATGTAAATGATCTTGAACTTTCTTGTCAAGTAAAGAAATTTGTCCATCACAAATGTGACATGTTGTTGATACTGTAAATTACTCAATTTCCTCTGCTGTCAATCTATCCATTGGTATTGGATTTTTCATAATTGCGTCAACGTTTTATGTCATTTTCTGCAACTCCTGGGCAAACCACTTGGCAGAATTCACTCCTTCTGGACTCGAATTGTACCGAGAAAGTGATTAATCATAGCTGCATTTAACATAATATCCATTTATCCAATGCTCAACATTTCATGTCGTTAAATTATTTCCGTATTAGCAGTATTTTCTTCATCCCTAAAAGGTTTTAGAAGGCACTCACAATCTGCGTAGATTACAAATGGAACTTTTTCTTTATTTCCATGGTTTTTAAAATGAATAAAATTCTTTCCGGGTTTGGGTAGGTTGATTCTACATTCATTAAATTTTTGACACTCGTCTACGTGTTTAGTTAGTTGTTCCTCTGTGGTAAAGTAATGAAGACATCGGTCGCAAATATATTTTTTACTTATGTTTTTAGAGACTTGAGAATTCACAAGACGAGACAAATTCTTGATCCACACGTAGTGATAATCTAGTCAGATGACTTGATTATTAACAGCATCATTATCATTATTATCAGTAGAACCCTCATCTTCATAATGACTTTCAACTCTTAACAAATTGACATTGCTTCTCCTTTTTCTCTGCAGTCAAGTGCAATGGAACAGTAATAAAATGGATTTTAATTCAAATAAATGTTTATTTGCATCAATAAAATAATTTTTTTTAAATAACTAAATATTTATGGGACATTCTGCACGTCAACACGGACAGAGCTCTAAACAAAAATTACTTTGATAGATTTGAACGTTCTAGGGCTTAAAAGATTTCTACATTCATGTACTTTAAGATGGCGATGGGAGTTTTTTGCAAATTTTCATTTCCGATGCGAATAGAGCTGTTAAAAGTCAAATGGTCCAAAAATTTCAAAATACTTTTATGAATTAAAAGCAAAAAACAAGGTAAATTATTCTGTAACTCATTCTTTAACAGTTTTTTAAGGTCCCCGAATATAAATCTAAAGTTTTTTTTTTAAATCTAAAATGTCGGATCCAATATGGTGGACAAAATTTAAATTTTATCCGATTCGATTAAAACTTGTTACTCGGTGGTTTTTAGGGTCGCTGATTACGAATCTACACTACCGGTCAAAATTGAGAGACCATCCATTTTCAGGTGATTGAAAAACATTTTAAAACATAAAATGTATGGAAACTAAAATATTTTGCTTTTTATTTTTTGAAAGATGATAAAATTTTGAAAAGAACAAGATCTTTTAGAAGTCATTTAGCCAATATTTTGTTTTGATATTTTTAAAAAATCGTCGTTTTCAATGTCTTACAAAAATTTAAATAACTTTTAAAATAATGAACGCTTTTTAATGATCCTAAGCTTATTTTAAAGGTCATTTGCTACACTATAAGAATTACTAATAGGCATTAACGTGTAATTTTTTTCTTAGAAAATGCAGGCCGTCAAACTTGGACCCAAAAAAATTTAAAAAATTTGGAACAATCTTTCTGTACTAAAAACTATTTTAGAAAATATATAAAACTTTATATGGTGTAAATTTTATAAGAAAATTTAATAAAAAAAATATGTTTGAATTTTAAAAATTATTTTTCTGTAAATAAGAATGTTTCAAATTTTTTATATTTTTTTGGTTCAAGTTTTTATTTTAGAAGTTATTCAAATTTTTGTAAAACATTGAAAATGGCGATTTTTAAAAATATCTAAATGAATTATTGGCCAAACGACTTCTGAAATATCTTCTTCTGTTCAAAATTTTATCATCTTTAACCCCTTCAGTGAGTAGCTAAAATATAACAAAATGGTCCCGAAATGTGTAAGACCTTCTTGTGAATAAATTTTCATGACACTAGGTACTAAGGGGTTTTTTGGGGTCGCTGATTACGATGCCGGTGTTAGTTTTTAAAAATTCAAAATGGCGGATCCAATACGGCGGTCATGGTTTTGAAAAATTCATTGGATTCGCTTAAAATTCGTTACTCGGGGGTTTTCGTGGTCGCTGATTACAAAACAGTTATTAATTTTAAAAAATTTTAAATTGCAGATCTAATATAGCAACTCATTTTTTAAAATTCATTAGATTCGTCTGAAAATTGTTAATCTGGAATTTTCGGGGTCGCTAATTGGTATAATCCGATGTTAGGTTTTCTAAATTCAACAAAGAGGATCCAATATGGCAGACGATTATTAAAAATGATGTACTTCGAAAATCTGACTTCAGAATCGTGATCAGCGAGCTGAAGAATCCCTGAGTAAGAATTTTTAGAAAAATTTATCCACTATTAATATTTTAAAAAAATTTTGGCGGACATTTTGGATAAAAAATAATGTATTTTAAAAATCTGACTTCAGAATCGTAATCAGCGACCTCAAAAACTCCCGAGTAAGAATTTTTAGTAAAATTTATCCACTTTTAAAATTCTGAAAAATTTTTGGCGGACATTTTGGATAAAAAATCATATATTTTAAAAATCTGACTTCAGAATCGTTATCAGCGACCCCAAAAACCCCCGAGTAAGAATTTTTAAGAGAATTTATCCACTTTTGAAATTTTTTAAAATTTTTGGCGGCCATTTTGGATAAAAAATTATGTATTCTGAATATCTGACTTCAGAATCGTGATCAGCGACCCCAGAAACCCCCGAGTAAGAATTTTTGCGAACATACGTTAATATGTTTTTATTGTCTGGGCCATGACGTGTATACACGTCATCCATAGTTTGGGCCAGTTTTTTTCATGACGTGTATACACGTCATCCACAGTCAAGGGGTTAAAAAAATGAGCAAAAAAAAATTTTAGTTTCAATAAATTTTATGTTTTAAAACGATTTTCATTCGACTGAAAATGGGTGGTCTCTCAATTTTGACTGGTAGTGTAAAGTCACTTTTTAAAAATTTAAAATGGCGGATCCAATATGGCGAAAAAAATTTCAAATTGATCCTATTCCCTTAAAACGTGTTACTCGGGGGCTTTTGGGGTCGCAGATTATGAATATAAAGTTACTTTGTAGAAATTAAAAATGATGAATCAAATATGGTGGACAAATTTTTAAATTTGATCAGATTTAATTAAAAAGTGTTATTTGGGGGTTTTTAGCTTATCTGATTACGAATTTGAAGTCACTTTTAAGAAATTCTAGCTTCATACTGTTCTATAATGTAAACAATTTGTTATTATTACAAACTTTAAGCGAAATGTATCAAAATTGGACATTTTTTCAGTCATATGGGATCCACTATTTTCAATTTTTAAATTGTGATTTTAGATTCGTAATCAGATACCTTAAAAACCCCCGAGTAACACGTTTTTATTATATCTGATCAAATTTAAAAATTTGTCCACCATATTGGATCCGCCATTTTTATTTCTAAAAAGTGATTTCATATTTGTAATCTGTGGCCCCATAAGCTTCGGAGTAACACGTTTTAAGGGAATCGGATCAAATTTGAAAATTTTTTCCGCTATTTTGAATTTTTAAAAAGTGACTTTAGATTCGTAATCAGCGACCCTAAAAACCCCCGAGTAACAAGTTTTAATCGAATCTGATAAAATTTGAATTTTGTCCGCCATATTGGATCCGACATTTTAGATTTAAAAAAAACTTTAGATTTATATTCGGGAACCTTAAAAAACTGTTAAAGAATGAGTGACAGAATAATTTACCTCGTTTTTTGCTTTTAATTCATAAAAGTATTTTGAAATTTTTGGACCATTTGACTTTTGACAGCTCTATTGGCATCGGAAATGAAAATTTGCAAAAAACGCCCATTGGCATCTTAAAGTACATGAGTGTAGAAATCTTTTAAGCCCTAGAACTTTTAAATCCATCAAAGAAATTTTTGTTTAGAGTTCTGTCCGTGTTGACGTGGAATTTCCCTTATTTATATCAAATATGCAATTATTTTTCATAATTAATCATTTTAATTTAGACCAATATCTCTTTAATTGCGTCAAATAATTAGTTATGTAGTCCTTATACCAAAGGGCCTAGCGGAGTAAGTATGCAAAATGTGACCCCGTTAAAAAAAATTTGAAATTCTTGTTACATGTTGGCAACATTAAGATACAATTTTTCACCAAATATTTTTTAAAAAAATGTATTTTTGTAAGAGTTATGGAGGGGGAAAGAAAAATCAAAAATTTGTTTTTTCTCGAAAACCACTGGATCGATTTTAATGAAATTTATACGTGTTTTATAAATTAATAAGAGGAATTTTAAAAAAAATCAAAAAATTTTGCCCGAAAAAAACCCAAAAAAAAATTTTTTTGGTCTTATTTTGGAGATACTACTTTGGAATTTTTACAGAAAATTCTCCTAAATGTGTACTTTTAAGAAATATTTTTGTCGATTTTTTTAATTGATTTTTGAAAATTTAATATTACATTCGTACTGAGTGACCCCAGGAACGCATAATTACTAAATTTCAAGGAAATTTAAAAATAATCAGTTACTGGATACATTGTGCTTCAGCCGGAATGATGCGGTACCTAGGATTTTAATTTTTTTAACTATGTGGTACCCAATTAAAAAAATCGACAAAAATATTTCTTAAAAGTACACATTTAGAACAACAAGAATTTCAAATTTTTTTGAGCAGGGGCACATTTTGCATGCTTACTCCGCTAGGCCCTTTATAATAAATAAATTAATGTTCTTCCATTTGCATACGTAAAAGTATTAGCACACTAAAAAAAATTATCTCATTCAAATAATTTTTTTATCTATATATTTATTTAAATCAAATAACTTGAATTATGCGAATATACCAAAATTTTTTATCAGAAAATGCAGGTTGACAAACTTAGACCAAAAGAATTAAAAAAATTTGAAACAATCTTATAAATCCCTTCGCTGTTTGGAAAAATAATCATATGATTAGCCCAAAATGTTTAGCAAAATCTGTTAGATGAATTTTTATGAAACTTAGTATACAAGAGAGATTTATAGTCAACATTTATAGTATGCATTACAATCAATTGATACTGATGGAATCTGCAATACCGACTGGGTTAGCAACCAACGCAGCGTTGGTGGCTGTCGCACGAACTATAATGTACAAATTTGAAATGCGCGCCATAACCGACTGCAGCGCTAGTGGCGCATCTAGCGGCGGCCTCGCGGTTGCAAAATGTGAAAGGTCAGAGTAATGTAATTCAGATTTTGCAAAAAGTGCTGGTGTGCAGAGAAAAACTCGTTCGAAAATGATTGTTTACCAATTTTACGTCATTTAAACCAGGCAGTGACGTATTTGTTGTGTGATAACAGTTTGTCGAACATAATCTAGAAATTTCAGAGACCATCGAACACCGTTGAGTCAAAATCCATTATAACCTAAATCATTATTCTCTATCCTTTTGGTGTTTTGTGTTTGAGTGGTTTTAGTTTTCATATACGGTAAAAATGGTTCAAGTATATAATGATTTATGGATGGAAGATAGAATTTAGTTCTTTCAAAATAAAGGAATTTTGAGTAGTAATTGATAAGTCGAATTTTCAAAAACTCTTTTGTGTTCCAAATCAAATTTTGCAAACAAAAAAGGTTTGACGCCGCTATACAGAGTGAGTTGCTGCCAAATTTACAGACTACCTTATTGGGATCTTGCTGCTGTATTTTTATCAATACAAAATTGTAAATAAGCATCTCGAATTAATAATTCCATATTAGACGCAAGGTCTTTAAGGGTAGAGGAGGACCAAAGCTCATTTAAGTTACACACTTCAAATTAGTATCTCAGTTTAGCAAAGCAAATCAACGAAGAACGGCCATCCTTCAACCTTGCCAATTCTATATTGTCAATGCATCTCTAGAGAATGTCTCATATATCTCCTAAAATGTTTTCAGCATGTCCTAAGAATGTCACGCACATGTCCTAAGTGTGTCCTAAAAATGTCCCCAACAAGTTCTAAGTATATGTAAAACACGCCCTAAACATATCTCAAAAATGTTCCAAATATATTGTTGTGCTTTTCATACCCCAAGGACAGGAAAAATTAACCTGGACATTTTAGAACATTCTTAGGACATCTTTAAGACATCCTACAGCCCACTGGAATTTTATTGTTTTAAGCCCAACTATTGAAACGGGTAGAAAGAATTAATGTGAAAATTTTTACGAAACAATTTAATAATGATATACACTACCGTCCACGAGTATCAGGACGATTACAAGCGACTCTATGAAAAAACATGCCATCACTTTTTCAATCATATCTCGTAAATAAAAGGAGATACAAAAAAACTTAAATACGATAAGAAAGCTGATTAAATTTTGCGTAAAATAAATCGTTTTTAAAGACATTTCGTTAATTTTTTTTAAGTTGTAGAGTAAGAAAGAAATAAAAAAAATATCAAATTTTCTCATTTTTGTCTTTTGACTTCAAATTTTTAACAAATCTAGAAAAATTAAGATAAGATTTTTTTAAAAAGACAGAAATCTTTGTTAGAATTTCAGCTTTAAAATAAGCCTTCAAAAATTAAAAAATGTTAATCCGTCTTCGATTTTTTATTAAAAGTGTGAAACCGTGTTTTGACCGATTGGTGCATTAAAGTTTAACTCTGACAACTCGATTTTGGCTTCGAGAGGATGCGAATGAGAGAGAAAGCAGGGATGGATTTATGCTGGGGAATAATAAATAATGATGTTTCACAAGTAATATAAAGAAACTCGAAAGTTTATCATTCCCCAGCATGATTTCGTCCCTGTTTTCTCTCTCATTCGCAGCCGCGCGAAGCCAGAATCGAGTTGACAGAGTTGAATTTCAATGCACCAATCGGTCGAAACACGGCTTTACATTTTTAATGATATATCGAAGATGGATTAATCTTTTTTAATTTTTTAAGGCTTATTTTAAAGCTAAAATTCTAATAAAGATTTCTGTGTTTTCAGAAAATTCTTATTAAAATTTTTATAGATTTTTGAAAAAGTTGAAGTCAAGAGACAAAAATGAGAAAATTTGATAATTTATTTTATTTATTTCTCACTCTACAACTTAAAAAATTGTTAACGAAATGACTTCAAAGACGACTTATTTTACGCAAAATTTAATCAGCTTTCTTACCGTATTTAAGTTTTTTAGTATTTCCTTTTATTTACGAGATATAATTGAAAAAGTGATGACATGTTTTTTCATAGAGTCGCGTGTTATAGTCCTGATACTCGTGGACGGAATTGTATATGGGGCATTCCACGCCAAGTCGAAAATTATTTTGCTTTTGCACCTCAAATTTTTTTTTAACATTTTTTCTTTAAGTACTCTTTGAAATGAGCTACCTTGATTTTTTTCAAATTTTTTCATAAAGCGGTTCAGGAGATACAGATTTTTGAAAAACGATGCTTTTACGTAAATTTTTTATTAAATGCTTATAACTCGGTCAAAAATTGATCAAATTGGACGTTTTTATAATGAAAAAGTTTTGTTTTCACACGTAGTTTAAAAAAAACATTTTAAAAAATTTTTTAAATAGTTTACGATAAGATTTAAATCACCATTTTACACCAAAAGAAGGTTATGCTTGGAGAGACTTAGTCTAAAAAAACACATTTTTTGTGAAAAATTTGTGTGATTTTGTCAAGTGTCAATTTAGGCCTACCGTTTCTATTGTGTATATAAAAATTAAAAATTTCAAAATAAATAGATCCCATGGTTTGCCAACGATAGGACAAGGCTTAAAAATTGTTAATTTAGTTCTAGTTTCTTACAAAAAATGTTGAAAAAAATTGATCTATACATATATTGTTAAAAATAAAATTTCATTTTAAAAGTTTTAAAATCTTATCGTAAATTATTTTTAAATTTTTTAAAAATATTTTTATTGAAAACTGCGTGTGAGAACAAAACTTTTTCATTATAAAAACGTCTAATTTGATCAATTTTTGACCGAGATATAAGCATTAAAATTTTTTTTTTTAATTTACGCAAAAAACGTCATTTTTTAAAAATCTGTATCTCCTGAACCGCTTTATGAAAAATTTTTTAAAAAATCAAGGTAGCTCATTTTAAGGAGTACTAAAAGAAAAAAAATGTTTAAAAAATTTTAGATGCAAAAGCAAAATAATTTCTGACTTAGTGTGGAATGCCCTATATAGAATGTAAGAAATGTAAAGTGAAGTATTATCTTTTATTATATTGGCAATGATTTGGCGGTATATAATATGGGATTTGGCGGGCAAACATTGATAATGAAGGGAGGTGATTTTGTGAAATAGCGGGAAGTAATCAGTCGTAGAGTCGTCGTCGTTGTACTCGGTCTTGAGCCGTCCGTTACTCTTTTATATGTAAAATGCGACTCGAGTATAATAAACTGTTTTTAATGTTTTAACGAAAAACGCTCGTCTCATAATTGTTTATCCTAATTATGCACGAAGGCCTATCCTTTATTTCTAATCTTTCAATTATCAGAAGTGGGATTCGGAGATAAAAGTTAACTGAAAAGAGCGGGAACGGTTCGGAGTAAAGACGCCATTACCACGTGGATCAGAGAGACCGTTTCAGTACAATTAGTTTTGTTGCTGTGTGCACAAAAAGACGACAAAATTGGTGAGTGCATTTGAACGGTTTCGCTGCTGTGTGCGCGAACGAGGCAGTTGTTTCTATAGTGATGTTCCTGAGGTCGCTGGCTGAGTGCAAAAGAAGTAGTTGGTTTTCAGCTGAGTGCGCGAACGAAGAAAACCATGTCTGTGGAATAAAGTGTATTGGAACGACACATTTACTGCAGTCGAATCGTGTTCTTTTGTGAATTCGTGCTGCTGTGTGCGTGCGAGGATTCGGAAAATGAAGAACAATCCTGGAAGTAATTTCACTGTGATACATTTGAAAAAGGCGTTCAAAAGGAATTCCTGACTTCCAGGAACAAGGCCTATTTAATCTTGAGACTGGATGCCCTAGGAGAAAATATTTGTCAAAAGGTATCTTAGAATGCTATTGTATAAAACAATAATGGTGTTCAAAGCGGGAAACCTTCGACATGAGTATTGTCGACAATACTCATCTAGGTGAAGATGGAGCCAGCGTTGAGTATACAAATTTCGAACGACGATCAAGTAATTCAAGAGAGTCATTAGGCGTCGACTTAATGCGCAGAGAAATTAAGCTACTTAGCAGAGAAAGGGATCTTGCGCAGAGGGAGACGGAACTTTTGCGAAACGGGAAAGGGACGTCACAAGCGTCGACAAGAACGCAAAGCTTCCACTCTCATACTACTAGTATTAGGACGATAGGGAAAATGCTCATTGGATTATATGGAAACAGCGAGTTCTGGAAGTGGAAGCAACAATTACGCCTGATTCGTGAAACATATGATCTGGGAGTCGATTTCGTAATTTCACTTTTACTTTCACATTCACTGATTTTCACTTTTGCTTTCACTTTCACAGATTTTCAATTTTACTTTTATAAATTTTCACTTTACTTTCACTTTTACATTCACTTTTACTTTCACTGTCATAGATTTTTATTTATTTCTTTTATTCAATACACGGGTTTACAACTTACACCCTTTATAATAGAAAAATATGAAAGCATTTAATGCTAAATGCTGTGTGAACTTCGCAACTAAATTAAATTATGTATTTTGATTGATATAAAGTCGAAGGTCATGTGTAAATCTTGACTTAAAATTGTCGAAAAAATCAATATTTTTAGCATGATTTGCTTGACGACAAAGACGCACAAGGGGTGAGTTACCACCGAGATTATTTCGACAAAAAGGCACTTTAAATACAGGACTACTTCTCAGAGAGATGTATGGAACTGTCAATGATATACCGGTCAGCAGTGCCGGACAATCGATAACACCATTGATTACATTGTAAAAAAATTGCAAGTCCAGTTTTAAGAATCTACTTTGAATAGTAGGTATGTTCATTACAGAACGCAACCCAGTATAGTCGTGACTTAAAAAGTCATAAGGTTTAACCAGCTGCCTTGCTGTAAATCGCAAAAACCTATTCTGAACCCTTTCCAATCTTACGATCTGATAATTATAAAACGGAAAATAAATAGTAGAAAGAAACTCAAGATGTGGTCTTACCAAAGAAAAATACAAAACTTTAAGGACACGAAGATTATAAAAAATTGAGCAAGATCTTACAATCTGACCAATAATATTCAGAGATTTACTAATTGCGTGATTAATGTAATCTTTGTAAGAAAGGGCAGGGTCCAAAATTAGTCCTAAATCTCGTTGCTGGCTTAGTCTTGCAAGCGGAGTCCCACATATATTATAATAAAAGTCGATCATCCTGGACTTTTTATGGAATCTCATAGTTGAAAACTTGGAGACATTTAGAGGCAAAGAATTTTCTATTGACCACCGGTAAACTCTATCCAAGTCCTCTTGCAATTCAGTAGAACACATTCGGGACCTGATACTACTAAAGATTTTCAGATCATCAGCGAAAGAAAAAAATGTACTCTGCAAAAAACAATCATTTATGTCATTTGCATAAATCAAGAAAAGCAGAGAACTCAGATGGGAGCCCTGTGGCACTTCCGAAGTCGAATAAAATTCATAAGATAGGGTGCCATTGACCCTTACGACCTAACGCCTGTTACGCAAATAGGATGACAGCCACTTCGCTACCATGTCCGACATACCATATCACGTCTACCTGCAAGCCACAATCTAAGACGTTTGACACATACTGAGTAAAGAGACATAAGTTCGTCAAGACCGAGCGCGCTCTCCTAAAACCATGCTGCTCCTCAATCAAAACATTCTTGAATGTGAAATGCAATTAATCATAAAGAAGACTTTCAAATAGCTTAGGAATGGCACTTAAAATGGCGACTGGTCTATAATTTCTAATACTAGACCTGTCACCAGATTTGTAAATGGGCAAAATAATTCCCGAATTTCAATATTTAGGAAAGTAGGCAATTTTTAAGGAAGCATTCAATATCAACAAAAGGGGTTCAATGATCGAGGAACAGCACGACTTCAGAAAAGAAACTGGAACACCGTCATGGCCCATACTCTTGTTATTCTTCACAGCCCGTATCTTTACCTCCAAATCCCTCCCAGAAACAAAACCGAAGTCCAAATCAACTTTCCCCGAAATGTGTGGTCGATAAACGGCAGTGCTGTCCGGACAAATATAAACTGACTTAAAAAATTTGGCAAATTGATTAGCCCTACTGAAATCATCATCAACTCTACTGTCATCTAAAACATTTCTCCGGGAAAAGTAGACTTTGATTTATTCTTATTAACAAAATTCCAAAATTTTCCAGGATCATTGATTAAATTATTTTCAGTCTTAATTAAATGTTGATTGTAATTGTGCTCAGAAAGTTTTCTACATTTAGAACGTAAAATGGCAAAATGTTCGTAATCGCTCAATTCCCTTGTGCGTTTGTAAATAGCATGAGCAGTTTTTTTCTTAATCATCAAATTTTCTGACATTTCTGACACATTTCTATTGCTTTCTCATAGAGGAAGGATTGTATTTTTTCGATCGTGATTTTTTGACATATTTATAAATTTTTTCATTCTACCTAATCTTTTAGTACTTTATGCACGAATAGGCACTGCCCGTATAAATGTTCTAAATAAATAAAAATTTAGACGTATTTTGACCTCCGAAGTAAAAAAAAGGATTTTAAAAATTTGTCCCGATGTGTGTGTGTGCGTGTACTAACATTACATTTGCCTCAATATCTCAGAACGAGAAAGAGCTAAAGGCCTCAATTTTTTTTAAATTGTAGGTTTTCCCAGGGACATAAAATGAAAGTATTTTCAGCCCGATTCATAAAGTTTAACTATATTTTTTTGCATTTTTTATTTTGTAAAAAAAGTTTTTTGGCTATAATTAAAAAAAATGTTAGAGCACCTATAAATGTTTTTTTTAGTTTTGTAGAGTTTTTTCAGACGCATCTTTTAAGCCTTCATTGAACATTTTTTGTCTATATTAGGCAGTGATATTAAAGTTTTAAAAATCTAAATTTTTCGAAAATAACACTTTTTTGAAAACTTTGTTAAAAAATATAAAAGAAACTTAAAAAATTTAATTACCAACTTGTACAGCATTAGAAAAGGCTTTGATTGACCTATTTTTAAACATGATTCGGTCAAAAATTATCAAATTATTGCTATTTGAAAAATAAGAAATTGTGGAAAATATAATTTTTTTCAACATTCTGGTTCATTAACATACGTGTAATTATTAAACTATTATAACCATCTTATAGAATATATAAAAACATATTTTTGGACCAAGATTTAATGAATTTTAACTCATTTAAAAAAATTAATTCTTATATTTCAATTATTATTATTTCTATGAGGAAGCAAAGTGTTCATGAAATGAACATTAAAATTATAAAAATGTACAACTTGGCAGCGGTTTTTTTAGTTTTATTTTGACAGACTTTTATTTTAATTTTATTTTCATATTAAGGGGTTATATTTCCCAGGCGCACTGAAAAATGAACTTTTTGGTGAATTTTTTTTTAATCTATTCTATGAATCAAAATAAAATTCTGCGGCTATATTATGTATATACGTTTTGAGGTATAGAAAAAAAATTTTATTTATAACTTTTGATACAAAATAGGGTCTTGACTAATGATAAACGGAAAATGAGTTTTTTTTTAGAAGTGAATCTGCGTACAACAGAACATTCTTTAAACACTACCAAGAGAAAAAACGAAATTTGTCGTTTTAAGGGGGAGTGACACCTTTGAGATGTCTTTTTAACCTGTTTTTCATGAATTTTTTTAAGACACAGGAAGAAAGTAAACAAAACTTGATTTTGAGCGTTTTTCTTATTAACTTTTTAAGTTTACGAAAAAATATTTAAACATAAAAAAGTTTCAATTTGTTGTCCATAGAGGGCGCTAAAGTTGATCTCGTTTTTTTGATGTGCAAATCGGTTGACAAGATTCTGGTTAGACGGTTCAATCTAATTCAGAAATTTAAAGTATTTCTGAATCTGTGATAGATTTAGCTTTAGAGTACGTAGGATATTTTAAAAATATTATTTTTTGTGTATTTGACAGTTATTAAAAGAAAAAAAGTCGATTTTTAGGGCGAAAATTTTTAAAAAAAATTATTGCCAAAAAAACAAACCAAAAAAAAGTCCATACGTACTCTGAAGCATTAGTAAATGCTTTAGGCACCTTTGATGCCTGCACCATATAAGAGACTTTATACGTTAATGTTTCCTTCATTTCCATTCTTTCGAGCAATTTAATGCGGCTGCCACCGGTAGATGGCTCCATTTTATTTTTGCACAATTTAAACCCATTGTGTGGGATGTTTGAATTTTATTTACTAAATTATCGTTGATTGGTAGGGTTATTTTGAGTTTCCCATGAAAATTGCATGTTGAATTTAGTTGTGGCTTCCACCAGCAGATTGCGCCCCTTTTTGTACAATGCATAATCTCTTTGTGGGATATTTGAATTTTTTAATTTAAGAATGATATTTTAAATATCCCGCTAAAATTACCAGTCAAATTCGGTTCCGCTGTGTACATGACGCTATTTAAATTTATTATACCCAATATTTTTATTATTAAGTTATGTGAGTTTTGAGATCAAGATATATTAGAAATAAACAAATACTTTTTTCTTTATTTCCATTTTTCACTGTACTACTCAATCATGCGTTTACATCACAATGACCAACCTCGTATAGTCGATCCTTGGTAACTCTTAAAATTAATTAGTTTATAATCTTTAACGTCCGAGATCCTTTATAAATTAAGGCAAATTAAACGAAAACATTCGGACAATGAATAAAATATTTATTTACTCCAACGTTTCGAAATCTAAATGATTTCCTCTTCAGGGAGTCTATCCAAAAAAATATACAAAATTAAACAATAATAAAAATTACATACATAATTTAAAAAAAAAATAAAAAAATAAAAAATAATTTAACAATACATAAAATAAAAATTATTGTATAATTATCTTACCAAAAAAAATAATAATTAAAACATACGAAGACTAAAATTTTATATGCCCTGACGATGGAGTAGAATCTGGAGTCAGAAAATTATAAAGGAACTTAATATTCATAAAATAAATTTAATTTAAAAAATATAATAATTGAAAAAATTCATAAAATAAATTTAATTTAAAAAAAAATATAGTAATTGAAAAAAATTTAAGAAATGAAATTAGTAACAAGTTAATAACAATAAAAATTAATAAAAATTTAAAATTTATGAAAAATTAGTAATAATTAAAACATAGTAAAAATAAATATAAAAATAAAAATAATAAATAATAAAAAATAACAAATAATGAAAATAATAAAAATAAAAATAGTAAATACATACCATAAATAAATAAATAATCCGTCTTGGTATAAAACCATAAATAATAATAAATAACACATAGATAATAAACAATTAAATAAATAAAGGTTCACAATACAATAATTCACAATAAAATAAAATAGAAAAATAATTTGTCAAAATGAGTAGAAACGTATTGCAAACTGCAAAGTCAAATTTAAAACTGAGCTCCAAACTCTAATCCAGTTATTACAATGAACATTTATTAAACAGAGAAAAACAAAAACAAATAAAAACAATAAATTAAATAAGAACAGAGAATGATAAATCGTACGAAATGATTTTGAATTTTATTTCCAGCAATTTAACGTAATAAATACTCATTGAGTTTCATTCTCTGTTCTTATTTAATTTATTGTTTTTATTTGTTTTTGTTTTTCTCTGTTTAATAAATGTTCATTGTAATGACTGGATTAGAGTTTGGAGCTCAGTTTTAAATTTGACTTTGCAGTTTGCAATACGTTTCTACTCATTTTGACAAATTATTTTTCTATTTTATTTTATTGTGAATTATTGTATTGTGAACCTTTATTTATTTAATTGTTTATTATCTATGTGTTATTTATTATTATTTATGGTTTTATACCAAGACGGATTATTTATTTATCTATGGTATGTTTTTACTATTTTTATTTTTATTATTTTCATTATTTGTTATTTTTTATTATTTATTATTTTTATTTTTATATTTATTTTTACTATTTTTTAATTATTACTAATTCTTCATAAATTTTAAATTTTTATTAATTTTTATTGTTATTAACTTGTTACTAATTTCATTTTTTAAATTTTTTTCAATTACTATATTTTTTTTTAAATTAAATTTATTTTATGAATTTTTTCAATTATTATATTTTTTAAATTAAATTTATTTTATGAATATTAAGTTCCTTTATAATTTTCTGACTCCAGATTCTACTCCATCGTCAGGGCATATAAAATTTAAGTCTTTGTATGTTTTAATTATTATTATTTTTTGGTAAGATAATTATACAATAATTTTTATTTTATGTATTGTTAAATTATTTTTTATTTTTTTTTAATTATGTATGTAATTTTTATTATTGTTTAATTTTGTATATTTTTTGGATAGACTCCCTGAAGAGGAAATCATTTAGATTTCGAAACGTTGGAGTAAATAAATATTTTATTCATTGTCCGAATGTTTTCGTTTAATTTGCCTTAATTCTTAAAATTAAAGATGGCGTCAGTTTTAAGTGACTACTCAGTGTGATATACTGCTTACATTCAAATTTTAGTATAGTTAAAGAAAATAAATTTATTTAAAGAAAACAAGAATCATGGATGACATATTTTATAATGAAGAAGAATTCTTTTATGGTAACGTAAGCTATGCTCCAGGTCCACCGGAGAAATCTATACATTGCATTTGTAATAATAGCGAGTGACAAAAGTCTCATGCAGCTTTAGAAAATGATTCACGTTTCAATAAATTGGCAGTAAAAACGTCGCTAGTTGAAAAGGACATACCATTATTATCATCATTAACAAAGGTAAATATTATACTGTTTAAAGAAATATATTTAGAAATCAAATTTGTAGGTTATGTTTTAAATTTGAATATAAACAAAGAATCAACTTTTGATACCAACAACTAGTTTTAATTTTAGTTTTTCCTTAAAATATAGTCATTCATTTTTCACAAATAGAAAACAAATTGATAAAAAAAATAACAAGTGATAATTGAATTGATTCTTTCATAATCTTTGCAAATATGTCAAATTTTTTTTTTGTTTTATAAATTTGACTTTTAAATATAATTCTTTATTTTTTCACAAATAGAAATCAAATTTGTAGGTTATATTTTAAAATTGAATATAAACAAAGAATCAACTTTTAATACCAACAACTAGTTTTAATTTTAGTTTTTCCTTAAAATATAATCATTCATTTTTCACAAATAGAAAACAAATTGATAAAAAAATAACAAGTGATAATTGAATTGCTTCTTACATAATCTTTGCAAATATGTCACATTTTTTTTATCAATTTGATTTCTATTTGTGAAAAAATGAAGAATTATATTTAGAAGTCAAATTTGTAGGTTATGTTTTAAAATTGAATATAAACAAAGAATCAACTTTTAATACCAACAACTAGTTTTAAGTTTAGTTTTCCTTAACCCTTTAACGCCGGGACGGACACTTTTTTTGAATCATTTTCAACGTTAATTATTTTGGTTATTAGACATGTAGAAAATTTTCGGAATAACATTTTCTGACGTATTTTTTATCGCTCTTTCAGAATCTGTCATCAACATTGGAAAAAACAAAAATTCCTAAAAGTTATGGCCATTTTTTTGAAAAAAATCCAAATTTTTGACATTTTTGATTCAAAAATGATTTTTTTTCATGTTAGCAGTAACCAGAAAAATTCTTTATAATAAAATATCGTATCCACAATATCCAAGCTTCAAAGTTATGGACCATACATTTAAAAATTTCAAGATGGCAGATCCAAAATGGCGACAAAAGAATTTTTTTTCCCCAAAATTGACACCTTGTGGACTTTTTTTTAATTCTCCTTTTATCTTCAAGACATTGTACTTGAATGTTTTTTGGGTCGCTGATTACGAATATGATGTCAGTTTTCAAAAATTCAAAATGGCGGATCCAATATGGCGGACGAATTTTTAAAAAATCATCAGATTCACTTGAAACTTGATACTCGGGGGTTTTTGGGGTCGCTGAAAACGAATATGAAGTCGGTTTTCAAAAATTCAATATTCCGAATTTAATATGGTAGTGAAAATTTCAGAGAAAGATTAGATTGTGTTAAAAGTTTATACGTTCTTTAGAGAAACCATGTCTTACTGGTGTTTTCAATAAAGTAAGAAACAATATGTAACCGCGTCCGAGAATAGGGACATTATGAACAAACTCAACTTTTTTTAAGTGAAAATATTTTATTTGTTTAAAGAATTGAAATTATTTTTTTAACCCAGGACTACATGCATTTTAAGGAGCTTAAAGTGTAAGACACTGTCAAAATAAAAAAATCGATTTTTTGGCCATAAGGTCTCTTTTCTCAGATGGGGTCACATATACTTTCTAAAGGAAATGCAATTCAATGATGTTGTAAAACAACTGACTGCAAAGACTAACTAATAGACAATTCATTTAGCTAAATGAATGAAGTAAGAAATTATCCGTCAAATTGAATTGTTGAAATCTGACTTGAGATTCAATATCAGCGACCCCAAAAACCCCCGAGTAACAAGTTTCAAGTGAATTTGATAATTTTTTAGAAATTCATCCGCCATATTGGATCCGCCATTTTAAATTTTTAAAAACTGGCATCATATTCGTAATCAGCGACCCCAAAAACCCCTGAGTAACAAGTTTCAAGTGAATTTGATAATTTTTTAGAATTTCGTCCGCCATATTGGATCCGACATTTTGAATTTTTGAAAACTGACATCATATTCGTAATCAGCGACCCAAAAAACATTAAAGTACAATGTCTTGAAGATACAAGGAGAATTAAAAAAAAAGTCCACAGGGTGTCAATTTTGGGGAAAAAAAATTCTTTTGTCGCCATTTTGGATCTGCCATCTTGAAATTTTTAAATGTATGGTCCATAACTTTGAAGTTTGGATATTGTGGACGCGATATTTTATGATAAAGAATTTTTCTGGTTACTGCTAACATGAAAAAAAAATCATTTTTGAACCAAAAATGTCAAAAATTTGGATTTTTTTCCAAAAAAATGGCCATAACTTTTAGGAATTTTTGTTTTTTCCAATTTTGATGACAGATTCTGAAAGAGCGATAAAAAATACATCAGAAAATGTTATTCCGAAAATTTTCTACATGTCTAATAACCAAAATAATTAACGTTGAAAATGATTCAAAAAAAGTGTCCGTCCCGGCGTTAAAGGGTTAAAATATATTCATTCATTTTTCTCAAATAGAAAACAAATTGATAAAAAAATAACAAATGTTTCTTGACTTGCTTCTTACATAATATTTGCAAATACGTAACATATTTTTATCAATTTGTTTTCGATTCGTGAAAAATAAATAACTACATTTACTTTTGTATATTATTATTTAATAATATTTTTTTATTCATTATTTTTATCGCAGTCGAAATACATGGATTCTGTGATGCCAGCAAAAAGGCATACGGTGCGTGTATTTATCTTCGGTCTTGTAACGAAAAATGTACTTGTTTAACGCAATTGATTTGTTCTAAGTCTCGAGTCGCGCCTTTAAAAGTGGTATCTTTGCCGCGTTTATAACTTTGCTCGGCGCTTGTGTTATCAAAATTATTGACAATCGTTTCTCAAGCATTACGTAGATTACCCATAAAACGAGTTATTCTTTGGTCCGATTCAACTATTGCTCTACATTGGATTAAAAGTCCGTTAAATAGTTTAAAAACATTCGTCGGAAATCGCGTAGAAGAAATTTAAAGCTTGACATAATCACATGAATGGCGACATATTCGAACAAGTCAGAATCCCGCCGATTTAATTTCTCGAGGTTTGTCCCCAAAAGAAATAATTTCTAATTCTTTTTTGTTTAACGAACCTACCTGGCTTAGTGAGCATAAGAAGAAATGGCCTTTGTCTCATTTGGAACCCACTTCACTTCACTTTGGTTTCCTTGTGCTCCATGCACAAGGTTTACATTGGCATTGTACTGACCATTAAGGTGTGTACATATCATTTGGAACCCATTGAGATTCCTGAACAAAAGAAAATTGAACAACAGCTAAGGGTAAATTTAACTCGCGTTAATTCTTTTTCTAATTCATTAATTGCGAAATTTAAATCATTTACAACTATGATACGCATTGTAGCTTACTGTAAACGATTTATTAATCTGAAATTACATAAACTTGATATAAAAGGCCCTCTCTCGTCATGCGAATTAAAAATCGCTATTATTATTATAATTAAGATGTTACAGCGTGAAACATTTGCAAATGAAATTCACATGTTTGAATCAAATGGTCAAATCGATGGGCATTTAGCCCCACTATCTCCTTTTTTAGATTCCGAAGGAGTGTTAAGAGTTGGAGGCAGACTTATACAATTAGATCTCTTCTTTTCTGAGAAACATCCAATTCTTTTACCAAAAGATCACGAATTAACGAGGATTTTAATTCGAGATCAACAATTAAAAATGTTACACGCTGGAACACAAGCCAATTTGAATTTAATTTGAGCTTCTTTCTGGATTATAAACGGTAAAACAGCTGTTAAAAATATAATTCAGAAATGCGTAACTTGTTGTCGAGTGAAACCTCAGATTTCCACATATGTAATGGGAGATTTACCAAAAAGTCGAACAATCTTTAAGAAAGCTTTTCTTCATGCAGGTATTGATTATTGCCGTTCTTTTTTTATTAAAGAAAAAAAGTTCAGAAATCGAGTTAAAGTCAAAATCTATGTAGCACTTTTTGTATGTTTCGCTACTAAATCTGTTCACATTGAAGTGGTAAGTAATCTAACAACTGCTGCTTTTCTTGCATGTTTAAGTAGATTTTTTGCTAGACGCGGAAAAAGTACCGATCTATATTCCGATAACGGCACTAACTTCACTGGTGCTAAAAAAGCAATCGATGCAATTTGTAAGTTTTTTAATTTTCAAGAGCATAATGATTCCATAAAAGAATTCCTTGCCAATCAACAAATTAATTGGCATTTTATTCCCTCGCGTTCACCTCC
Organism: Leptopilina syphax; assembly: GCA_032872505.1. NCBI lineage: Eukaryota > Metazoa > Arthropoda > Insecta > Hymenoptera > Figitidae > Leptopilina > Leptopilina syphax. The sequence goes on along the minus strand of CM065468.1, from coordinate 55,669,362 downwards.
GATTCCTTCAGATCCTAATGACTTGACCGCTTTGACACCTGGTCATTTCCTCACAGGTGACTCTTTAATGGGCGTTCCAGAACAAGATTTGACAGATTTGCAGTCAGACCGACTTTCATCCTGGCAGAAAGTCCAACAAATGAAGCAATTATTCTGGACGCGATGGTACAAAGAATACCTTCATAAATTGACTGTTAAGAAAAAATGACATAAGGGCTTCTCTACTGATATGAAAATCGGAAAAATTGTTACGATTCGCGACGACAATTTACCGCCAATGCGATGGATGCTTGGTCGTATTATTGCAACACATTCAGTAGAAGACGGTGTTGTTCGCGTTGTAACCCTTAAAACTATCAACGGTGAATGTCAACGTAGCGTAAAAAAATTATCACTTTTGCCAATTGATATCGAGTAAAATTAAAGTAATATCATTCAGAATTAAACACTTATCTTAACTTCATTTTTTAAGTTATATTTATCAATTCTGTCAGATTGTTATTTAACTTGTTATGGCTTATTCAAAATTTTAATGGCAATAATTATTAAAATTTAAGTCTTTTCTTCATTACATAAACTACATTTAGAACTTGTAGTTCAAGGCGGCCGGCATGTTGAGACCCAAGATAATTATTTTTAGTTTAATTGTTTACTTAAAACGTGCTCGCCTTAGAATATTTAGGATTAATTTTATTACACTATTTCTTTGAAGATTCGAAAACATATTTAATACATCCTTCGAGACACCATAAAATTAAATGCATAGTGTCGGATTGGTTTCAATAGTTTTATGATTTTAAACTTTTTTCCTTTGTCAATTTATCCTAAACTTTAATATGTTTATTTTGCAACGGCGAATTCCAACTCTAAATTGAGATACATCTACCTTTATACCTATCTATTGTAATTCTTTTACCCTGCCTACACCTAATTGTTTTCTTCCCTTCTTTTCGTCAACTACCTATATCCCTCCCACTATCACTTCGCCCTTCCACTTTCTTGAAATTTTTGCTTCGAACCTTCTTCAATGTAAAACTTAAATTTTCACTAGTTTTCCGAAATAAATCGTTTTCGAGTGCACTTAACGTAATTGTGCTCTCGACATTATGTACACATCAACTTAAAGTTTATTGTATTAAAGTTATTAATTTTATTTTGATATTGTCAGGTTTATATGTCGAGTCGTAAAAGAAAATTGATTGATATATATTAAAATGTACTTCTGTTGTTTATAATGTGATCTATTGTTTCTGATGTTGAATGAATGCGGTATGTTTGTGATATGATCTTTGTGTACACATATTTGAAATACATTTGATATATGATGAACATCGTGTTATAAAATACATCGAAATAATAGAATCATCGTTGTTATGATAAGAGGAATTTCAATGTGTTTGGTATAATCAATCTATGTAATGATTTTGAACAAAAGAAAAATTTTTTATAATGAATTAAATTTTTTTTTATATTGAGTGAAGGTTGGTCAATGTCCGAGAATTTTGTATTCTATGTTATGTGATGATTATTTTGTTGGATAATTATTTATTTTGTTTTTAGGAAAGAACGATGCTGAAAAATGGTCAAAATTTGCCCCCAAAGGGGATTGTAAAAGAAGTATATGTTTTTATAGATTTTGACCTGCTGAATCCGAAAATCACCCTTAGAAAGTTCTAAACCTTGGGGAAAGGGTTGAAAAACCACCCTTAACTCAGAGACACCGTTTTCAATAAACAACAGTAAAATATGATAAAATTATGTAAATAAGAAATGTTTACACTATAATTTAATAAATTAAGGTAACAGTAATAACAACCGCATAATTTAAATCACGATTACGACCCTTGCAGTTTAAAAAACTACCCCCTCATACATCAACAATTATGCCAAAACCCCAAAAAGTTATAAAACGTCAATATATTGATACATAACAAAGCAATAATTAATCCTTTAAAAATAAACAACGTTTACCACTACTGTAGAAATATCGGCCACCCCTAAATATGTTAAAAAACCACCCTTAAACAACCAAAAACGAAAAAAAAACTTAAAATGTCATGGACTAAGATTCGAATGTTTTTGTTAAAGAGTTATCCCTACCAATAACAAATAAGCAACTATTGTTACATCTACCATTAACTCAACAACCCTTAATCATGATCAGAAACTACCCCTATATCATCCCTCAAAAATTACCTCCAAAGTTACAAATTAAAAACCAAATTATTTTGCTATTTATGGCACTTTAAATAATTGTTTGATATGGTGATAATCAATTTATTGCAATCAATAAAGAAAACACATAAAATATTCAAACTTTGAAGGTACAGTCTTTGGTGGCCCAATTAATAATGATCAGAGTTTATCAGATAAAACCACTGAAGGTAAGAAACGTTGTAGTCCAATCAATAAATATAAGGGTTATCAGGTCCAACCACTGAAGGTGAGATACATTGTTGTCCAATCAATGAAGATCAGGATTTTGTAATCCAACCACTGAAGGTAAGAAAAATTGTTGACCACTCAATAAAGATCAGTGTTATTAGGTCCAACCACTGAAGATAAGAAACATTGTTGTCCAATCAATGAAGATCAGGGTTATGGAATCCAACAACTGAAGGTAAGAAACATTGTTGACTAATTAAAGAAGATCAGGGTTATCAGGTCCAACCACTGATTGATTGGACAACAATGTTTCTTACCTTCAGTGGTTGGACCTGATAAGTTAATGGTACATGTAACAATAGTTGCTTATTTGTTATTGGTAGGGATAACTCTTTAACAGAACATTAGAATCTTAGTCCATGACATTTTAAGTTTTTTTTTGGTTTTTGTTGTTTAGGGGTGGTTTTTTAACATATTTAGGGGTGGCCGATATTTCTGCAGTAGTGGTAAGCGTTGTTTATTTTTAAAGGATTAATTATTGCTTTGTTATGTATCAATATATTGACGTTTTATACCTTTTTGGGGGTTTGGCATAAGTGTTGATGTATGAGGGGGTAGTTTTTTAAACTGCAAGGGTCGTAATCGTGATTTAAATTATGCGGTTGTTATTACTGTTACCTTAATTTATTAAATTATAGTGTAAACATTTCTTATTTACATAATTTTATCATATTTTACTGTTGTTTATTGAAAACGGTGTCTCTGAGTTAAGGGTGGTTTTTCAACCCTTTCCCCAAGGTTTAGAACTTTCTAAGGTTGATTTTCGGATTCAGCAGGTCAAAATCTATAAAAACATATACTTCTTTGACAATCCCCTTCGGGGGCAAATTTTGACCATTTTTCAGCATCGTTCTTTGAAAATATGTGTAATCAAAGTTTAGGGGGAGAATGAAGCGATTGACTTTCCTCCTGGTCAGCATGCATCTGGGGTTGCCGGAGATCGGGGATGTGTGGAGTGAGGTCTGGTGTCGAGACTATATAAAATCTGACGAATTTGGGACCTATCAGGGTTCTCGGTTCGGCACGCCTCACCACGTGTGAAAGAAAAGCGGGCAAATTAGCGGGAAATCAGCGTCGGTTCACGGAAGCTGTGATCAAGATTTTAATTGATCGTCGCCCTGAGAACCGAACGGCTGTATCCGCGCCACGCTTCAAGTGCCTGCCGAGGACGCTGATGGTATGCAAAAATAAAAAAGAACCAGTGCATTCGCGAAGTTTTAATCCTAATATTTATATATATCTATATTGTTTTTGTTGATATTGATTAGTGTGGCGAATAATAAGTGGGCGGATTTGTACTTAAACAAAGTGACACAACATTTAATCTCACACACTACCCAGACGGCATTTCTGCATCCTTGAGATCCTGGCATTTGAAGAATCCTATTGGCCAATATAGATCTGGGATCTTATCTTGCAAGAAATTGGATCCAGCGGATGAGATATATGCATGAGTTAACTGGGAGGAGATGAAAACGGCAGTATAAAAATTCGCTAAGTATCCAAATTTGAATATAAATGTGTGTGTGCAGAAAAGTTTAATGATCCGTCGGTTCTAGGTTGTTGATAATTGCTATTTGATCGATTCCACTTTTGTATAATTGATAATTCTATTTTGTTTGTTTTTGTTGAAAATATAATCGATTTGATATCTATGTATATGTGTTTTATCTGTGTATATTTAATATTGATTTATTTTATAACAATTTCCATGATTTTTAATAATTAATTAATTTCGTTTTGTTAAAATTTAAAGTAAAAGAATAATTTGTTACAACCGCACACTGGGTGTGTGACACCCGGGGAATTTAAAGTGTGTTCTGCAAGCTGTAATAGGATATTATCTTTTAAAAAAATTATCTTTCATAGCTCAGTTCATCTATTTTGAAGGAAAATAGGTTTCATAATGTTTTATTTAATCTTAATAATTAAAAAAGAGTTTGTCAAAACTACTGAAATTACCTTAAACTAAAAACTGGTTGTCAAACAAGCAGAAATTTTTTGCCGTCAACTTTATAAACTTATCAAATACACAAAGACAATTGTGAACATAAACTCACTCACGGAATATAAAGTAAAGTACAAAATGTACCGTTCAATATCAACACATGTTTAATATTTACGAATTTAAACGAGAAATTAGAGTAAAAAGCAAGCATATGGGTATCGCACACCTAGGGTGCGGTTTAAGGGTTAAATAGCCTTATTATTAATAAGGTATCTGTAAGGTCCTTATAAGGTTGCCCTACTATCGGATTTTTCCATCTAGCCTTATAAGGACCCTATAATTTCCCTATCAAGCTGAGTCTAGAATAAGAGAAAATGTTCATAGCTGTAGGTATCCCACAGTATGCTTTAGTATACATAATAGCTATGAACATAAATGCGCACCTTCTCTCAATGTAGACTCACCTTCAGGTTGCCCTAATTATTAATCAAACATAGAAATGCGGTCCGTTTTTTACGTTTCTGATCGGGTCCGTACATGAACCCTACTTGCTTTTCGCTATTTATCGTGATTCTTGTAATTCATAGAAGATGGCACTGAATCAACTGTCAACTGAGGGGCTATTTACTTGTGTATTAGCCTGTACGCTCCTTACGTATACTTTGAGTGTACACTTTTTTAATCAGTGATTACCCCCTCGCCATCACAGTTTTCTACCTTTGTTCTTAAGGGTAAATATCAGTAAAAAATGAATAATAAAAGAAAAAGGGGCGATGAACGAATTCAAAAAAGAAAACAGAGGGAGATAACCAAGTCACTTAAAAATCGTCAACAACTTCTTCATTCATGGGACTTGGAATGCTAAATATAACATCGTTCAAATGAAAAATACTGATGGGTCAATGTGTGAATTTGTGTTTTTTGGAATAGCAGCTGGTCTTAAAGAATGTGTTAATGTAAATGTTTATAAGAAAAAGTAATAGAATAAGTTAAGTAATAAAATAAATAAAGTAATAGAATTACAAATTTCTTGTAATGGATTACGATTGGTCGACTCGGGTTACAAGGAACTTTGGCCTATTAGCTGTAAATACATTCTGACCAGGATACCTATGAACTATTTGCCGTTGCGGTTTATTTTGGTAAAACAAAGCCAAAGTGTGTAGAGAAATATACCAAAGAATTTATAAATGAGATAAATAACATTTTATAGAATGGAATTGATATAGAAGATCAACACTTCGATGTTAAAATAAGGTGTTTTATTTGTGACACACCAGCCCGGGAATTTTTTAAGTGTACTGCCGATCATACAGCATTCAATGCTTGTGAAAGATGTGAAATTACGGGATTCAAAGTAGACAGAACAACTGTCTATTCATCAGTAACTGAAAATGAGAGAACTGACCAATCTTTCAGGGAAAGAACTCAAGCTGGCCATCACAACAGTGAAACTTCTTTACTTAACATATTTCCTTTCATTAACAACGTTAGCTGCTTTATTTTAGACTTTATGCACCTGTGCTGTTTGGGTGTGATGAAACGATTACTCGAAGCATTGATTATAAAGGGTCGTAAAAATTTAAGGAGACTCGACCGACTAGAATTGTCAAGAAGAATGAATCTCTTAAAGCTACAAACATCTTGCGAGTTTCAAAGAAAAACTCGCTCAACAAATAGTATTTTGAAATGGAACCTACGGGATTCTGTTTTTTACTATATTGTGGTCCCATAGTTTTTGAAGAAAATTCTCAGCAAACAGATTTATAAACACTTTCTTCTGTTTCACGTAGCTTGCCGTATATTGTGTTGTAAAAAGTTTTGACACAAATACAACAGTAAAGCAAAAGAGTATTTAAAAGAATTTTTTGTAGCAATGAAAGGATATTATGGAATTAAGTCCCAAGTTTTAAATTCGTATCACTTAATACACTTAGCTGACGACGTGCAAAATGTGGGTTGCTGCATCAGTAAAATCACTGCTTTTCCCTATAAAAACTTCTTAGGAAAATTGAAAAAATATATAAAAACACCCAACAGACCGTTGGCACAGTTGTGTAGACGACTTAATGAACGAAAGGTCCTTTCTCGAAAAAAGGCAATAGCTCCTCCTTTGATTGAAATTATAAACAAAAAGCAAAACCATATAACATCTATCAAATTTAAACAATATATAATCTAATGCGAATCTTCTAATAACACTGTGTTAAGGGGGGAACCTCCTTTAGACGATCGAAAAATGCGTCATTTTTGGGATCTTTTTCTCGGGTAAAATAACTTCAAACGTTTTGTAATTTATAGGGTACTTTAATACATGTCTTGAGAGTCTAAAAAAATTTTTGAAGAAAAAACAAAACATTTTTAGTATGGAAATATACACCGCGTCCATGGCACCTCATTTTATCTGTGAACATTCTAGCGCTCTAAATTTTTTTCTAAAACAAAGAAACCAACGTTTCTTTTAACCCTCCTGCGCATAAAGACGACTATAGTCGTCCAAACAAAGTTGTTTCCGTATGCACAAGGACGACTATAGTCGTCCAAACATTTTGGTTAATAACTTTTAAACAAATTATTCTGAATACATCTACTAAGTTGCAACTTAAAGCTTAAGACTCACAGATTGTCATACAATTCTTCAAAAGTTCATATTTATAAAATATTAGAAAAATAAAATAAAAAATAAAATAAAAAATTCAAATAATTTCAAAAAGTAATTCCGTTAAACCTTTCCATAAAATTAATTCTACAGAATTAATAGTTAAAAACATGAAAAATGCAGATTTTCAAAAGATTTAAATTTAAAACCTTTTCAAAATTCAATTATTGCCAAGAAATTTATAAAAAATTTGTAAATACATAATTGAATACCTGTCAAATTTTTATTATTTTATGTAAATAATGGAATTCTTTTGGAAAACTTTATTAAAATTAAAATAGTACATATTGTTAATTAAGAATCATTATATTGAGGAAAATTTTTGAAAGTAATTGAAATTTTTACAAGAATTTTATTATGTATTGTAACGAACCGAATTAATTATTATATTCGCAGTAACTTTGCATTCACAATTCAAATGGCAGCCTTCGATGTTCGATTATTAACTATCGATTATTGATACCGCGACGCACGAATCGATGCGATACTTCCCATAGTCGAGAAAGCAGACGACAAAACCGCGTGCTAAGCAAAAAGACGCCGAGCCGGCAGATTGTTGCGAGCATCGCCTGAAGGCACACAAATAGTGTGTTTTAATTTGTTTGTTTACTGTTGATTCTTATTGAATAAATAATTGAATTCTCAAGTTAAATAAACGTCGCGAAAGTAGTGAGTTATTTCATAGTGTCCTTCTTATTTCCCATTATTGGATATTTATCGTTCGTCGCAGAGAGCCAGCATCACCGGTAAGTCCATCTTTCTACATGGCCATTGCTCTATAGTACTTTCAACACGTTCTTTCTCTCGCCCTCTGCAAATGCTGTAGTCGCACTCGGAGGATTTTTATCAGAGAAGTTTGTGAGTATCATTGTGCTTTCCGTCGCGAGTCGAACCCATACTATTAAAATAAAAATTAATTCAGATTTATCAATAGAAAATTAATCTCGCGATCAGGGCTGTCACAAAAATGGCGCCCAACGTGTGTTAATTTTGATAGTGAAATTAATTATACCACCATTTTCATGCTTCACACAAAATGACGTCCAAATTTTTTCAATTTTAAAATTTAAAATTAATCTCTTAACCACTCTAGTGCTTTTTCACGAGACAAAAAAAAAATGGACATATATTAATCATCACTACAAAATTAATAATATTCCTCTTTGCATTTTTTTCTCTCTTACGAAATACGCGAATATCGAAATTTTTTAATAAACATTTTCGAAATCGCAAATGCAAAAACCACAAACACACTGCCGATAAACATTCTCCACTGTAATCGAAATAGCTCGCACAATCTCAAATTTTTATGTATTGCTTCCAAATCAATCGCTTTATTTAATAATAACTACGCTTGCTATAATTGTAAAAAAAAGAAGGTAAAAAGGCTTCTATTTCATAAAATTATGTAATAAAACTGCTTATTTTTTTATGTAAAATTACAATTTTCTGCTTTTACGCACGCAACTTTCTCGCTTAATCTCGCCTAATAAATTGGAAATTTAATTTTTTTGTATAATTACGGATGAAAACTACCATAGGAAATTTTATTCCTCTTCAAATGTAAGATATTTCATGCCAAATTATTTTCAGTGAACACTCGATTCGTTTTTTCGATAACGCGATCAAAACATGTTTGGTCATTCCCTACAAAATTAAAATTTCTCCAAATTAAAATATTAGAAATAAGAAAATAAAAACTCGTATAAAATTAAAACTATTTAAAAATTAGAAAAATTATTCAAACTTAAATAATTCGAAGCTTCGGTCGATTCGCGAGTCCTATTGTTTTAACTTATCGTAAAGATGGCAGACCAAGAGTTTGCATGGATTTCCGAAAATTAAATAAAAATACTAAAAAATCCGCATATCCTTTACCGCGCATGGATACTATCCTTGACGCGTTATTCGAAGCAAATATAATCAGTACAATAGATCTTACTGATGCATTTCATCATATTCCAATTCACCCAGATTCACGCGAATATACCGGTTTTGTAGTACCCGGACGTGGACAATACGAATGGGTTAGAATGCCCTTTGGCCTCACTAACTCACCAGCCACTTTTCAAGAATTAACTGATAGGCTGAAAGAAAAATTTGTCGAACACATTCGCACGAACAATTTACCTGAACAATATATCGATCAAGTACACGCGTATCTCGATGACTGGATTATTATCTCTAAAACGTTCGATGAACACCTTTTATTGTTAAATATTGTCTTTGATATTCTTCACAAAGCAGGTTTAACAATAAACCGAGAAAAATCATTTTTCGCAAAATCTTCTGTCGAATATTTCGGCTTTGTTCTCGACAAAGAAGGTCTTAAACCCAATCCGAAACGCGTAGATCCAATTCTCGAACGTCCTACTCCCCGTAACCGCAAAGAATTACGTCAATTTAACGGCTCCGTAAATTGGTATCACTGACATTTACGTAATATCGCGCGAGTACAAGGACCATTAAATAAATTAGCAAGTCCCAAAGTACCGTGGAAATGGACAAAAGAACACGAAAAATCTTATTAGGAAGTAAAAAATTTACTAAAACATGCCTTAACGTTAAATCCGCCCCGACCAAATTTACCATTCTTCTTATACACAGACGCAAGCGACACCGGCATAGGTGCAATTCTCACTCAAAAAGACGGAGATATTGAATATCTCATCACATGTCTAAGCAGACCTTTGAGAGGTGCAGAGTTAAATTATACTACCACCGAGAAGGAATGCTTGGCTGTGATCTTTGCGATTAAGAAATTGCGATGTTATCTCGAAGCGACAGAATTTACGGTAATTACCGACCATTCAAGTCTAGTTTGGTTGCAAAATTTAAAAGATTCGCGAGGTAGACTTGCGAGATGGGCATTAGAATTATCGGCAAATAATGCGAAAATTGAGCACCGCAAAGTTACAACCAACGAAGCAGCTGACACTCTATCGCGCCTTTACGAGAACGTCTCGGAAGACACGCCTCCCTCACAGCTAAGTCACACCCACAGCGTATCTTGGTACGACGAGATGGTTGAACGTGTGCGTAATACCCCCACGCGTTACGAACGATACAGACTCGACTCAAACAGCGAACTGTACTATTACAAACCAAACCAACTCAAAGAAACCATAGGCGATAACAACGCATGGAAGAAAGTGTTAAAAGAAAATGAAATACTCCCGATTATTTCCAAATATCATGACACCCCACAATCCGCACATCAAGGGATTAACAAAACTTATCTGTCAATTATTAATCATCATTATTGGCCCGGTATGCGCAAAGATATCAAAAGATATATCGAAAAATGCGAAATTTGTTTAAAATGCAAACCCAAAAACAATCCCCCTCAAGGACTTATGTATCCGCGTAAATTCAACGAACCATGGGACATTGTTTCTTTAGATATTGTAGGACCACTTCCGCGATCTAAATCAGGAAAATCCTTCATCCTAGTTTGCGAAGACATTTATACGCGATATATCGAATGCTTCGCCTTGACAAAAGCCGACAGTCCAAAAATTGTTAAGTCATTAAACACTTTAATTAACAAATGGGGTACACCCAGAACTGTTGTCACAGACAACGGAACTGAATTCGTTAATCGCAATATTACAAAATTCTTAAACGAAATTGGTTCGGACCAACGCACGACTCCGGTTTATCACCCACAATCTAACCCCGTCGAACGCGTAAATCGAAATCTAAAAACGATGATCGCCAGTCTTCTTGGCGAAAACCAACGCGAATGGGATTTGTTGTTAGAAGAAATACAATTCGCTTACAACACTACCGTCCATTCCTCTTTAGGTGTAACCCCTGCTTTCTTAAACTTCGCACGCGAACCAAGACGCACGGGAGAACAAAAACTCGACACTAACGCGAAAATGACAATCGACAATACAACCAATGACTGGTTAGAACGGATAAAACGCATAGATGACCTTCGTGAAAAAGTTCAAAAGTTAATGACTAAAGCATGTGAGAAACAAAGAAAAATTTATAACAAAAACCGCAAAAATGATTTACATTTTGAAATTGGCAATCTAGTGTTCTACCCAAATAATAAATTATCCAAAGCAATTGAAGGTTACAGTTCAAAACTAGCGCCTCGATATAAAGGCCCAGCTATCATAACAGAAAAATTATCTCCTATGGTGGTAGTCATCAGCGATTTGCAAAAGAAAAGAATTTGCAAATACCATGTCAATGATTTAAAACCAGCAAAAAAGGGCCTTCGATCGCAAAACACGAAAATGAAGCCGCCCAGCACGAAGATGAAGTCGCCCACCACAAAGATGAAGCCACCCACTTCAAGGCTAAAGTCGCAAAATTAAAGAAGATCGTTGATAGCTACGAAACAGATTATAACGCGCTTTTGGCCGATTACAACTATATGGAAAAGCTTCAACTTCGTACCCGCAATCTCTTCCGGCATAAAATTTCCGAAGTTTTTAAAATGCAAGCAGAACTTCGCGAAATACGAATAAGGCCCAAAGCTCCCGATGGCTGCCTCAACTGCAGTATGCCAGGACACAGCTTCAAATTCTGCCGAAGCGAGTACACTGGACGCTTCTGTCAAAAGTGCGCGAACCCAGATTTTAGCACCGACGAATGCCCATGGCCACATGTTGCAGAAGGAAAATTCGACATTCCAGATCACCAACGCTGTAAGACTTGCAAACGACCAAAGAATCTACCAGACGTTAACTGCGGTGAATGTCGCAAACGAGAAATGGAACGCAGAATCGCGAAGCGCGACCAGCAAATGCTTGAAGTCATAAAGCAAACAAGCAGTCTACAAATCGCCTCGAAACCGCTACCCGCGCAAGAAAAGGGCGCAATTCCCAAGTTGGTCTCCTAACTCAAGCTTGAAGAGCCTTTGAACGAATCTTCACCACGAGCAGAGACTACATTGCAAACTCCGCCCAAAAGCAGAAATCTTCGCGAAAAACAATTTCTTGAGATGACAAAAATGCTTGCGAACTTGCAGGTTCTAACTCGCGAAAACAACCCCCAGCATCTCCACCTTCAGAGAACGACACCGGAAGTGAGCCTAGAGATATTTGCAAAGTCCTCGCACCATTCGACTCGGACGACAATAACATTGAACTGTGGAAGACGCTATCTCAGGCTTATGAGTTAGGCATCGAAAAAGAAAAAGAGTGACTTGAAAATGTTCGCGAATAACAAAAAAATATAACATCGCTTAAAGAAAAAGAGTGACTTAAAAATTTTCGCGAATAACAAAAAATATAACTTCGTTTAAAGACTTTTTAGTGCCTTACAAGGACATTATATGCTGTGATTAAGACTAAGTGTTTATGTATAACATACCAATTCTCAAATCTTGTATTTTGCGTTAAAAAAAAGAGAGAAACTTATCACATAGCATTTTAGTTTATAAGATTTTCTTACATTTTCACGTTTAATGGAACAAGAATTCAAAAAAAAAAAAAATTCGCACACGTTTTGTTACATTTATATGTTCTACTGTTTCGCTAAATAAAACATTATAATTCGATAAATTAGTGATTTACTTCCTTAAAACAGAACGAACGTTAACAAGTACTAATTTTCTTTTTATTTTTTCAGAAATGGAATCTCAATCATTATTAAAATTTAAACTAATAATTTATTTTCTTTACCAATCAAGTTTTAATTTCTTATTCACAATGGTCAATTAAGATGGACTAATATTGCGTAAATTCTTTTGTATGTTCCAATAATCATGTTCTTTCAGCGCTAAGTACCGAATACTGCAGTAACTCCGACTAAGTAAGGGGGAATGTAACGAACCGAATTAATTATTATATTCGCAGTAACTTTGCATTCACAATTCAAATGTCAGCCTTCGATGTTCGATTATTAACTATCGATTATTGATACCGCGACGCACGAATCGATGCGATACTTCCCATAGTCGAGAGAGCAGACGACAAAACCGCGTGCTAAGCAAAAAGACGCCGAGCCGGCAGATTGTTGCGAGCATCGCCTGAAGGCACACAAATAGTGTATCATTCGCGAACTCACTATTACTTTGTAATTTGTTTGTCTACTGTTGATTCTTATTGAATAAATAATTGAATTCTCAAGTTAAATAAACGTCGCGAAAGTAGTGAGTTATTTCATAGTGCCCTTCTTATTTCCCATTATTAGATATTTATCGTTCGTCGCAGAGAGCCAGCATCACCGGTAAGTCCATCTTTCTACATGGCCATTGCTCTATAGTACTCTCAACACGTTCTTTCTCTCGCTCTCTGCAAATGCTGTAGTCGCACCCGGAGGATTTTTATCAGAGAAGTGTGTGAGTATCATTGTGCTTTCCGTCGCGAGTCGAACCCATACTATTAAAATAAAAATTAATTCAGATTTATCAATAGAAAATTAATCTCGCGATCAGGGCTGTCACAGTATAATAATAATTGGAATTTTGACAATAATTTTTTAAAAATTTTGAATATAACTGTATTTAAAAAAGAATAATTCAATTTTCAACACGGAAAAACTTTTTTCAAGAGTTATTACAAAATTTATTCAAGAACTTAAGATATGGAAAAAAACAAGAAATGCTACAGAACCGTAATGTAAAAGTTGAAATAAAATTTTAAGCTGTTTCTGGAGAACTGTAGTTAATTTCTGGACAACTTGTTGAATATTCTTAAAGAATTTCTAAACTGGTCTAAGAATTGAAAAATTCGAAATTAAGGAAAAAAATTTTCATGCGTGAGTAGTCGAAATTGAGACCTCGAGACTTTGAGAAAGATCTTCAGCGCGCAGTGTCTGAAATATTTAGTCGCAGCGCAGCGTCAAGAACAATTATTTCCAAGCCATTAGAAAATCACCTGAAAATTCATTAATAAATATTGAACTTTTCTAAAACAAAGTCCTATATTTTTTTCTTATTCTAAGTTCTTGAATAAATTTTGTAATAACTATTGAAAAAAGTTTTTTCGTGAACAACAATTTGAAAAAATGTGTTTAGAAGCTGAAGAGCTACTACTCTTCAGCTAGTTACTACTCTTTCTACGCGTAGTACTACTGTACTACGCGTAGAAAGTATAAAATTTTTTTAAAAATTTTGGTAAGACACAAAATTCAGAAAAATGTTATTTAATCTAATGTAGATTCTAAGAAACAGAAAAACGTAGCTTTAAGTATCTTGAATTTAAAAAGAAGTATCCAAACAGTAGCAAATCGTAAAAATGTAGTGAATAGTTAGTTTTAGCAGATAAGTTCAAAGCTTATTAAAAACTTTTATCGACATAGATTTCGAAATGTTTAAAAATTAAAAAAACGAGGCAAGAAGCAGGGTCCCTGGCAAGTGTTCTCGCGAATTCTTTTTTATAAAACGGGGATGTCAAAGTCGGCTGGATTTTTACATTGAGTTTCAATGGAAAAATCACATCTACTTTGACATCCCCTTAAGAACCCTTGTCGTAGGATACCACAATTTTAAGCCAAAGGCTACCTTTTTCCACATGGATTATACTAATTGAAGTACTTTACAATATTTGTAGCTAATTAATCTTTGAACTGTTTTGATTTTTTTCAATCTTCTTTGTGTAAAATTAAAGATTCTTTGCATAATGATAAATTAAAATAAATTTTTAAATAGCTAACCTTTTTATTTTGTAATGAAATCACTGAAGAGGACGCATATGAAGTGATCCATGTTTTACAATTTTTAACGGATCCATAAAAAATATTTCTGTGAGGATTCTTCTCCGAAAAAGAAAAATATTTTTTTTTCTATTAACATTTTTGACTTTAATAGCACGTTTCTTGATTAAAGCTGCTTCCGCTGTCCTTTAAATAAAAAACATTTTGTAATTTAAATTATTTAATGTTTACAATATATGTAAACTGTTATAAATAAATGTACACCCTCAGAGCATTGGATATCCCTTTTCCATCCCGCGATAGCCCATGGGATATTTCACGGGACCGAAATTTGGATAGCCCAAGGATATCCACTGGATATCGCATGCGTCGATCTTTCCAGCTGTTATAATAAGTGTCATAGCGTCGCTGTGTGATTTTATGTTTTTGTTTGAGTTTACCTTTCACATTTTTGTAGTTAGTTTAAACCCACACAGCACCAAAACTTTCTTAAAAATTTATTAAAGATTTGCTTACAAAGTTTAATGAAAATTGTGTAAAAATTCAAATGTCCCACTTTAATAATTGTGACGCTCCACGAGAAAAGGGACCTTATGACAAGAGTAAATAAGGTCCCTTTTCTCGTGGAGCGTCACATATATTCTTGTATTGACATAGTTAGAAAGATTCGTTACTTTAAAAAGAGTATCTTCGTTTGAAACATTTACGCGGTGGTTTTTAAGACGTGTATTGGCGTCTTATTAGCCTTCTAAAATGCGTATATGTAAAGGTTATGCTTTTAATTTAAGACGCTCAAATAAGACATTTATAAGCGTTTTCTTGGTATAAGAGTTTAACAAAAAAATATTATGTAAGTGTCATTTTTTCAGTTCGATATGTGTTATTAAAAATATTAGAAGGAAACTTCTATTAAAGATAGTAAATCATCGATGATATTTATGTTTTTGATACTTATTTTTATTAAAGTATATTTTAATATAACAAAATTTACTATTATTATAATTGTGCTATTAATTTTGCATGCAAGTCATAAAAAAATATATAAAGCTCTTATTAGTTTTCAGCATATTACTATTTCTCACGTGGATAATATTAGGATATCCCGCGCGAGTCTCCCATGGGCTAGAAATTTGGATATTCCAGGGATATCTCTGAGATGTCAAAGATATCCAAGGGTTGACCCTGGGATATCATTTTACTCAGAGGGTAATAATTTGTCTATATTTCAATAAAATAGATATTGTAATTTGAAAATTATTTGAATAATAAATGCAAATAAGAAAAAGAAGAATAAAATTAAACGAATTTACGAACCTTTTCATTTTAACCAGGACTATTATTCTTTTGAAATATGCTTCAAAATTAATTAGGATCTATATATGACGAAGATTTCTTTTAGTAATGTAATTCCATGTTGAATCCCGAAACTTTTATTAAACTAAAAATGATGCTTTCAATAAACACTGATATTCCCATCTTTTTTAAACGAAAGTGAAAGTTTGTTCGGACAAAGGTTATTTTGATTCACTGCAAAACGATTAAAAATAGAAAAATTGAAAGATTTAACATTAGAAAAACGTAATAAGTAGAAGATAATAAAAATCATGGCAAAAGTAAGTAAAAAATTTTTTTTAAGAAAGTGAAAAAAGAAAAAAACAATTTTTAGAATAAAAAAGCAACAACCCTCTAAAGCAAGTAGTGGTTAAATCGAATTATGTAATAAATGTTAGTCGTCCATATATAGTCATTTTGAAAACCTTTCTTTCAATAACAATAAACATCATCTTTGTCGATTTCATCATTAAAGTTTATTTGTGTGTATTAAAATATTATTTATTATCTGAAATGAAATTTTAATAATTAATTAATATTATGAATTTCATTTATTTGTATATATAGGGTGATGTGGGGTGATGTGCAACGTTTTTTTTTCGTTGGACGAAAAACATGTCAAATAATTAAATTTTTGAACAATAATAAAATAAAACGAAAACATTCAGACAAAGATTCTTTAATGTTACTCCAACGTTTCGAAATCCACGGATTTCCTCTTCAGGGAGTCTAATATGTACAACAAAAAAACAATTTAAAAAAACAAAAAATGTTAGCTTACATTAAATTCTTTGTAAGTCAAGCCATCTTTTATTAAGAAATTGAGCCTTTGTGCCATATGTCAATTTAATATTATCCAGAAACATGGTTGAACGCAGTATTATTCTATGCGTATGTTATTAATAATTAAATAATTTAATTAAATAATTTAATTATTAAATTTTTGAATATTTCAAAATTGAATGACTTAGAGGCATTATAATAGAATATTTCTGCATTATTAGATTTTCAGAATTTTAAATTTTTCCTACAAATTTTTCGCTTTTTCAAAAACGTCTGTTTTTGAATTTTCCAAAAAAGTTGGGGTGATGTGCAACACCTGTAAAATTCAGGTATGTAATGCATAAATATCGATGAAAATCTCTTTACTTATTAATTTTAGTCTTTTTCAATGCAAACTAATCCAAAACTGCCAAAAAAAAATTTACTAAGGTACAGTTGAGCTCTAAAAAGTGGAGATTTCACCAAAGAAAAAAAAATTTTTTTGTTTAATTTTTTATTTATTCATAACTGAATAAGGAATATAATTAAAGGAAAATAACTCAGAATTTGTTATTCATCATGTGAATTACAGTTATTGCACGTAAAGTATAAAAAAGAGAAAAGTGTTGCACATCACCCCAAAATATTATATTTTGCGAAAGATGATTTGTACACAATACAATGCAATGGAAACACAAAATATAAACAGATATTTAAAAACACCTAAAAAACCAACAATAAACACATTCTTATCTATAAAATAAATTAAAACCCTTTACGAAACGACTACAAATATAAAGCGCGAGAAATATTTCAAGCTCGAGAAATTTAAGTCAACTTACGCACAGCAAACCTAGCTGCGAGCTGTCTCGTGAGTTATATATCAAAAACAAGTTACTAAAGAAAAAAGAAAATGTCAATACTTGGCTCTGTTCAATATCAAACTGTAGATCAGAAAACGGCGGTGTTGCACATCACCCCACATCACCCTACGAGATATCTACAATTTTCCCCCTTACAATTCTATGAAAATTTTCTATCTTTAATAAAATATATGCATATACAAATCTATATTTAATTATAAATAAATGAAATTTGAAAACCTGAATATTACCTGAATTTTGATCCTTTCTTCATCGATAGCAGCCAAGTATGTTTCTTCATTCGAATAAATTATTTTGTTCCTTTTTGTGCAATAAAGGAATTACTACATTTCCCTCTGAAGTCGATATTATCCATACTTTGGATATTATTTCCTTTAATGGCACACAACACTTTTTGTCTGTATTGTTATCATCCATCATGTAAATATTTAGTAGCTTAGAATCTGGACTGTTGTATAAGCTGCTCTTAAAGCTAAGCTTACGCTCTATTAATCGAATGTCGTCAACGCCACATTTTACTATATTTTCAGCTAATAGGAATGTCCCGTCCTGCACCAGAACACAACTATTTTTAGTAGCATTGCAGTTTATAGAAAAACCTTTATATTTACAAATTTTAAACTGCTCTGGAGTATTTAGTATAAAGTCGAATGTTAATGGTCTCCTATTATGTTTATCCTTCAGGATACTATCACTGACTGAAACATGCTTTTTCTGCAAGTTTTCAAGTTCAGAATATCGACGTATAAACTGTTGTAAAGGCTGGTCTCCTTTCCTTAGCATTCTCTTGACAGATCCCATGTAATTTTCAAAACGGAATGCACTAAATTTGTCTAGAGTTCCATATAATTTAGCATCATTACAAATGTGTAACAAATTGTGTACATTGTGCGAAATATATTGCTGTCCGTAAAGAGTAGCGAAGTCCTTTACAAACATTTCCAACATTTCGTGCGCTACATCGATGTTATTTGGATTGCTATGATTTTCACCGATCAAGATGGAAGCTGCCGTATGAAGCAACAGGAAATGTGAATACAGTTCACCTGAGAATCCTTTAACATTTTTTAGGGCAACTACTCCTGAATACAATAAAAATGTTCTAAATTCAGTTGCCTTCCATAATTTAAATTCAAATAATGAGCGTGGCCTTCGGTTGAATTCATCTGGAATTGTATGACGGAACAAAAGTTGTCTCTGCGAAATTGTTTGGACTACATCAACAGGAAGTTTAGTATTTGAAGGACCGTTTACCCAGTAGGAAATAAGTTTTTTGACTACTCCTAACAAAATCAAGTGCATATAATCCAAAGGTATACTGCTTACACAACCAAAACCAGGAAGTTCCTTAAGAATTGACTGTATTCCAGATTCTGAAACTGCGTACTTATTAAGGTTGTAATTCGCATCTTTTTTCAATACAAAAGGTCCTACACCTGGAAAACAGACTCTCCCTTTCTTCTTTTTTTCCTTTTTATTACAAGTTGGTCTATAACATACATCTGTTATTAAACATTTCGAACACGAGCCATACCCCGTATGACCTTTTAAATATAAAACAAAGGCTTTTGCTGGGGCATCACAAACTAAAGCTCCAATTGATACTTTGGTGCCCCCTAACCCATGTTCACAAACAAATATGGCTTCGTCTACGAAGGGACGGAGAAATTCGTTTGCATCTAATAGTTTTTTTGTCCCATAAAATGCGCCAATAGGGTAAACTGTCTCAAGATGCGTATCGGAGCATAGAAGTAGCCAAAAGGTGTTCGGTCCACTCTTGGCAATGGGTAGGCCATCTATATTTAATACTATTTTTACATTCTGAACATTCATACCTTTACGTTTCCTCTCAAGAATTATATTCTCAACTGCTCTTTTAAATCCAAAGTGATGATAGCTTTCACCACACATATCGGTTACAGTTGTTTTCCTAAGTGTTCCTAATAATGTTCGTGCATCAAGTGGTAACGTGGCATCGAATACTCTAAGTAAAAGTAGCAAAGCAGTAATTGCGATTAAAGTTATATGGAACTTTAAAGCCCACTCTCGTAATTTTGTTGCGAATTTATTTTCCTCTACACATTCCTTATCGTCATATAAATAACACAGGCACACAAAAAAATAAAAAGGTCAAAACCCAGAGGTCACACCCCCCTATCCCCATGTTTTTGGGGTCGCTGAAACCGAATATGACCATGAAAAATGTTTTTCATCGGCCATTTTCCCGCTACCACCCCCTTACACCTGCTCCCGGGGGTTGGAATTTCAGTTTAAAAGAAAGTGGAGTAGGGTGTCTATTCCTATGTTTTTTGGGTCGCTAAAACCAAAAAAGACTACCAAAAACAAATTCTTCCCTCCCTTAACCCCCTACAACCCCCTTAACACTCGAAAGGTGGGGGGTCGAAATTTGAATTTTCACGAAAAGTTGATTACGGTGTCTAAACCTACGTTTTTGGGTCGCTGAAACCAAGAAAGACTACCAAAATCAAATCCTTTCCACCCTCGACCCCCTACAACCCCCTGCAATATTTTTTGATAATTAATATTTAATTTTCAATTTCCCAAAAATCGGTTTGTTTTATTTGAAAAAAATTATTGCAGGAGATTGTAGGGGGTCGGGGATGGAAAGAATTTGATTTTGGTGGTCTTTTTTGGTTTAAGCGATCCAAAAAACGTAGGTTTATACACCGTAATCGACTTTTCGTGAAAATTCGAATTTCGACCCCTCACCCCGGGGTTGTTATGGGGGTTGTAGGGGGTTAAGGGAGGGAAGAATTTGTTTTTGGTAGTCTTTTTTAGTTTTAGCGACCCAAAAAACATAGGAATAGACACCCTACTCCACTTTCTTTTAAACTGAAATTCCAACCCCCGGGAGCAGGTGTAAGGGGGTGGTAGCGGGAAAATGGCCGATGAAAAAAAATTTTCATGGTCATATTCGGTTTCAGCGACCCCAAAAACATGGGGATAGGCGGGTGTAACCTCTGGGTTTTGACTTTTTTATTTTTTTGTGTGCCTGTGTAATCAGAAGCTTCAGTAATTTCTTCATCTAGAGTTTCATCTTCGTCAATATCACTATCCAACTGTCTTAAGTATTCGTTAGACGTTACTTCAGAATCTACATCAGAGTTGTCATCGGAATAATTAGAGTTTAAAATAAAATTGTCTGGAACTTCCTCGTCTTCAAAATCTGAATGTTTTTCTTCAATGCAAGAAAATGTCGGGGATAAATTAATATCGGTGTTAAAATCTGTTACATTAGAGAACGGTCTATCTTCGGTAAAGATGGGTGTACTGACTTCAGGAGGAATTAATTTTGCAGCAGGCTCATCTGCATCACTCTTTTTAAATGTTGCTGTTAAATTTTCTTGTGATTGCAATAGCTTATGATCTTCTTCAACAAGTTGTTGGACAATTCTTCGTGCACGACGTGTTGATATTCCACCAATCTTTGTTTTATTTTTCCTTGTAATTTTTCCCATGATTACTAAAAATTATTTAATATGTTACTATTTTTTGGCAAAAACCACATGAAAAATTTAAATTCATATACTGTAAACTATGTGTATAGAAACTTTTGTACTCAAGCAGTGTGTAAAGGAAATTTACATTAAATATGAGGTACTGTATACAATGACTTCTGAAGCTGAAAGTGCATCACTTTACACTTTGATTATTAGTTTATATGCAATTTAAGAATTTGTTGAACTTTGTAATTTTTTTATATTTATTAAGGGGAGAGGGCCCCAAGATGGACACCTCTTCGATTGATGGCTCTAAAATCCAAACCGAATAAGATATGTTAAAATGTTTTATACTAAATGAAAGTACAATTTATTAGGTAACTTATGGCCACTGAGATAAAATTTTATTTTGAACTTAAACATTTTTTATAGCATTTTTTCTAATTGTTAAAATTTTTGACCAAAAAAAAGTGGCCCCAAGATGGACACCTTCTTAAAAATCACTTTAAAGTGTGGTAAATTAAAGATAAACATCCTGTATTAATTTTTAAACTAATGTTTAATTATTTTATTCTATTTACTAGGAATAATATTATTAAAAATCTTAATTTTATAACTTAAGAATAAAAAAAAATAACATATTTAACTTTAATTTGACAAGTTAAGATATATCGATATATCGAATTCTCTATCAATAGCTCTACATTCCATGGCGGTAAAAATAAAAAATCTCAATTACGAGGCTTACAAAATTATTTAAAAAAATGTATAATCGAAAACATGAAAATAAATACATTGAAATGTGGTGTCCATCTTAGGGTCTCGAAAGTGTCCATCTTAGGGTCTCGAAAGTGTCCATCTTAGGGTAAATGACACCATTTTTTAAAACCCAGAAAAATATTGTATACAAACAAAATATTAATAAAATCATTTTAGAATATTATTATATGATAAATAAATAAAATTATAACGATAAATACCCATCTAAAATCAAAAATTTAAATAACTTTATCGACTTGAGAAAAATCGGAAATAAAACTTTTTTTGTCAAAAAATTCAGGTGATATGCGCAGTAGAAAAAAAAACTGGTTTTATTTTTCAAATATGCATAAAAATTTTCATCTATACAAACAACAAAAATAAAAAAATTGAGAAGATGCTGTTACTTTAAACAAAAATTTTATAGGAAATGTCCATCTTGGGGCCCTGTCCATCTTGGGGCCCTCTCCCCTACATATTTTTAAAAACAAAGAAAACTTTAAATAATTCTTTTAATTAAAATTAAACATTGAATTGATAGCTTTATTTTAGCACTTGTCAAATTTAAAAGAAATAAAATAAATTTTTTGGATTTTGAGCCGTGCGTGAACAACCGTACCGATAATTTTCGACGATAGTGTATTAACTACAATATTCAAAATAAGTAAATCTATTTTTAAAAAAATTAATTTTTTGATAAAAGTAAATAAAACGTAGCCAATAATTTTTAAAAATCATGCAGTCTATTTTGAGATTTTAAAACAATAAATATACCTTATAGTTTTTACCCTAATTTTTAAAAATTTTTTAAGTTAACGTGTTCACAAAAAAGGGAACCACACATACATGCATCCAGACAACTGATAAGTAAAATTGGTTAAAGACATTTTAAATTTTGAGGCATTCTCCATTTCAGAAATATACACCGTAGGTGTACCAACGGAAATAATTACAATTTCTTGTATTTTTATACAGATAGTACATAATTAATTTGAATAAAAAAGACTTGTTTTTTATAGTCACTAAAAATTGTAAAATTTAGCATGTTTTTAATAAGTAGTACAATTTCTAACTTGATGTTGTTCAGTATGATTAATAAAATTATTCCTCTAAATGTTTTTTATATTTAACGAGTAAATTCGAGCTTTTAAATAACCAAAAAAATTATTTTTATTAAAATTTAAAACTAAATTTTACAAAAATAAATCAGTATAGTAAATTAATCTTCAATTGCAAACTGTATTTCAATTTGCTAATTATAATATAAGCGACTCGGATCAATCTCAAACTGATTTGGTTCGGCTCCGCTAGAAAACACCGAAAAAAACTATTCTTGTTATAAGCGGATTCTTCTTATTTTAAAGCATATTTTCCATTTGAATGTGGCTTAAAAAAATCCTCTTATTTTAAGAGGATTATTTTCCACTTAAGAATATTCTTCTTAAAATAAGTGGAAAATACTCTTCGAATAAGAGTAATGTTCTTGATCCAAGAGGATTTTTGCAAGAGGAATTTTCATCTCAAAACAAGAATATTTTTTTTCAGTGAATGACTACAAAAATAGTCATAAATAGAATTAGTTAACAAAAGTTAAGGTATTTTTTATAACCTAAAAGTAAATTGATCTAATAATTAGTTACTATTAACTATTTCATTAGGAAAATATTAATATTTGAATCAGTAACTGACTTTTTACTATCAAATTACACTCTAAAAAATTTCGTTGTTAATAAATTTACAACGTCGGACGTTTGAAATAATTTGCTTTGCGTCCAACGTAGTAAGTTTACAAGCTGCTAGTATGTATTAAAACATAACTTGAATGCAATTTTACAATCGCAACGTGTTAAATTGCATTCAGATTATTTTTTAATACATACTAGCAGCTTGTAAACTTACTACGTTGGACGTAAAGGAAATTATTTCCAACGTCCGACGTTGTAAATTAACAACGAAATTTTTAAAAGTGTATAGTTATTTTTAACTAATTGAAGTCAAAAACTCGGGTCAAAAAGTTCCAGTGCATTTGTACTGATTACTTTAAAATGCTCGCTTCACTTCAAATTCAAATATTTCTGTAAAAAAAAGATGAAAGAGCTATCAAACTAGGATCATTTTAAAGTTTAATAAATTTAGAGTCAAATAGGTTAAGATACAACCAATTTTATAATGTAAATATTTATAGAATTTGATGAAAATACTCAATATATGTGAATGATTATGGTCTATAATTAAATAATGGAATTTGTACTTGATATTGTACAACTGTCAAATCTTAAAAAAACAATTTTTCTTTAATTGGCGTTCGCTTGAACTTGAAATTTGAAAATAGCAATTTTCACAAAAAATCTCTCACTTTAAAGAACTATTTTTTCAATATTTACATTATAAAATTGGTTATATCTTAGCCTATTTGACTTTAAATTTATTGAACTTTAAAATGATCCTAGTTTGATAGCTATCATTGAATTTGAAGTGAAGCGAGCATTTTAAAGTAATCAGCACAAATGTACTGAAAGTTTTTGACCCCAGTGTAAGTAGGATCTATTTCGAACTATAATTGTATTGAGTTTAGAGCCTACGTTACGACTTAAATAAAACCCACATCGAAGTCTAAAGTAGGAATTAAATTTCGATTTCGGGTCTGCTTACATATATAGGCGAGGATGGGGCAAGGATAATTATAGGTAAGATGTTTTCGGATCTAGCGGCCAGACCTGAATATGTATCTGTAAATGATTAGTATTTTTGGAAAGCCTGTTTATTTGGTTATAATTTTGCTATAAACTATATAGTCATTATTTATAGACATTATTTTGCTGTAGACTGCAATCCGTACGAGATACGAATGAAAGAATAAAAACTAATGTTTAACTATCCTTGCCCCAGTACCGGGGCAAGGATATAGTTAAAAGAATCCGAATGTTGAAAATGTCATAGAAAATCTGTAAATTTTCTCTTTCTTCCTTTTTTGGATTTAGACTATTCAATTTTGATATCTCAAGTATAACAACATGTTTTGAACATTTTTTAATTATCAATTATTGCATTAAAATTCGTCTGAACTCACTGAGAAAACATTATACCTAATTCAGATAGAAAAATAATTTTAAGTGATTTTGTTTAATTGAAATCAGTTTGTAAGCTTAATCCCAATATATAGAAAATATTTATTGCTTTGAATCAAAAATATTATTTGCTTGAATAATTATATTTAATTCAAACATATTTTCCGCCTTGATTTAAATAAAAATTATGTTTAAAAATTTTATGTTTGATTCAATCTTGAAAGTTGATTATAAATAATTTAAGATCGAACGTAACTTATGTTTGAATTAAACTTAAATATGTTTGACTGTATAGCCAAGATATTTTAAGTTTGATTTAAACAAAATATGTTTGAACCAAATAAATCGTTTTCTTAGTGTGGTTTAACCAATTTTGTTTAGACGACCACCAATTTCTTGGTCAATAATCTTCGTTTTCCGTATATAATTACGCACCATTATGTATCAACTAAAAAGAACAATTAAACATTTTTTTATAATTTGCAGTCGCATTAGCAGGATTTTATCGAGCCTTAATAGCTCTAACTATCCTTTCCCCGTAAGCCCATATTTTAGTTTCTTCTTTTTAAGAAACGACGTGAATTAATTTGAAAATAAACACGATATTCGTATTCAGTAGGAAATTTCACACTGGAAAACACTTAAGTAGGGGAGTGTAAGGTATGGTGGCGGACTTGTCAAATCTGGCATGTAATGTCACATCTGAAGCGCCTTATCACTATGGTCGATGTCTTTTATCGTGATGACATTTTATATGCAGTAGTATTAATGATCAAACGCGTGCTTTGTACTTTAAGTGATTTTGAATAAAAAAGTAGTGAAAAAAAGAAAAAAAGTTTTATTGGATATGTGTGTTAACAGTGCCAGAGTGAAGATTTTTTGAAAATTGAGTCTGGTAAATGTATGGAACGTATTGTTTAGACCTTGGACAACAGTTTTTTGTATTTTACATTTATCTCAATTCGCGCTGTATGAAAGTAACACCATCATATTTTCATCAATAGCTTGTAAGGTATGATGGCGCAATTTTTGCAACGTACAGTGGCGGATCATTTTTTGCACGAGTTTCAATTGTCTTTGCATTTTTTGTGTACTAATGCCTCATGTGCCCCAACGCAAAAATTCTCGAATATGTGACACTTGCGGTCTTCTCTTATTCTAGTTGCGTTAAAACAGCCACCAGCTACTTCACATGTCCAAATTGTAACCATAACTGAAGTGAAACTTTTTTTTCTATAATGTAAAATCATCAGTTTTTTCTCTTTTTGTTATTTTTCATCATTTCTAGTAGTTTTAATAAATAATTTTAACATCTACATAATATTTTAGTTAAATACACCAAATGCGCCACCATACCTTACAACTTTCAAAAATAAAAAAAATCAGTTTTTTGCGCCAAGAGCTGTAAAATTTCACTGAATTTAAATTTTAACAGCCGCTTCTGACAGAAATATGCTTAATAGATGTCAGCAACTGCCTGCTTTTGAAATTTTGAAAA
Organism: Leptopilina syphax; assembly: GCA_032872505.1. NCBI lineage: Eukaryota > Metazoa > Arthropoda > Insecta > Hymenoptera > Figitidae > Leptopilina > Leptopilina syphax. Next base: position 55,642,926 of record CM065468.1, on the reverse strand, counting down.
ATATTGTTTTTTGAGAGAGAGAGACGAAAAAAAGAAAGTGTCCGCCACCATACCTTACACTTCCCTAAATAAATATTGGAAAGCACTAATATAAAAAACAATATGATAAACACTACATTAACATTTTAGCAAAACAGACTTTTTAGGAAAAGAAACTCCTAACTTCTCAAATGGTGCCAATTTTTACTATCATCTATTGGTGTTAAAGACTCAACTATAAAGTTAAAATTTTTTTAATTTGGTAAGAAATTTTTTGGTTAGTAGAAAACCTGATATAAAATTATAACTTTTTGTTTGCTGTATTTAAAAGTTGTTAATTTTAGCATAAAATGTCACACAAAATTTTGAAAAAAAATTTGACTATTGTCAAAACTGAAATTAATACAAATCTCTCAAAATTAAAAATTTATATATATATATATATATATATATATACATACATATCTTTTTTTTGACGAACAATAGGGTTCATTCTTATTACCAGAGAGTCATGATGCGGAGATTTATTGCAATTGTGGCTCCGGATCTTAAAAGGGCACTTTTACCATTTAAAATCAGTGCTGAAAGTGCCCTTTAAGATCCGGGGCCTCAATTAGACAATCGTCAAAATCGCACAAATCCAAGAACTTATTATTATCAAAACGTAATAATTCAGGCTAATGTATGTAAAAATCTTACGAAGGGGGGAGGGGGGGGGTCAAATTTACCCAAAAAATGTCTTACGTAATTTATGGACAGCCCCTCACAAGTTTTAGTTTATCATTTTCCCGACATAAAATTATTTTCCCAGGCAAAATTCTGTGTATAGAAAAATATGAAAGTTTACAGAAAAATCTCGAAATCAATTATTAATAATTTGAATACAAAAGCTTAATTTTTTATAGTAATTGTAACCGTCCATGTTTTTTCTATGTTATTAAAACATAATATTTTCCAAAAATTAAAATATATAAATTCCTGAAATTATTATTTTTTAAAAGTATTTTCAAATAATAGTTTTTTTTAAGTAGGTACATACAATTAAAAAATTTCCAAACAATTGAAATTTGGTAAAATCTGTTAAAAATAATTGAGTTTTTAAAAAATAAAAAAAATAAAATTTTTGAAGAATTTTAATTCTAAATTTGACCATGATTTCTACAAAATTTTAATAAGTCTCAAAGGTAATCTAATGTCTTCTATATTAATAATCTTGGTTTTCCTATAATATGTTCGCAGTTTGAAATTATTTGTTTCGTAACTTTCGAAAAGTTTTTCTTTTTAAATATTTTCAATTTTTAATTTTAAAATTAATGTATTAAAATCATCGAATTGTTTAAAAAATTTTGGCAAAAAATTTTTAGACTAATTGAATTTCTTCAAAGAATTTTATTATTTAGGAAAATAATTAAATTTTCGTAAAGAATTTGATTACAATTTTTAAAAATTCTAATAATTACATTTTTTTAATTTCTTTACATTCTTTAAAATAATGGGGTTTATTAAATAATTTTAATTAAAAAATAAAAAAATAATTGAATTTTATGAACAATTTCTTTCAAGTTTTTAAAATAATCAAATTTGTCAATAGCTAAAATTAAACATTTAATTATTGAATTTTTAAAAAATTTTACTAAAGAATTGAATTCTTTTGAAAAATTTAATAACGAATTAAGAAAAAAATTGAATTCTTTCGTAAATTTTTTTTTAATGTAAATGAATTGTTTCATAGGATTTATTAAAAGTTTAGAAAATAATTGAACTCTTTTGGAAAATATTTTTAAGAATTTAAAAAAAATTTAATTCTTTAGTTGAATTTTTTGGAAATAATTGAATTTTTGCAAAGAATTTCACTAATTTGTAAATATAATTAAATTTTTTTAAAGAATTTATAAAAATTTTAGAAAATAATTTAATTCTTTCGTAAAAATGGTTTTGAACATAATTAATTTTCTGCGAAAAATTTAATTACTTTCGAAAATAATTAAATTCTTGAGTAGAATTTTGTTAAAATTTCTTTTTAAGTAATTGAATTTTTTGTGAGATTTTATTTAAATAGTAGACATAACAAATAATTGAATTTTGACATATCTTTAAAGTTAATTAAGTTTTTACGAAGAATTTTATTAAAATTATTTTGAAAATAATTGAATTGGTACAAAGAATTGCATTAAAGTTTTTAAAATAATTTAATAAATTATATAGCAAAGCTTTTTAAAATAATTAAATTAATAAGATGAATTTATTAAATTTTTTAAGAATAATTACATTTTTCGAGGCATTCCATTAATTAAATTAAAATTGTATTAAATTTTATTATATTATTGAAATTAATTACAATTAAAAAAAATTGAAAGTCTGCAATGAGTTTTATTATTTGTGAAAATAGTTTAATGTTGTTATTATTTATGAAAATAATTAATTATGTTTGTGTAGAATTCCATTAAAATTTTTTTTAAATAATTGAATTCTTTTGGAAAGTTTGATTAATATTAGATATTGAAAATGTAATATATTGAAATATTAGATATCAGGAAATTTTTTGATAATAATTGAATTTTTCCAAGAATTTTTATTTTTTGTAAAACTATAAAACATTTTTGCTTATTTTGAAAGTCATAAATTTACAAAAAATTTTAAAACTATTTTTTATAGTAGCGGCAGAACTTAACCCCTTGACTGTGGATGACGTGTATACACGTCATGAAAAAAACTGGCCCAAACAGTGGATGACGTGTATACACGTCATGGCCCAAACAAGAAAACATCTTAACGTACATTCGCAAAAAAATTTACTCGGGGGTTTTTGGGGTCGCTGATCACGATTCTAAAGTAAGATTTTCAAAATGAATAATTTTTCATACAAAATGGCCGCCAAAAATTTTGAAAAATTTCAAAAGTTGATAAATTCTTTTCATAATTCTTACCATTTAAACTTTGAAAAACTAATAACAGATTCGTAATCAGCGACCCCAAAAACCCTCGAGTAACAAATTTTAAACGAATCCAATGAATTTTTCAAAACTATGACCGACATATTGGATCCGCCATTTAAAATTTTAAAAAACTAACACCGGAATCGTAATCAGCGACCCCAAACACCCCCGAGTAACAAATTTTAAGCGTATGCAATGAATTTTTCATAATCGTGTCCGCCATTTTGGATCCGCCATTTTGAATTTTAGAAAACTAATGTCAGATTCGTAATCAGCGACCACGAAAATCCCCGAGTAACGATTTTTAAGCGAATCCAATGAATTTTTCAAAATCGTGTCCGCCATATTGGATCCGCCATTTTGAATTTTTGAAAACTAACACCGGAATCGTAATCAGCGACCCCAAAAACCCCTTAGTACCTAGTGTCATGAAAATTTATTCACAAGAAGGTCTTACACATTTTGGGATCATTTTGTTATATTTTAGCTACACACTGAAGGGGTTAATGTTGAATTATGTGCTTAATCAGTACAACGGATTTTTCAACAAATACATGTTATCAAATTTTTAGATATAGAATGAGATATAAAAACTTGATTATGGGCCACGTGGTAATTTTTATAGGTTAACTTCAGAAAATGTACGTAAATACTTACAAATTAACAATAATCCAGTACTCTAATAATTCCGATTCTTTAAATAAGTCACAATAAACAAGTATCAATAAAATAAATCAAAGAAATCACTAGATCACTAGATTTTAATAAATTTTGAGAACGATAAAAACTTTTAGTCACGATAAAAAACACACGATGGTGAGAGGCGGAAGCTGCACAGAGCGGAATTCATAAACCTTTTCATTTAATTACGGATGTATGCGCAACGCCATGACACTAGGCGCGAATATCAAAGTCTCGAGCTCTTTTGTGTCAAAATGTTTAAGATTCTACCACTTTTTAATATTTAATTTGAATAAAAAAATACATTTCCAAAAATATATTAATTTTACTTTTTTTGTAAGTTAATATCAAAATTGGGCCTGTCCATACCATCCGACTATGTACTACTATTCATAATGCGGAAATGATGTAGGTAGGTAAAATAGAGTTATTTCCGGTTATGAATATAGTAGTAGTACAATCGTGTATTATTTTACTAAATTTAGTAAAAAAAATTTATTTACTTCTACACTTTAGAAATATTCTAAACACAAAACTTCGCCTTTAAAAAAATGTAATGAAACTCGCAACTTTACTAATGTGTCTACCTGTGTGTTAAAGGTAGAGAAAAATGTATGAATGTGAGCCCGAAGAAAAGTTTAAATTATCTTTCTCACTCACACTCATGCGCCTCCATATCTCCCTTCTCAGCTTGTACAGCACACGAGCACACTGTAGTGTAGCGTCACTTTGCAATCTGATTGCAATTCCTCCTCGTGTCTCGTTCTTTTGCCATTTGTTAAAATAAGTGTTTCAGTGCGTTCTGCAATTAAATTCATTGTTAATATTCTTGTAAATTAATTGTGCAAGGGATTGGAGTAGTGTGTGTTCATTAAAGTATTAGATTATTTAAAATTTGTAAGTAATTACTTATCTTTTAAAATTAACCTAAAAATTGTCACAGCCGGCTTAGCCATGTGACTGAAGACCTCAACGTTTTTAAAAATGAAAAAATAAGAAATAATTTATTGTTTTAGTTTCAAATTTAAATTATTTTTTAGATAATAATCATTTAAGAAAAAGTAAAGTTCTTAAAAATTGTTGCACGTCAAAATTTTAGACGAATTATCTCAAAAAAGATTCTTTATCATTTTTCGATTTTAAAAACGTTTCGGACTTCAGCTTCATGCTTAATCGGCTTTTGTCATTCATGTCTTTAATATGAGGGAGGTGATTTATTTGTATTGTAACAAATTATTTACATAGGCTGGTCAAATAAAAAATGGGTTCAACAAGATTTAACTTCGCAATTATTCAGTTCGATGACAATCAGGAATCGGTAGAAATAGTGCGTACTAATTGGTGTGAATTCAACGAGGAGAATATTATAACGGGTGCATATTTTCCTGAAACTTGCAACGAAAGTTATCTTCGTGACATTTTGAAGAATAATCCAATGCCCCACGAGAGTTGGTCAGACAATGGGAAACCGTGGCCTGTAAAAAAATTTTGTCGATTTGCCAGTAAGTAGAACATATATTGCTTTAAAAAATTATTTACTTTTCTTTAAGCAATATCAATTTTTCAAGTATTAAATTTTAATCATATATGTATTTTTTTAATTTTAGAGTTTTTTTTAAATAAATATTTCTGAAAATATACATTTAAGAATTAAATTTTTTAAACGATTATTTTTTAAGTTTTTATCCCGATTTTTAAATGATTTCTTAAAGTAGATTATAGATTATAAATAATTAATTTTAAAGTTTTGGTCATTTTTTCTAGTTAAAAAATTTTAAATTATAAATCTTGTAGGTCCAAATATATTCTAATTAATATAATTCTTTATAAACAATTTTCTTTAAAACAGTAATTTCTTTAGAAATTGATTTAATTATCATTTGTGGAAAATACGAATTGTTATATTTTTTCAAAGTGGATTCTCTTCAAGTTTTGGTCACTCACTCCTCAAATGTTCATTAAATGAACATATTTTTTACCTTATTTAATTTTTTTAACTTATTATACTTATTCCGTTGCGTACTTTTTGAGTATGTAATCACTGATGTATAAATAAAAATACTGCCTGTAAATATTGTATGAAATATGTTTTAAGGTTCCATAGAGGAGGCTTATGAGAAAATCTCTTTATATATGAACCTTTCCGAAGTTTCGTCAAACGACAAAAGGACCAGGAAATGTTAAAAAAAACGAGATCTAGGAGGCACTTAAAAAACCGGTCATCGAGTGATGCAACGGATCCTACTTTCAAACTGAAATTCAATCCGACAATACCCATTGTAACTACTCCAGGTAATTCTTATTTTAAAACATTTAAATTTAATCTTGTCATTTTTCCTGACCATACAGAATATTATGATCATTATTATTTTTCGATAGAAATTAAGATATTCAAAAATTTCAAATTCAAACCTTTTAAATTTCAATAACTTACAAGAATATTACAAAACATAAAGAAATCGATTTCTTAAAGTCTTTCTACTCAGAGTGATCGATTTTTTCAAATTCTATAATTAATTACAGATGACCGAGTGATAAAATCATTGTTTTATATTATAAGAATATTGGTATTGTAACTTTTTTGAAATTATTTTCATCATTCCAATGCAAGTATTATTGTCTCTATTGTTAACTAAAATTCTTTTTTACAATCAAATAATTCTAAAAATTTTTTTAAAAGTTTTTTTAGAATTTTAAAATCCATTTGTGTACAACTCAATTTTACACAATTTCGATTATAATACTTGAATGTTTAAATAGAATGCTATTAAAATGCTGTTTTAATAATTAAATCCTTTTGGAATATTAGGGGAGACTGGGGCGAAAAGTTAAATTTTGCATAAATGATTTTTTTTGGCAATATAAGCCGCTTAGATGCAAATATTTGTATATCAATATTGTAGGGCAACTTGTCCTCTACAACTTTCAATAAAAAAGTTCCTGATATTTTCGCAAAAAATACATGTTTTGACCTTTTTTGAAAATTTTGTTTTTTTTAACTTTTCGCCCCATGCTGGGGCGAAAAGTTAAATTCTATTTTTAGCCTACTAAAACTATTTTCTAATAGGTGATAAGTAGTAGATAAGTTAAAGTATACGTAAACAAGTAATTTAGTAAATAAAAGATCTTTGTTTATTTGACAAAAGCTTTAGAATAGTTGTAAAGTTAAAAAATTGAAATTTCAAAAAAAAAAAATTTGGTTCATTTTACGTTAACCGGCTTATTTTTTGACAGAGTGCTTGCCCAATGTCAAATAAATAATTTTTAAACAAATAAACCCAAAAAAACGAAAAATAAAAAAAAAAATTTTAACAACATGTAAAAATACATTTAACTTTTCGCCCCAGGGTGCGTTTTTGGCTTTAACAACAAATATAAAAAATCTGACTAAAGATATTTAGAAAATACATTTAGGTATCTCTTCAGAGGACCCAAATAATGAAGCAAAAAATCGCGGTGAGAAACAATGCAAAAAATATACTTAAAAGTTAATATTTTCTTTTTCGAAAAAATTTTCAAAAGTAGGTTGAAAAAAAACTTTCAATATTGACACCACAAAAATAAACAGAATTGCACACAACTCCGGACATTTATTCAGGGTGATAACACCCTTTTATAATTAAAATTACAATGCTCTAACTATTTTCGTTTGAAAGATAATGAATTATAACGGTTTTGGCAGTTTAACTTTTCGCCCCAGTCTCCCCTATATATAAAAATATTAAAAATTATAGAATTGATGAAATTTTTGAAAACAATTCAAATTTTGACAAGAATTTTATTAAAATTTTTTAAACTATTGGAATTTTACAGAAGAATTTCAATATTTATAAAGATAAATAAATTTTGAAGGGAATTTTTAAATATTTTTCAACTGAGTTGAAATTCTACAAAGAATTTTATTACCTTTGAAAATAATTGAATTTCTCCAATTATTTGTAACTTTTCCAAAATTCAATTATTCTTTTTACAATTTTTGACTCAAATTCTGCTGTAAATCAATAATTTTAAGTAATTAAATAATTAACATTTAAATGTATATTCAAAACTTCTATTAATTTTAAAAGAATTGAAGTTAATATTTCTCACAAATTTAGTTCGACTGAATTGTTAATTAAATGTATTAAAACCTCAGATTTTTAAATACACTATTTTGAAACCATTTCAAAATTAAATAATTATCTAAAAATAATCTGAAACTATAACTGAAATTAATTTTTAAATAAATTTTTATTAGAAAATTCTATGAGAATTCAACAATTAAAATACAAAAATAAATAATTTATTGACTATTTGAATGTTTTTTAAAATTCAATTCTTTTGACGAATTTTAATTCGATCAAAATTGTATTAAAAATAATTAAAAATCTGCAACGAATTTTATTATTCATAAAAATAATTTAATTTCTAAAAAGAATTTTAGTATTTACGTTGACAATTGAATCTCTGTAAAAAATTGTATCTATTAGAAAAATTATATTGACGGGCTTACATTTGTGCCCTTTCGTACAATGTAACTAATTTCAGAAGAATTTGAATTATTAAAATTTTTCAAAAATCTAAGTTTTTTAAAATTTCTAATTAAATCCATTGAAAATTGAGATAATAGTTTATAAGTCAAATAAAAGACTCCAAAATAAAAAAATTTTCTTAGGAATTCTAAAAATTAAATTTTTTTCTAGTATTTTTAATAAAAATCCCTGACATTTCCCTGATTAATTCTACTTTTCCTGAATTCTTCAATTCTTTAATTTTTGATAATTTTATTTTTTTGTTACAGCGGGTGGTTCGTTAAACAACTCAAATGTTTATGAGCAATCAGGAGACCAGATACAAGAGAATAATAGTGCTACTCCTAAAATAATTGATAGAAGCGATGGTACAGTGGTTAATTTGTTACAAAAATCTGATGTATCAGACAAATCAGGGGACAAGACAACAGAAAGTATTGAACAAGATCCTGATGCTGAACCAATTGAGAGAAGCGGTTCAGAATTTGCTGCCAGTATGTCTCTTATATAATAGTCCTTTCAATTAAGGAAACATCCACAAAAGTTTTTCAAATTTTTTTAAATGTCCAGTTTTAGATTTCTTCTTTTAAAGAATTTTATTTAAATTTTTCGAAAATAATCAAGGCAAGTTAGTAACCGTTATTAAAATTTTGTTTTTAAAAATTTCTTCGTAATACATTCAAGTATTTCCATAAATAGTACAACTCATTGCAGAATTTCAATTATTTTTAATACAATTTAAATCGAATTCCTCGAAAAATGTAATTATTCTTAAAATTTTATTAAAATTTGTCAAAAGAATTAAATTATTTCTAGAAACTGTAAACAAGTTTTTCTGAAGAACTTAATTATTTCCATTAATAGCAAATTTCTTCAGATTTACTAAATTCTTTTGAATATTAGGTATTTTAAAAAATATTTTTTACCAGTACTTAATTATTTTCATAAATTTTCATAAAATTCTAAAAAAACAATTCAATTATTTTCAATAAGTAATAAAATTTGTTACAGAAATTAAATTGGGTTTAAATTTTTTTTAAATTCTCTTTAAAATTTCAATTATTTTCATAAATAATTAAACTGTTCTCCACAATTCAATTATTTCCAAAAATTTTAATAAAATTCTACACAAACATTTAATTATTTTCATAAATATGAATATGAAATTCAGTAAATATCAATACATTTTCATAAAATTGAATTAATCAAATTTTCAATTGTAATTATGAAAAGACAAGATTACTTTAAAAATTTTTTTTAATTCTTTGTTTAATTCAATTTTTTTCCAAATTTTTAATTAAAATTAAAAAAAAACATTTTCAAAAAATTTAAAGAAACTTGTCTATTTGTATTAACTCTAATACAAATTTTGTAACCCATTTGTAGATTTATTTATGTTCGAAATAAAATTAAATTAGATAAGAAAAAATCCGGGAAAAATTAGGACAAAGCCGGTTTTTATTATGCAGATTTTCAGACTATTTGTTACCACGAATATTTTCTCCAACGCCTGCTCCATAAGGAGTAATTTTAATGTTAAAAATCGTGACGAAAGTAGAACTTTTTTCAACTCCTCTGAACAGAGTTTCACTCTTATCCCACTTAGAGCATGCGTTCGTTATTATATTAAACATAATAATAATCACACGTTAAATTAAAATTATGCGAAACTTCCGAAGTATAGCTTCTTAAGAAAAATATACTTGATTGAATTTAGTTACATCTACAAATTTTAAAAAATTGTTTGTTACACAGGACAATCTACTGATCACCAAGAAAGAAATGTCACAAATAAAAAAAGAACATACATGACAGCATTTTCAAACGAGGATGAAAACAATGTATCTCGTAAGTAAACAATAGCTTATTAGAAATAAATAATTTACATGTTTTAAAATTTTTCAATCACTTATTTACGTTTCTATTGACGGTGGGCTTTCGGCCTGCTTGACAAATAAGTGATAATCCTTCTTTTTTACATTTAATATGACGGTCACATCTTGTTAAAGTCAGAAAAACAAATGTTTGTCAATAAAGTCAGGGAAATGACAGGAAAAAAATTAATTTTTTGAAAATCAACTTTTGAAGAATTTTAATTGCAAGTTTTGAAAGTAACTGATTTAACAAAAATTTTATTGAGCAATCTTTAAATGTAAATTGTAAGTTTTATAAATTTTACTCATTTTCTGTAAACTTTCATATCTTCCTGTAAAAAGAATTTCGTCAGAGAAAATAATTGTAATGTCAGTAAATTGTCAGAGACATTGATAAACTGAAACTTGTGACCAACCGTGAATGAAATAATATAATAATTAAACAAAATTGTTTTAAATTGAAAATCATAATATAATTTGCAAATTTAAATTAATTAATGCTATATGCAGTGAAAGTTATTTCTTTAAAAGAAAAAAGTTTAAATTACTTATTTGAAATCTTACTAATACAAACCTAGATAAAAAGTTTTGCGATACTTGGTATTTTTGCTATAAAAATTTAGAAATTGTTTTATTTTATATCATTTTGCTCTAATAAGTGGATTTTTAAATTTTATAACATAATATTTTTTTCAAATATTAATTGCTTTGCCTTTTATAATTGAGGTTCCAGATCTTAAAAGGGCACTTTTACCATTTAAAATTAATGCTGAAAGTGCCCTTTTAAGATCCGGAGCCTCAATTTCGAATTTTAAATAATTGAAAAGCAGTTTAATTGTTTTAAAAAATTTTATTGAAATTTCTGACATCAATTAATGTCTTTCGAAGATTTAAGTTAAAATTGTGTACAAAATAATGAAAACCTTTTTTAAAATTTTTGGAAAAAATTAAATTGTTTTTTAATTAATTGATTTAAAAAAATGATTTTTCTTTTCAGTGTCTCCATACGAAAATTTGATGTTAAAAAAAGTAAACAGAATCGGTGTAACAACAGAATTAATGAACAGACAATTACAGCAAATTGTCTCAGTTGATAGAAATATTCCATCAATTCATGAGATGGCTTTTTCTTTTCTCCATAAAGACCAAGATCTGAAGATATTCCCAATAAATAACAATGAAGATCTTAATATTGTTGAAGAAAAACTCCAACCTGATTCGCCTTTCTTCAACAAAGTAGTATGTATTAGTTTGAAATAAGGAACTTTTAAAAAATTTTTTTCACGGGCATTTAAAGCAAAATTAATGGTTAAACATATCCCAAAACCAAATTTTCCAAAAACTACCGACCGAAAATAGAAAGGCAGAATTTTTAAAAATCTCTTTCAGAGGGATTTAGTAAAAGTTTAGTAATTTAACTTAGCCGTAAAAATAATTTTCACAAAACTACAATTAATCAGAAATTTTTTTTTCTTAGGAATTTAGTACTCTAACATAGTCAAAAAATGAGTTTCCCATAAACTACTCTCAACCACAAAAACTAGGTGCGGTACCTATAAAAAATTAAAAAGCAGAATTTTAAAAATCTTTTGCTAAAGAAATTTGAAGTTAATTTATTGCTCTAACATAGTCCAGAAAAAAATTTTTCAAAAATTATAAGTATTCAAAAAGCTACCTCTAAATTTTTAAATACGGTACTAAACTAACACTAAGTTAGTTCTAAATTCTGCCGTGAAGAGCAATTTTTTGTGGAAGTGATACTTGCAGGTTTACTTACCTCTTAAGAAAGCAGAAATACGTTTAGTAAAAATAAGGGAATAGTTTTTATTACTATTTAGTACTATCCTTAAATATTAATTTTTTTTAAATATGTTAGTATCTATCCCGTGTAGAAATTTTGCTATGTATCGGGTCGTCCCGATCAGAAAATCCACATTTAATCGTCGCCTCGATTTGGCACAGATCGGGTGCGGCGTTTCATTCACTGATAGGGCCCTAGTAGAGAAATTTCTACACGAGATATTTTTCTTTCAAGAAAGCAGAAATAAAGTTAGTAAAAGTGAGGGAAAAAGTGAAGAAAGTTTTTTCTTAATCCTTGCTGGACACCCTGGAAAGTTAAAAACTTTGTTAATGAAAATAAAATAAACACCAGTTAAAAATAAATTTTTATATTGAATGAAATTATCACAATCTTTAGATTTAACAACTTATTTTTTAATTGCTAATATATTATATCCAACTTTTTCAGTTAAGTGCCCTACAAAAAATAGGAAAGCATGCCAATTCATGTTTAACGGTGGCCGCAATGTTAAACGAAATATTAACATTTAAAATGGGCCGCACATTTTGTTTCGGAGGGAAGAATAAGGAGAAGCGTAAATTCAAAGTAACGAATATTTACAAAGTTATTTCAAGTACGTATGCTAATATTATTAAATTATTCAAAAATAAGTTGTTTTAAAATTTATTTGGTTATTAATTATTACTTTCTAAATTTAAATGACAACAATTTGTCTCTACTATATTAATACTTTCTATATGAACCAAATTTTCATGAAACGAATTTATTTATCCGAACTTTAATTTATCATGGAATTTTAAACCAATTTAAAATTTTTTATAAGTCCTAAAATTTTTAAAAGCATTAAATATTTAAAATTTTTTATTAATTGTCTCATATTTCATGCGTTTTTTGTTTCATGCTTTCATTTGTGTTCCGATTTGCTTTTGCATTGTGCTTAAGTCCAATAAATTGTCACTTTAAGAATAAAAATGAGTTTTCAATGATATATAATTTTTATAAGCAGATCAAAATTAACTACTGATGTAACTGTATGTTTAAGTTTGAAATGTTTATACAAGTTCTGACTTATTAAAAATTTACTTAAAATTCCTAAAAATGTTAAAAATTGAATTTTTTGTACAATTTAAATTTTAAAAAAATACTTTTATCTACAAGAAAGCAAAGTATTTATAATATATTTAATAATTTTTACATTTTCAGAAGCCTGTCTAGAAGTACTTAAACATGAGACCACGACAGCTACCAATGGAATGATTCAAGTGTGGCTATCTAGTTGTAAATTAAGAGATGAGCGAAAACAGTAAATATTTTAATAGCCTTAATTATATATTTTTATAGTATGTACATTCTGGAAATTTTTCAAACTATTTTTTGTTTTTATAGAACAGCAGAAAATGTGCAAATTCAGTTATGAGCAGTCTAAGCATTTTAAGTTTACATGTAGAACAATATGGGAGTAAATTGAATTTTTTTAATATACATTGTAACTAGCATAAGTATTTTTAGGTCCAATTGATAGTTTTAAAAATTAATAAAAATGCTTAACCTCTATTTTAAAATAATTAAACCGCCGACCACTAAATAGACTTACTCAAGCTTTGATTGTCCCTTGTAATAACCGGAAACTTGCTGAATGCTGGGCAAATGAAAATCATGCGTAAGCCTTTTGGTCACTAATAATTCAATTTTTAAAATTAAAAAACCCCTTGAACTATAAAATCTATTTCCAGATAAAATTTTAAATCGATTTATCTTTTTCAAATTATTTTTTTGGGACATCAATTACTTTACAATGATTAATTGCAAAAATTATTTTCAGAGACAATGTGAAAATCCACTATTGCAAGCAGGCGACAGTTCCCGAAGATTGGTGGGGACTAAGCTTTATTAATCCTAAAGGTAATTGTAATAGTCCTAACGAATTTTAATATTCGGTCAGTTCGGGTAATTGCGGACAAGAGTAAGTATTGCCTAACATCAACGGATATCAAGGATGTCCTTAAGATGTCTCAGGACATCTTTAGGATATACTATGGATATACTTTGAAAGAAATTATTCGTGATTTCTGTGAGAATTCTGTCTAAAATAGAAGAACCTTATTTTCAAATTAGTAAAAATTTACTAACCAAACTTTTATTGTTGATAATGTAAAAGCATTTCTTTCAGTGCAATAGTATCCGGATATCCTTAGGACATCCTGAATAACAAGATGCTGTTGGGGCTGTAAAGTTTTCATCCTGCCAATTGGCAGAAAAATAATTCAAGTTATAACTACAAAAGAAGTTGACAATCGAGTGTGAAACTGGTTAAGCATATCGTCTCAAATTTAAAAAGAAACAAACTTAAAAAAAAATCTTACAAAATTTTTTTATGATGACTCCTGAAAGAGAAATTAACTTTGATTTTTGTCAATTCAGTTAACAATGACAGGCAGGATTCTTATATATTTTTTGACGCTGAATCCGAATTTGATCTCGAAAATTGACCATCACGTCAGGATTTTTTGTGTCTTACCATTTTTTAAAATTTTAATAAGACCATGTCTATACGGCCAGTTAACTGTCAGAATAAGGTGGTAAGAATTAAGGTGGTTTAATAAGGTGGTTTAATTTTTTGTCCACTGACTAGAAATAAGGGAAAAACTGGCAGAATAAGACACTAAAATTTGTGTCTCACGAAGTTTTCTTATAATTTTTTCCTAAATCGGTAAAGTTATTTAAATTATAGCTTTTGAATAGGCCAAAAATACCTAATATATTGTCAGGGTGGTTACAAGTTTTAGATTATCAATTTCCCTGACAATTTGCTGACATTAAAATTATATTTCCTGACAAAATTCTTTTTGCAGGAAAATATGAAAGTTTACGGAAAATGAGTAAAATTTATTAATTTTAATAATTTGTAAAAATAACAATTATAACCCTTCCTGAATTCAATTATTTTCTATAATTTACTACCAAACTTTATCTCTACATCAATTATTTAAATAATTTTCCGAAAGTTCTATTATAATTCAATTTTCTAAAAGTTATAACAAAGAAATTCTTCCAATTAATTTTTTAAAAATAATTTAAAATAATTTTTAAAAGATAATAGTTTTTTAATTATATACAATTGAAACATTTCGATATAATTGAAATTTGGTAAAATTTTCTAAAAATAATTGAAGTTTTGAAAAAAGTAAATAAAAATAATCGAAATTTTAAAGAATTTTATTTATAAATGTGACCATGATTTCTCCAAAATTTAAAAAATCTAAACTTATTTATTTTCAAAATTTACAATGAAAATTTTTTAAAAATTGTAACAAAATATTTGAAAAAAATAGTTTTCAATCAAATTTTACAAAATTTCAATTATTTAAAAAAATGATTGAAGAATAATTTTTGAAAAATTTATTATAGTTATTTTTCGCACTATAAAATGAAAATAATTTGCATTTTATACTACAAGATGTGGTATTTTGTTGCAATATTTGGAAAAAAAGTCGCAATTTTTAAAAATAAATCGAAAAATGTCTGAATTTTTTTTAATTTACTTGCCAAAAAAATTTGTTTTCTGGCATTTCCCTGTTTTTACTTTTTCATCTTTTGCACCCTTTTTGTTAAATTATCTCTGCTTCATATATTTAGTTGTTTTTTTAAACTTTTTTAAATTTATCAAAATGTCAGCTTTCCCGTATATTGAAATATTAATAACTGTTCATTCTGACTGGCTAAATAGAGTCTCTTTTTTATTGGCCCAGATTTAGATATTAATTGTATATTTTTTTAGATACACTGGCCAAATAAAACCAACTTATTCTGCCAGTTCACTGGCGGAATATTTAAACCACCTTATTTTGACAGTTAACTAGCCAAATACACTCCGTTTTTAATTTTTTTCGCACACAATAACTCAAAAAGGTTTTAACGAATATGGGTGAAAATTTTAGGTATATTTATCATATTATAATGTCTCATAAAAACACAAGGCTTTTAAAAAATATTTAAAAAATTTTAATGTACCTACTTTAATCAAAAACTTAATTTTATTAATTATTATTATTCTTTTTTGTTACAGATCTTTCCTGCAGAAGAAAACATGACTTATTATGTTTAAAAATAAAGGATAATAAATAAAAGATATTTATATTTTAAACTTTAATAAAAACTTTTAAAAACTTATAACTTTAATTCTTAACTTACCTTATATTTAAATATTAATAGAATATCATTTAAATTTAAAGAAATGTAATTAGTGAAAAGTTTTATATTTAACCTTACCTCAGCCTTTATGTGTAACATTACCTCAACTTTTACGTATAACCTTACCTCAACTTATACGTGTAACCTTACTACAACCTCACCGAGTAACCTTACCTTAACTTTACATGTAACCTTACTACAACCTCACGAGTAACCTTACCTTAACTTTACATGTAACCTTACCTCAACCCCAAGGTGTAACCTTACTACATCCTTTACGTGTAACCTAACTACAACCTTTACGTGTAACCTTACATCAACCTTTACGTGTAATCATACCTCAACCTTAAGGTGTAACCTTACCTCAACCGTAAGGTGTAACCTACCTACAACCTTTACGTGTAACGTTACTAGCATGGCGGAACTTTTTAGCTCTCCATAAGTTCACTTCAAGTTTTCTTCGTAACCTTACAACCCATACAAATAAACTTACCATAGCGTTACAGTGTTATGTTGTGCTATGTGGAGAATTTTCTTGCAATTCGGTATATGGGGGTTTTTAGGGTCGCTGATTACGAATCTAAAGTCCATTTTTAAAAATTCAAAATGGCGGATCCAATATGGCGGTCGAATTTTTCAAAAAGTTATTGAATTTTCTTGCAATTCGGTATATGGGGATTTTTCGGGTCGCTGATTACGAATCTAAAGTCCATTTTTAAAAATTCAAAATGGCGGATCCAATATGGCGGTCGAATTTTTAAAAAGTTATTAAATTTTCTTGCAATTTGGTATATGGGGGTTTTTAGGGTCGCTAATTACGAATATGAAGTCCGTTATTAAAAATTCAAAATGTCAGATCTAATATAGCTGTCTAATTTTAAAAAAATTGTTTAATTTTTCTTTAAATTAGAATGTGCAGTTGCTTAATTCCCACTTTATTACTAGTGAAATTTTACTGATTAAAATTTAGAAAGTGCATTTGCAGTTCTATCTAAAACTGCATGATTTAAATTCGATTGATTTTCAAGAACTGACTTTTCAGAATTTCATTCCATGAAAGTTTACTTTAATTCTGTAAAAGTTATTCAAATTTTGGTCGTTTCAATAAAATATTTAAATGAACTAGTTCAAAATATTATTAAAAAATTGTAAATATAAATTATTATTGTTATTTACTAGCTTTTTACATAATGCACATGGATGATACAGTTTTTACCTAATTTTATAATTAGATGAGGTTTATAAGAACATTGATAGATAAAAGGAATAAAATTATTGATTAAACAATTTTTAAACAAATAACAAAAAGTAATTTGTTTAAAAGAAAATATTTAAATAAATTAATTTCTATTTGTTATCGGTATTTATAAAAATTTTAATAACTTTTAATATTTTGCGCTCGCTGTAAACAAATTTGGTAAAAAATAAGAATTATTTGTTTAAAATTTTAAAAGTTAGTAAATACTAATAGTTATTTGTCTAAAAATTGTTCGTACAATTTTATTGATATTTTTATTAGTAATTATATAAAGTACAATAAATTGCAAAATTAAGAAAAAAATGTATTATTCTAGGCTCACTATAAACGAAGTTTGTAAATAACAATATGGTTAACCTTCACACTACCAACGATTTTTGTTTGTTTTTTTACCAAAAACGATTAAAATTCATCAAAGTTTTTCCATATAATTATCTGTTAATAAAATTAATGTATTTTAATAATGTTATTATGCATAAATTGCATTTGTTTAAACAAAGCATTGTGTAAAAAGTTGGTAAATAACAAAAATTGTTTAAATAATAATTCAATTTTTATTTATTATCTGTAATTATATAGATTTAAGTAAATTGCAAAATAAGAAACAAATTGCAACTTTAAAGGTGCATTCTGTAAAAAGTTGGTAAATAACAACAATAATTTGTTTAAAAATTGTTTAAATAATAATTCAATTTTTATTTTTTATATGTAATTATATAGATTTTAGTAAATGGCAAAATTAGGAAAAAATTGCAACTTTCAAGGTGCATTCTGTAAAAAGTTGGTAAATAACAACAATAATTTGTTTAAAAATTGTTTAAATAATAATTTAATTTTTATTTAAAATTAAAAACGGACTTTAGATTCGTAATCAGCGACCCCGAAAACGCCCACATGCCGAATTGCAAAAAAATTAAATATGTTTTTGAAAATTAGTCCGCCATATTGGATCTGACATTTTGAATTTTCAAAAACGGACTTCAGATTCGTAATCAGCGACACCGAAAACCCCCATATACTAAATTTCAAGAAAATCCAATAACTTTTTGAAAATTTGGCCGCCATATTGGATCCGCCATTTTGAATTTTTAAAAATGGACTTCAGATTCGTAAACAGCGACCCAAAAGACCTCCGTTTACCAAATTGCAGGAAAATCTATTGTTGTGAAAAATGTATGCATTTGGTAACTACTGTTCGGGTAAAAACTCATTCTCAGAAGGGTTAAACTTTAGGATAATACCTTCTATATGACATTTCGATTTTTTTAAAAACATTTCAAGAATTGATTTTTTTACCCACTTTTAAGTTAAAAGTGATTTTTCGTGCATTGACTTTAAAATTCCAAAAAAATATGAAAAAATTTTTTTCTCAAGAAACACTAAATGTCATATTGAAGATTATTTAATTATTTTTAAAATGATGTATCATAAAGCCTGATTGGTTCAAAAGGGCGTTCTCAATCGTGTTCACAAAATTAAAAAATGGTGTTTCAAGAAAAATGCGTTTGAAGTTTTTTTTAAATAAAGTGACTCGAATGTTAAACAAATGAAAGAAGGGTTGCCACATAGAAATTACAAATTAAACTGACAGTGGTACTCTGAATGAAAGAAGAAGGCAGATTGAATGCCAAAACAGAAAAAATTCTGGACTCTGGTAAACATTTCACCAGACGACGCATGAAAAAAAAATAATTAAAAATTTTGTATCTTTTTCAATAATACAGAAATCGACTTAAAATTTAATGGGTATATTCTTGAATAGTTGTAGAATTAATTAAAATTATTTCCAGAAAGTCAATTTTTTTGACGCAATAAAGGAGGTTCCCCCCTTAATTAACGACGACACTATTCTCGATGTAAAAACAATTACTAAAGATGATCAAAATCAGTTCCCTTTACAAGGAGAAGTCTTAAATAAGAAAAATTCTATTTTTAATTATCCATTTGATTATAAATATTTAAGAATGTGGCAGTTAGAGCCCGAATGCACTAAAATTGAAAGAACGTAAAATTTAGAGAATGTGGATTGCAAATAAGTTAAATTATGTATTAATTTAAAAGAAAATTATCCGATTGAAAAATATGTCGTTCCACTTTTACATTAATATTACTAAAAATGTAATTCATAGTTTGTTGCGTTTAAACTTTAAAATTTATGCATGATGGTTGAACTACGTTGACTGTCGACTCCTGGATTACTCTCGCTGTACAATCCTCTATTAAGTGATCAGCTGATCCATTCCGGTAGCAAGCACTCTTCACTGCTGCCTTTGTACACTTCGTACAAAGGCCAAACCCAACTCTCGACACCGATAAAATCTGACACTTCGACGCTAGCGCTGCTCAGATGTTCTCTCATCTCTTTGCACTTTGACATCACGATTCGCCCCACTCTTATTTGATTCCAGAGTAATTTTCCGAAATGCCGAAAGCAAAGCATTAGGCGTAGTAAGGTTTAGCCTTCTTGCTTGATTCTTTAAATTTAAATCACTAATTCCATCGATTATGCATTAAGAAATGCTACCACGTCAGTCATAGCCCATGAGTGGGAGTAAGACAGACTTATGCAAAACGCATGTTTCCCTATGACTGATGGATAGCTTTTCTTACTGTATGGTCAACCATTTCATCTTCTGGTATCGGCACCTTACCACCAAGTATTATCTTCTCGTGAAAATAGTTAGGGAAAGACTCTCCTACTTTCCACTCTCTGGATTCGAATTCTCTGCGTAATTCGAGTTCTGTTTCTCGTTGATCGAACATGTTTCTCATCCGCTCAATAAGTGTTCTAAATGATACGCTGACATGTTCCGGCTTTGACTGGAACCAATTACACAGCCACACAAAATAAAAAAAGTGTCGGGGTTGGAAGATCAGAGTACCCTATCCCTATGTATTTTGGACCGCTAAACACGAATCCGATGTCCGTTTTGGTCCAGCACGTGTACGTTTTTTCCTAACCTCCAAAAACATGTCAAATTTTTTGTGGTATACAAATTTTTTTAAAAATTGATGGATTTTGATAAAACTTGGTAGCTAGAAGTTTTTGAGGTTGCTGATTACGAATAAGAAGTTAGATTTTTAAAATTCAAAATGGCGGATCCAAAATGGCGGATGAAATTATTTAGAAATTGCTGATTTTTTAGAAATTTTTGTAAAAGTTGATGGATTTTGATAAAATTTGGTACCTAGGGGTTTTTGAGGTCTCTGATTACTAATATGAAGTCAAATTTTTTAAATTCAAAATGGTGGACAAATTTTTTTTTAAATTGATGGATTTTGATGAAGCATGTTATCTAGGGATTTTTGAGGTCGCTGATTACGAATAGGAAGTCAGATTTTTGAAAATCAAATTGGATGATATGAATTAAAAAATTTTTATGAAAATCTAATTTATCTAATTTATCTAATTTATCTAATTTATCTAATTTATCTAATTTATCTAATTTATCTAATTTATTTTTATGAATCTTGGTATCTGGTAGCTACTCGGGTTGCTGATAGCGAATGGCTTTGATGCCGTCATGGCAGACACACGTAGAAAACGTATTACGATGCAGCGGCTCGGAACCGCAGTATCGGCGTCTGGTCAGGGTGAGAAAGCGGGCCTGCAGTCATCGTCATCATACAACCGCAGCTCTACTTTAGTTGGTGACTTGGCTGATATAGAGTACAATACTACAAGAAAACAACCTGATATTGACATACAATCTCATAATTGTAGCGAAAATCGCCATTTTGAATTTTGAAAATCTGACTTCATATTCGTAATCAGAGACCTAAAAAACCCCTAGGTACCAAGTTTTATCAAAATCCATCAACTTTTAAGAAAATTTCTAAAAAATCATCAATTTCTATATAATTTCATTTGCCATTTTGGATCCGACATTTTTATTTTCAAAAATCTGACTTCATATTCGTAATCAGCGACCTCAAAAATCCCTAGATAACATGTTTCATCAAAATCCATCAATTTTAAAAAAATATCGTCCGCCATTTTGAATACGCCATTTTGAATTTCAAAAATTTGACTTCATATTCGTAATCAGACCTCAAAAACCCCTAGGTACCAAGTTTTATCAAAATCCATCAACTTTTAAGAAAATTTCTAAAAAATCATCAATATCTAAATAATTTCAACCGCCATTTTGGATCCGACATTTTGATTTTCGAAAATCTGACTTTATATTCGTAAAAAGCAACCTCAAAATCCCCTAGCTACCAAGTTTTATCAAAATCCATCAATTTTTAAAAAAATTTGTATACCACAAAAAATTTGACATGTTTTTTTGAGGTTTGGAAAAAATGTACACGTGCTGGACCAAAACGGACACCGGATTCGTGTTCAGCGGCCCAAAATACATGGGGATAGGGTACTCTGTTTTTCCAACCCCGACACTTTTTTTATTTTGTGTGGCTGTGTTATCAGCTTTTCCTCTCATCTTTGACATCATCAATAATTTTGTGCTATTATCATCCAGGGGGTCGATTACGTAATTTCACTTTTACTTTCACTTTCAATTTCACTTTTACTTTCACATACACAGATTTCTACTTTTACTTTCACATTCACAGTCAAAGATTTTCACATTTACTTTCACTTTTACATTCATAGATTTTCACTTTTACTGACACTTTCACAGATTTTCACTTTTACTTTCACTTTCACATTCATATATTTTCACATTCACAGATTTTTACTTTTACTTTCACTTTCACAGTCACAGATTTTTACTTTTACTTTCAGATTCACAGATTTTCGCTTTCATTTTCAATTTCACTTTTACTTTCACATTCACAGATTTTCACTTTTACTTTAACTTTTAAAGATTTTCACTTTTACTTTCACATTCACAAATTTTCACTTTACTTTCCCTTTCACTTTTACATTCACTTTCACTATCACTTTTATAGATTTCTACTTTTACTTTCACGTTAACTTTCAAGGGAGCGTTCACAAATGATGTCACGTTTTTGGAGGTAGGAGGGACCTTTACTAAACGAGACAAAATGCATTTTTACATGTGAAACTACATGAAATTGCGTGACAGGGGGAGGGGGGTCTAAAATCACGAAAAATTGCGTGACATCATTTCTGAACGCTCGCCAATACATCTTTTCACTTTCACAGATTTTCATTTTCACTTTTACTTTAATATCTTTTATTGTCACTAGAACTGTCACTGTGACAGATTTTTATTGTACATTTGACTTTGACATCTATATTTTCTCCTTCATTTTCACATTCACTCCGACACATTTTTATTTTTAGTTTTATTTTGACAGACTTTTATTTTAATTTTATTGTCATATTAAGGAGTTATATTACCCAGGCGCACTGAAAAATAAACTTTTTTGGTGAATTTTTTTTAAGCTATTCTATAAATCAAAATAAAATTCTCCCGCTTTATTATATACGTTTTGAGGTATAGAAAAAAATTTTTATTTATAACTTTTGATACAAAATAGGGTCTTGACTAATGATAAACGGAAAATGAGTTTTTTCGAGAAGTGAATCTGCGTACAACATAACATTCTCCAAACAGCACCAAGAGCAAAAAACGAAATTTGTCGTTAAGGGGGAGTGACACCTTTGAGGTGTCATTTTAACCTGTTTTCATAAATTTTTTAAGACACAGGAAAAAGGAAAGAATCTTAATTATTTATGAATCTTAAAAAGCGTGTGTACTTCCCTAGATAATTTATCTGAGAAGTTACAGTTAAAATTTCAAATGAACCCGTCAAGAATTAAGCGAGTTTCAGTGTACGGAGTTTTAAAAATGTAGTTTTGAGAAAAACGCATTTGAAATTTTAAAAATGCATTTACTATATAACATATTAAAAATAGCAACTTAACAATTTTCCATTTTTACTTTGATATTCCAGCACCATATAACTACTACTTTTTATTTATGCTTTATATTTAGTATTATAATTAAACTGATTTGTACCCCCAAAAATTATCAACACACTGTAATATGTTTAACATTTTTAATTATCATGTTAAATGTAGTTTAATGAATTTTTGACGACAAAAAAGTTTTACATATCATTCTGAGATTGTTTATGTACCATTTGATACAATAAAAATAAATTGAAAAAAAAATTTAACTGAGTACTCCATAATTAAAAATGTGACCAAACTAAATGTAGATTTTTCATAAAAAGTTATATAGATATTATAACTTTTAAATAAAAACCTACATTGGAGATAAAAATTAGTAATTAGATATATTAGTAATATATATATATTAGTAATTAGTAATATACTATTACATACTTTAAATACAGTGACTATTCGTAATCATCATGACATATAATTTGTAGACCTCAATACGCAATTTGCTGTGATTTGACAACCCTGCTTATTTTTATTAAACGAACCTTTGTTATACAGCAACTCTGATTAATTTTTCGGTAGTAATGATGATAGCAACGTAATTCAGTTCGGATCAGTTCGAGTCCAATCATCAAAGGAGCCACACCTGCTATCCGATTTTCTGCAAAAATTCTTATTATATTTTAAAAATTAAATAAGAGAAAAAAATGGCATCCAACAATAACATAATATTATGTTTCATTATTTTATTAACAGTGATTTCTGGATTTATAAAAACCCTATTTGAGAATATTATTCAAGGCAATATTTCCCACGGTGCTGATGCAATAACAGATGACCGATTTCGTCTTCCAGTAAATATATCATATTGCGAACCAGACTTCAACTATCCTTGCGGCACACACGTTTCTGTTAAAGGCAGAATGAGAATAAACAATCATAGAACAACTATATTACAAACGAAGTACTCTAATGAAATCAAGATGTTGGACTCGGTAACTTTAAGCGACACTGAAATGGAAAAAGGGTTTTTAACAGTATCGTCAGAATCGAATGATGAAAATTTAAAAATGAATGGACAACGAAGAAAGACTACTGAAAACTAATCACCGATTCCATTAAAGGTAATATAAAAACATTTTTAATTTTTTTATTTAATTTTTCTATTTGTTTGTTAATTAAAAATTGTTAATTAAAAAAATAACACAGGCACACAAAAAAATTTTTTTTTCGTATCCCAGAGGACAGAACCTTATATTCCTACGTTTTAGGGGTCACTGAAACCGAATACGACCATGAAAAAATTTTGTACTTGCCAGTTTTTCCGCTACCACCTCCTTTACACCCCCACACGAGAGTGAGGGGCTTGGCATTTCAGTTTTCAAAAAAGTCGAGTAGGGTGTCTATTCTTATGTATTTTGGGTCGCTGAAACCGAAAAAAACCACTAAAAACAAATTCGTCCATCCCTTTACCCCCTCGAACGCCCTAAATACACCCTTAAAGGGAGTTAAAATTTCATTTTTCACGAAAAGTCGAATGCGGTGTATATTCCTGTTTTTTGAGTCCCTGAAACCGTAAAAGACAACCAAACATAAATTAATCCTCTTCTTCACATCATATCCTTCTCTTACTACCCCCTAAAGGGGATTAAAATTTTCGGTTTTATGAAAAGTATAGACGACTTTTCATGAAACCAAAAAGTTTAACATCTTCTCTAGAGATACTTAGGGAGTGGAGGAAGGGACTTATTTATGTTTAGTGGTCTTTTTCGGTTTCAGGGACCCCAAAAACATAGGAAAAGACACCGCATTCGACTTTTCGTGAAAAATAAAATTTTAATTCCCTTTAAGGGTGTATTTAGGGTGTTCTGGGGGGTAAAGGGATGGACGAATTTGTTTTTAGTGGTTTTTTTTTTGTTTCAGCGACCCAAAATACATAAGAATAGACACCCTACTTGACTTTTTTTGAAAACTGAAATGCCAACCCCCTCACTCTCGTGTGGGGGTGTAAAGGGGGTGGTAGCGGGAAAACTGGCAAGTACAAAAATTTTTCATGGTCGTATTCGGTTTTAGCGACCCCTTAAACGTAGGAATATAAGGTTCTATCCTCTCGGTCACGAAAAAAAAAAATTTGTGTGCCTGTATAATTTAACATTTAAGAATTTTTTAAATATAAAATATAAATAATTTAAATTTGTTTTAATTTTTATAAAGAAAAATTAATAGAGAAATTTCATTTACTTTTTTAGGTTCAGAATCCTGATTAATAATAAAGATATATAAAGAATATAATTTAATAATAAAAGAAATTTAATTAAAAAATCTTTTTTTATTTTAAAATAAAAAATATTTTTCATTTAAAAATTATACCTATATTTAAATAATATTAACTAAAGTAAAGTATGATTTCATTGTATACCTTTTCGGGTCTTTACAATCTCCTCAACATCACTACTAAACTTTCCTAACTCCCAAACTCTTTAGGGTCCCTACTTTGGCGGCTGCAGCCGTCTTAGGTTAGGAGTACTCGCATTCGCCCGGACATTTGGCCAGGGGAGAGGAAAACTGCAGAAAACCTACTTCCCGAGTACAACCGGTTTATTGACGTCGAGTCATGAATGTACATTTGGATAGCCTTCACAAACATAGCCACGGGCGTCAAACCTCCCGTCTGATATATCTCGATCAGCGAAAAAACCCAGACTAGCGATATTTACAGAGGGTCACCCATCCAAGCACTAACCGCGCTCAAATGGTGCTTAACCTCTGTGATCGCAAGCCACGAGTTCCGCCAACCGTGCTTTACCATTGGTTTAAATAATATTAACTAATATCTGACTAAATTTTTTTAGATTTAGTTTTTTTCAATTTACACATTTGTTGGATTATATTTTTCAATCAAACAGATTTTATAAAAATAAATTTCGTAATTATTAACACCAAATCTTTTAAAAAATTTTAATGTGTATAATGTGTATTATTTATAATAAAAAATAATAATAATATTTATTATTTTTTGATTTTGCTTATTATGATATTACTATCTAAATATATATACATATTACATATTAAATAAATAAAATTTTAAAATACCCATTCTATAATTATTATTAGAGTTTTATTAATCTATTTTTTATTATAAAGTAATAATTTTTTTAAAATACTGCATATTTTTTATTTAATTAATGTTACGGCCGAACTCCGTAACTTTTATATTATAAATGATTATTTATAATACTTTAAAAACCAAATTACACACAACACAATATTTTGTTAACACGTCATAAAACGCTTACACAAAATAACCCTATGTAATTTTACAAAAGGACATTCCCTCTTTTGAATATTTTAATCCAGGGCATTTTTAATGACATAGAAATTCTAATTCTATATAAATATAAGATTTAATTGAATTTAACATTCCTTTAGGTTTCGCAATTTCGAGGTAAAAACCCTGACAATATAGTAAAGTGTTTCTTAATAAATTCCTTTTTCTTGAAAAACAGTTTATTGACCCTTTTGAAAATTAGTTAGAAAATATCAAAGTTAAATTGCTCAATATAAGGAGTGGTGCATCCAAGTCACTGAACTCGGATCACACCACTGCTTAAATCTGCAAGGTTGCAGAAATTGACTTGACAACAGTCAAGTACAATGAACTTAACATCCGATTTCCCCACTAAATTGTCTTTCAATAAAATTGATTGACACTGGGAAATCTGGGCAGTTTAAGCCAGGCCGTTGTAGCCGGCAGTTAGCCCGGGCAGTTTGGGCCCGCAGTTTAGTCCAGGTCGTAGTTACCTGTAGTTGTAGCCGGCAGTTTAGGCCTGGCAATTCTAAGTCCGGCAATTAGCCGTGTTAATCGTATTGAAAGTTTAAAGGTTGAACAAAAAGTTTGTTTAAAGAAAGTGAATTTAATTGAGAATAAAAAGAAAATAAATAAAGAGTAAACAAAGGTTGATTTTTAAAAGAATATATCGAAATAAAGAATACAATAAAGTGACAAGTGAAAAATAATTAAAAAAGTAAAGAAATAAAAGATATTGAAAATAAAGTGAAAAAGAAATAAAAATAAAGAATTTGTAAAAGAGCTAAAGATTAAAAGAAAGAATTGAAATAGTATTAATGAAATAAAGTGAATTTAAAAAAAAGCATAAACGTAAAGAATTAAAAGAGTGTATTTAAAAATCTAGCATCAGCAGAAATAAACCAAGCATATCTTAAAAAGAATATTGATTTTTGAAATACTTTTAAAGACAACCTTTATTTACGGGGTTTGAGTCTTCAAATTTGCGCGAGCCAAGGAATATTAAATTGGAAAACGTAATATCAATCTA
Source organism: Leptopilina syphax (assembly GCA_032872505.1). Classification (NCBI taxonomy): domain Eukaryota; kingdom Metazoa; phylum Arthropoda; class Insecta; order Hymenoptera; family Figitidae; genus Leptopilina; species Leptopilina syphax. The sequence goes on along the minus strand of CM065468.1, from coordinate 55,615,519 downwards.
GTGAACCTAGATCAGGTATTTCCTCGTTTTTTTAAATAAACAACCTAAATTATGTAATACTAAAAGAACAGCATAAGTCATTGGATTAACATTTCAAAGGATTGAATTACCAGACAGTGAGTATAGAAATCTTACTCATCACTACACACACACATACCATTCTTTCATACACAAGTATAGAATTACTCTTTACTCACACCAATTTAGAGTTACTTGTATTAGGGATTTCTTTCATTAAATCGGAAATTTGTTATAAAGGAGTAAACACAATGCATGGGTACGCAAATGTGAACGTCACTTTTTGACTTATGTGATCATTGAATATTTTCACTTTGTCTAACAGAAAATCCTAATTATAATTAATTATTTCAAATTATTTACTATAGTTTTTAATTCAGAAAGGTCCTCTTTGAGCCAAAAGCCAGGGTTCCCGTTCTTACAATTAGTAGTGACTATCTAATTACTAATTTTTATCTCCAAAATTACAGTTTGTTGATTATTTTTGGGGGTACAAATCAGTTTAATTATAATACTAAATATAAAGCATAAATAAAAAGCAGAAGTTATATGGTGCTGGAATATCAAAGTAAAAATGAAAAATTGTTAAGTTGCTATTTTAAATATGTCATATAGGTAGTAAATGAGGCATTCCATTTCAAAACGACCCCCTTCGTAAACAATTGCCAATGTAAGACAATTTTTAAATGAATATTTCTTTCATTCTGTAGAACCAAATTACTTTTTATATTAGTGATTTCGAAAGTGAAATTTCTGAACTTTCTGATAATAAAAAAATATAGTTTTTTAATAATTTAATATACATAGAAAATTGAGTTTAAAAAATAAACTTTGAAAAATCTCAAAACACGTTACCTCCGATTTTAATAAAATTCATATCAAACGAAAGCTTGAATATTCTACTTTTTATTTATCAAGCCTTAATAATGGACATTTCAGTGGATTTTGAGAAAATAATTAAATTTTACAAACATTTCGAAGGTTATATTGAGAAAACCATTTATTAAGTATAGGGCGGCATTTGTTTTTCTCAATTTATGCATAATAACCTTCTAAATGTCTGTAAAATTTAAATAATTAATTAAAATTTACTGAAATGTCCATTATTATCGTTTGATAAATAAAAAGAAGAATATTCAAGCTTTCGTTTGAGATGAATTTTATTAAAATTGGAGGTAACGTGTTTTGAAATTTTTCAAATTTTAACTTTTAAACTCAATTTTCTATTTAAATTAAATTATTAAAAAAATATTTTTATTATTAGAAAGTTCAGAAATTTTACTTTCGAAATCACTAATATAAAAAGTAATTTGGTTCTAAAGAATGGAAGAAATATTTATTTAAAAATAGTCTTACATTGGCAATAGTTTACGAAGGGGGTCGTTTTGAAATGGAATGCCTCAAATGCATCTTGTCAAATATAAGTGACAGTGATTCAAAAACAAATATGCAAGACTCACAATTTTGTATCGTTGTAATAAACTTTCGAATTAATAGTGAAGATAATAGTTGAAATTGAAACTAAACATTTATCACATTAGAGACCATAGTAACACTTAAAATGATAAAAAATTTTAAAATTCACTAATATTGTCACAAAGTTTGTTCACTTTACAGGTTTCACGCTTGCTTTTGATTGTAGATTGACACGGTCTGGGGAATCTTCTGCTTTAATTTAATATATGTTTCATTGAATTAAATATTTGTTGATTCTGCACTTACTCGTTCCGTTATAGAATAAGGTGTACAATAATTAATTGTGCAGATTGTTGTTGAATGACATTGGATTTCATTCAAGCATGGAGATGAATTGTTCTCGTTTATAATTTGAATGATTCAATTATTATTAATGATTGAATCGATTGTTGTAACTTGTGTTTTAAGATAAGATTTAGTGATAAACTGTCACTTTGTTAATTGAGGAATTTAGAAGTTGAATCTTCACTTTTTGCCAATGTAGCGGGTTGATAAACAATGTTTTGGTTAATGCTAGCGAAGACTTCAAGAATTCCTAGATAACCTTGTTAATTGTGATGTTGCTGCAAATCCACATATGCGGGATCCGGCTCGAAGGACCATATTTTATGTTGCGACGATTACAACTTTTTAGATTAAGCTTGATTTTTTGTTACCAAGGGTTGTAACACGTAACAAAACTCAATAAATTTACACGTTAACTTAAAGAGTTAATTTTAAATAAAACAAAGTTATCATATTAACAGTTTGTTTATTCTTAAAAAGAGATCTTTTGCTAGGACCTTAGGTTGAAATCTGACCAAAAAAAGATATTATACAGCAAAAAGCAAAGATGAAAATTATGAAGTGGGGATATTCAAAAATAGTGGGAGTAAGCTAAAACAGATGTACAATTTTTAGGTATATATTTGAAGCGATTTACAAATACCTCCGCAGGACGGTAGACCCTATTATAAACTTAATCTCTCGGCGACAAAGTACAGGTAATTTCAACCTTCATCGTTCGAAATTCACAAAAACTAGATTTGTAACAATGGTAGTATAGCGATTTTGAAGTAGTAAAAAATTAAGATGTTGATGGATTATAAGTGAACAATTGAATTATATTTTTGCAAGTAATAAAACTTAATCCTTAAATATTCTGAGTAGTCACGATTGGGGAAAAGCTACCATTTATCTAAGTGCTAATAAATATAAAAAATAAGATAAAATCTTCAAATCTGTTGAGGTCTCAACACCCATGTAAATCAACCTCATCGAAAGAAGTGATTAAATATTTAAACGATTATTTCCGATCATACGGTAGACCAAAGCGAATTATTTTTGACCGAGGGACGTCCTTCACGTCATCCGAATTTAAGAGTTTTATGAGTGATGAGAATATCGAGCATCTTTTGATGGCTGTCAGTACTCCGCGAGCAAATGGGCAAATAGAACGATTTAATCGTGCAATAACACCAATGTTAGCAAAATCGTGTGAGTCAGCGGATAAATGGGATCGTGTCGTTGGAAAGGTGGAGTTTGCGTTAAATAATACTGTATGATAATCAACAGGCACAACTCCCAGCAAGTTATTGTTCGGTGTTTCTCAAAAAGGAGAAATAAATGATTCACTTCGAGACATACTTGAATCGTCGGTAGAGGATCGAGATTTCGAAAACATGAGAGAGCAAGCTTCTGATAAAATAAATAAGAGTCAAAAAGCAAATGAAGAATATTGATAATAAAAAACATAAAGTTGCAGTGAAATATTTCGTGAATGATCTCGTCATGATACGAAACATCGATACCTCCGTTGGCGTGAATAAGAAACTTATTCCTAAATTTAAGAGACCTTATGAGGTCGTTCGAGTTTTAGACAATGATTATTATTATATTTAATGTAAATTAATTTGTAATAGCAGCTCAATCGAGTACAGGTGGACAGGGGGGGGGGGTGATTTTGTTTTTGGGGTTGCTTATTACGAATCCAATGTCACTTTTTAAAAATTAAAAAAAAATGTCGGATTCAATATGGCAGACGTCAAAGTTAAAAATTCATTTAATTCACTTAAAAATCGTTACTCGGAGATTTTTGGGGTAGTTGATTACAGATCCGATTTCAGTTTTTTTCAAAATTAAAAATGGCGGATCTAATATGGCGGACGCCAAAGTTAAAAATTCATCTCATTCACTTGAAAATAGTTACTCGGGGATTTTTGGGATCGCTGATAACAAATCCGATGTCAGCTTTCAAGATTTAAAATGTCAGATCTAATATGACGGACGTCAAAGTTTAAAATTAATCTAAATCATTTGAAAATAGTTACTCGTGGGTTTTGGGGTCGCTGATTACGAATTTAATGTCTGCTTTTTAATATTTTAAAGGGTGGATCCAATATAATATGTCAGATCAAAAATTTAAAAACTTATTTAATTTAGCTGTAAATACTATTCTAAGGGCTTTTATGATTTCCTAATAAGAATGTGTAATTAATAATTCAAAATGACGTACCCAAAATTTCAGAAAGTTTTTTATTTAAACTCATTGAGTGTTAGGGTTATTTTGGTTTTTTGGGCAGCTTAATTTGAATCTGCAATTAAAATTCGGGTTGCATTTTAATGTAAGTCCCCTTACTTCTCACAAAGATAATTTTAAAAAAATGTAATTGAAACAGATATCTACATATAGTGTGCTTTTTGGCGTAAGTCCCTTTGCCTCTCACGAAACAAATTTAATTTTTTAAATAAAAGTAATTTTTAAATTCGGGGTGCTTTTTGATGTGAGTCTCCTTGCTTCTCACGAAGATGCTAATTTGTAAAGAACGTAATTGAAACACATTACGATTATGATTTTTCTATATAAACAAATCTCAGAAAATAAACTAATATAATACCATTCGAAACGTTTAATGATATATTATATAATATTATATATCATTATATATCATATAATATATATGATTATATATTATATATCATATAATATATGATATATAATGGAACATTTTAATAAATTAGACAATGATTTTAGCAATCGACAAATTTGGAGAAACACATTTTAAATGAAAATTTTTTTGACAATTTTTTAAACTCTGGCATATTTTTTAAAAATTCTTTGCAAAATTTTAAACTTATATGGGTGTCATCCTTCAAGTTTCATCTTTAATTTAAGACTAAAGAAGTTAAAAAATACAAAATTAAATAATTCAATGCGTCTGTCCAAAAACATGCTTTGGCTCTGACATTTATAATATTTCGCGAACCGAATAAGATTTTTTAACTTCTTTGATTTTAAATAAAAAATGAAACTTGAAGAATGACACATATATTTTTAAATTTTCTGAGATTTGTTTTTACAGAAAAATCGTGATTTAAAGATTGTTTTTGGACCATGCAAGTGGAGCCACAGCGATAATTTCCGACGGTAGTGCATGTACCGTTTAATTCAATTTCGTCTAATATTGTAGTCTTCAAACATACTGTTATTAATATAATCTTCGTCTTCGTCATCATCCCTGTCATGAGTGCTTAACACTCATTACGGTTCTTCGGCTATGTCTATAAGAGACAAAAAATGTGACTCTTTTGCAATATTACTAATGAATAAGTGAAAACGAGCAAAACTGTATTCATTATTTCGATCATAAAACGAACTTAAATTTTAATATAAAATTAGAATTCAAAATACAGTAGAGACAAGAATATTTAATTAATTAGAATATAAATTGACTAAAATCTACTTTGACTTGTGTCGATTACTATAAACATAATGAAGACTGTAGAATAGCAGATTTTAATATCCTTGATGTAAATATTTGTAGTAAAAATGTTAATTTGTCTAATACCACTGGTCATCCATACGTGGCCTTTAAATATTTTGAAAAAATATATAGTTATTAAGAAACATATATTTATTGAAGCCTTTTGTTTTCGAAAAAAATGCATTTATGAAATTTTCTTTTTCCCATTTATTATTATTTATTTTTTTATTTTTTTTTATTTTTTTTTTATTTATTTATTATTTATTATTTTTATTTATTTTATTTATTTATTATTTTTTTATTTTTTATTTTTTTATTTTTTTTATTCCAAAGGAATTATAAGATTTTTTTAATTACTTGTAAAATGTGCTTAATATGTCATATTATTTCATATTACATTGTCATTTTATATTGTCATTTCAATCATAAATCTTTGTAAAAATTAAATATATTAAATTAACAATTTTTAATTAATAGATGGAATATATCAGTAAATCATACTTATAGTCAAATATCACATATTAAATGTCCGACTATAAGTATTAATTGATTTGTGTTCGTGACGTCTTTTTTTTCGTTTCTGAAGAGGACAGCTGTGACTGTCGAAACGTTGAAATAAGACATGTGTTTTTTATTATTAACCTGACTTGGATTGATTGATATATTCCATCTATTGTTTATATATTTGACCAAGTGATAAATTCTACATATATTATAACAATTTTTTAGTTTTTTGTCAGTTAGAGAAAAGTTTGCTGAATATTTAATTTTCAATCAGAAGTTTGTCTAAGAATTCTAATTTTTTTAAATGCAGGAAAAATATTGATAATATTTGTTTTTGAATCACATTTATTTGAAATAATTACAATCTTTTTCTAAGTAAAAGAATAAATTTGTTCATTGTATGTTTTATAATGAAATACTTCTAAAAAATTCAAATTTTTATTTCAATGAAGGAAAACAATTCGATAAATAAATTATACATTTTTTAAACAAGAGAAAAAACTTGCTCAATTTAAATTTAATTTTTATTAATAAGTAGAAAATTTTAGTTAATGTATAATTTTTAATCACAGTTTTGTTCAAAAATTTTTTGTTTTCAATTAAAAACAAATTTTTTAAAAATATTTATGTAGATGAATATTTGTTTATCAACCACAAATATTTAAAGAATATCAAGATTTACTTTATAGTAGTTAAAAAATAAAAAATATTGCATAGTCTTGCACGATAAAGAAGAAAACGAAGTTTTCGTCTCATCTATCCTTTGAATTTCGTGCCATCTGGCTATGTTTTCCAAAAGCTTAAAGCAGAATGCTTCTTTTTGTAAAATCAATTTTTGCAGTAAGTATATAAACATTATTTTTTAAAATTTCTACTATCTTTTTATTTACACTAACACTTATTATCCATTTTACTTATTAAATTCTCATTTTCTGTTTAAATCGTAAATTTTTATTGTTGAGTTCAAATGAGTTATCTTTAATAGGTTCATTCATTTTGATTATCGTTGGTCACTTATCATGAATAGAATACATTATAAATTCACTCTTCTGGTAAATGTTCTACTTTTCTCTCTTGGAAAATTATCATTGTTTGGTAACATTGAAAATTAGTTTACCAATAATTTTATAATAATCAATGGTACATTCATTGAATATTTTAATTATTAGTTAAGCTTACTGGTAGTTCCAATAATTAGTGATTATTCGATTGTAGTTACAATTATGTAGTGCACTGAGAAAAGATAATACATATTTAATTCAAATACCAAAATAATTTTAAATTTATTTAAAGTCAGTATGTTATAGATATAATCCGAATGTACATTATAGAAAATATCTACCACCTTGGCTTAAAAATATTTATTTGAATAATATATTTAATTCGACAATATATTCTGTTTTGGTTTAAATTAAAAAATAGGTTAAAAAATTCTGAATGAAAAAAGTTTATTCTGAAATTAAGAATATATACACCCAGAAAGAAGATATAAATTTGACTCTGAGCCAACTAGACTTTTTATTTGTTTGAAATAAATTTTATTAGGTTCAAATAAAAGTATTATTTATGCTGAATAAAATTTTTATTTAAAACAAATAAATAACCTAGTTGGCTCTGAGACAAATATACATATATACTTTTATTTAACTCAAATAAATTATAGGGGAGACTACTTTACAATGGATAACAAAAATTTGTAGGTCGCTTGAAATGTAAAACATATTGTCTGTTAAAAAGTTTAAATAAAAAAAAAGATTCTGATATGTTCAAGTTTGCAATGTAATTGTTAAAGAGCTGAACTCATAAGTAATTTTAAAATTTATAAGCTTATTGTAAAAAATTTACCTAATTTTATCAATTGTTGGAATCAGTGAAAAATTTGAGTACCAAATTTACTTTACTTTTATAATAATCGTCTTTTCTGATTATTATTTATATTTTACATCATTGTCAAACTAAACTTAAAAGTTTTGTACATTTATCTAACTTTAAAACAGAGAAAGTAGGAAATAAGTAATAAGTAAGAAAATTTATTTTTATTTACAATTATTCACTGTAGGAATTTATCCATTTTTTTAAATACTCTTAATCCTTAGAGTTATTTAATTATATAATGATATATAATTTTACAAAATGATAGTCTAGAAGTTCATTATAGTTTGTCAGTTTCTAGTATCATCGTCTAAAATTTCTATTTTAAATTCACAATGTCATTCACCCTATAATTTTCCAATAAATCTATTTATCTATAAATATTTTTAAAATTTATAGTAGGCTAGCATATTTGTCAGTTCACTAACGACAATTTATCTATTTGCTTAGAGGAGGAAAATGTTTAGTCTCTGAAGGGGCCCACTTTTAACCTCTAACTGAAAGTAACTGATCGCCCATCACCGTCTGACTAATTACCACCATTTCTACTGATTTTTGTACTATTTATCTTGTGCCTCCCTTTTGCTTTTCATACCTCTAGATTAATTTATTACATCGCTATATGAAAAACGTCTTCAGTATTTCTTTTTCTAATTTACTTTTCTTACATAAAGTCTTTGAATTTTAATAATTAATCAATTAACTATATTAGTCTCCGTATTATTTTATTCATTCTGTCCGCAGTTAGAAGTTAGTTTCTGTGTATGCTTTTGTTTTTTTTCTTAAAAAAATATTCTTCGACAAATCAAAAATATGCAAGTATTTTTTCATGATTTATAATAAAATAATATTACAAATTAGAAAATTAAAAAAAAATTATGATTAACAAATAAAAAATATACCTATTTTGTTTATTATATGCTTTTTTCTATAACAAATTTCGTTTGACTGATCTAAATTATTATGCAAATTATTCTTCTCTTTATTTTTAAAAAATACTAGAAAATTGTTAATTAATGTTGAAAATTTTTTATTAAGAAGTAGGAAATATACCCATTTTATGCATAATTTTTTTTTCTCAATAACAATATTGTTTACAAACTCATTTTTTTCTTTTGGGAAGAAAAATGTTAGATAGTCCTGTTTCTTAATATTTTTGTAGAAAATTCTTAATTTTTTAAAAATAAAGGAAAAAAATGTTTATAAATTATATTTGTCAATTTAAAAAAATTGAAAATGAAACTAAAAATTTTTGAATTTTTAGAAAATAAAAGAAAAAATTTTATAGAAAAAAATGTTCTATTAAATTTATTTACGAATATGTTTAATTGGTAAATTATTCGAAAACAGTAATTTCTTTCTTAAATATTTTAAATATTTAATTATTATTATTTTTCTGTAGGAATTAAAATTCTTCAAAACATTAAAATTAAAACCTTTTTAAAATTAATCAACTTTAAAAATATTGTTATAGGTAAAACATAAAGATAACGATTACTCCGAGTCTTCGACTCGGAGTGATAGCATTCTTTATGTTTTATAATAATAATTAAAAAGGATTGAGTGTTAAAATCATTATGTTATACCTATTACAAGAATATTGTTACTGGAAACTTCTTAAAAATTATTTTTATATTGTATTATTATCTAAAATTTAAACTAAAATTCATTTTCAAATCCTCCAATTTTTATTAGACAATTCTACGAGAATTTAATTGTTTAAATTCAAAAGTAAATTATTTATTGAATAAATGAAGGTTTCTTATAATTTAATTCTTATAATTTTATTAAGAAATTTTTAAATAATTGAATTGAAACTTAAAAAAAATTTGCAAATATTTGAATTCCTGTGAAATTTTTATTATTTATGAAAATAATTAAATGTTTGCGTACAATTATAGGTGACTGTCCACAAGAAAACACGGCTTAGCTCCCAAACGTGAATTTCACAGGGCGAGCGATTGAAGTACTACGATTGAAGTTAACTACGCTTGACATACCCATCTTTAAAACGATATATTGTCGAAAATAATTGATATTTTTAACTTTCGACTTTTGCATCTGAAAAAGCAACATAAAATCTGTCGATTACCTTAAAAAACTCAAATTGATTTTTTGGACCTAAGCCGTGTTTTGTCGTAGACAGTCGACGATTGAAGTTAACTGCGCTTGACATACCCAGCTTTAAAACGATAAATTGTCGAAAATAATTAATATTTTTAACTTTTGACTTTTGCATTTGAAAAAGCAACATAATATCTGTCGATTACCATAAAAAAATCAAAGTTGATTTTTTGGACCTAAGCCGTGTTTTCTCGTGGACAGTCACTTATTAATTTTTTTTTAAATAATTGAATTCTTTTGGGTAATTTTATTTAAATAGTAGATATTGAAAATCATTTAAATCAGGAAATTTTTGAAAAGAATTGTTATTTTGACAAGCGTTTTATTAAAGTTTTTGAAAATAATTGAATTTTGAGAAAGAATTTTTTTATTTACAAAGATAATTGGGATTTTGTCAATATTTTTTTGTAAATTTTTGAACAAAATTGAATTTTGTTATAAGAATTTTATTACTTTTGAAAGTAATTGATTTTCTGAAATTATTTGTAACTTCTTTAAAGTTCAATCTTTTTAGTATTTTTAACTAAAATTCTTCTATAAATCCATTATTTTTAATAATTGGTTAAATCTATATTGACAAATTTAACTAATTTTTGAAAATTTTGAATTATTAAAATTTGTCAAATATCTAAGTTCATTAAAATTTCTAATCAAATTCATTCAACATTTAAATTTTATAAAATTTTAAATTAAAACCATTTGAAGTTCATTATTGATGAAAATTGTAAACGCAACTCTTTTAAAAATGAATTAATTTTGAAATATTTAAGTTAAATTTATTCATTAAATAATTTATTTATTTAATGATATTTTTTCAAGATTTAAGTTATTTAGAAAGAAATCTTTGTCAGAAATAGAAAAAATTGAAGGTTGAAAACCAAAATTCAGAATTTTCTTATTAATTCTAAACATTAAATTTTTTCAGTACTTTTAAAAAATATTTCTGACTTTTCCCTGAATTCCCTATGTCAGAATATATGATTATTGTAATTGTAATAATATTAAAACTATATATTCTAATTCATATTTCATTTTTATAAAAAAATTGGAATTAAAAATTTTTACGTTCTATTATTTTTAAAATTGCTAATTTGATTTAATGAAGTGAGTGCGAAGTCAGAATTTTTGCTAGTTAAATTTAAAATACTTAAAAAATATTATTATTATTATTATTATTATTATTATTGTATCAAAACGTGAAATTATTTGCGAGGCGATGTTACAAAAATGAATCTTTAAATGAACGATTGGAAGAAATAGAAAATACATTCAATGTAAATTCAATCACAGGAACTCGATTTGCAAGGAGCTCGCAAATGAGGTCTTTATTTTCAAATGAGGATAAAGAAAAAGTTGTTCAATAGAGACGTAATTATTATGAAACCAAGAGAGAAATAGTTTTAGAGATACCCCAGCCGGAAGACGTCATATAAACAAATTGAATTTTCTTTCTTTTCATTTTCTTTCATGTCGTCTCTCTTTTCTCTGGCTTCTTACTGGCAAATTCAGGAAGCCAAGAAATGAAGATACTGTGCGCGCAGTATCCTGATTCAGCGTCCTGGGAACCCTCAAGAGATGCAGAGAGAGAAAGAAAGAAAGAGAGAGAGAGAGAGAGAGAGAGCGAGAGAGAGAGAGAGAGAGAGAGAGAGAAGAGATATATTCTGATGAATCTGTCTCCTTATCACGAACGAATGAGAAACGTGCTAGTTTTGAACGATTTTCTCTATCCCTTTTCAATGTTTCCTTATTCTCGCGGTATTACAATTTTATTTATTTTCTTTATATCCCCACTTTTCACAATTTGTTTCCTTTTTCATTTCTATAAAATAAATGCCCTTATCAATATATCCTTTATATCTATCTCATTATTTTCCATTCGAGACGAAAAGCATTCTCTTTTTTTTGTTGAAAAATACATGTAAAGGAAAATAAACCCTTGGCTCTCAAAAAAGAATAGAAGTGTGAAGAGAAGAAAAAGATTTTAAGAAACAACTTGAAGGGGGAAAAATAGGTAATTTTATGTAACAAAAAAGAGGAAAAAATAGAGAAGGTGGAGAATGGAAGATTGAGAACCTGATATATTTCTACCCAGCACAGAAAAGATGTATATGGGTGATTCTACAAAAGAGGGAATTTTGATGTCTGAAGCATGTTTTGTATATTAATTTTGGAAAGAATAATTTTACTTTTAATGGAAATTGTAAATCTTAATGGTTTCTATTATGGCACAGAAAAAAACAGATGAAAAAAAATATTTTTTTTACAAAAAATACACATTATAGTGCTAAATTCTCATTCGTCTGGCATGTCCCTTTGGGAGAATGACAGTTCATATTGAGAATAAATATCACATTTCAAATGTTTTGCGGAAAATTCATACTGAATTAGTAATTTTGAATAGTTGTAGATTACTAATATGGAAATAATTATGACGTTTCTCTATAACTTATTTATGAAATATCTTCGCGAAGTTTGTCCCCTGAATTTGTTATCATTCGTCTGGCAGTGCAAAAAATGTAAAAATTATTAAAAATCAACATTCTGAAGAAGTTACTGTTCGTTGTAGTTGTTAATTAAACTAAACTAAATGTGATACCAATCGGGTTTTATTGAATCTTCTAATCTATTAACCAAGATTTCTCAATTTGTGACGGAGATTGTGTTGTGACCAGACAAATTCTCATTCGTCTGGCATACATTTTTTAAAAAAATATTTTATTTTTTGGTTATTCTATAGACTTATGTTTTGTAGATTATTATTCTCTATAAGATAGTACTGAAGGATTTTTTCATTTAATGTTATTTTTCTATTTTTTAAACAAAAAATGCCAAATTCTCATTCGTCTGGTTCTCATTCGTCTGGCACTTTTGAGATAGGATGTACACTATATCACTAAAAATAGCGTAAAACTAACAATTTTCAACTATTGTTCGATTTTCTGGTCTTAAAATAATCCTAATTAAATTTACAAGAAACTGCTATAACTGAATTTTCAATTTTCATTTCGCATAAATAATTATATTGACATAAACAAACAAATGGAATAAGTATTTTTTATATATATAAAGTTTAGCCCACTAAAATCAAAGTAGTTCTTTATTATTAGACACTTGAACTTACTTTTACAATTCTATGATTTGTGAAATTGTGCTTATAGAAACAAATAGACCATCCGTAATTTGTTAAAAACAATTATTAATTAAATTACAACAAAAATTAATTAAACCGATGACTTTTATTGATCCTCGTAAAAATCGTTACTCGGGGGTTTTCGGGGTTGCTGATTAAGAACCTAATGTCAGTTTTTAAAATTTTTCAAATTCAAAATGGCGGATCTAATATGGCCGACGATTTTGGAGAAACTTAACATATTCGTCTGAAAATCGTTACTCGGTGATTTTCTGTTTCGCTTATTACCAATCCAAGGTCAACTTTTTTCAAATTAACCATTGTTTTCACAATTTGTTTAAACAATTTAATTATGTTTTTAGTTCTACTACTATATTTATAGTTCATAGATGTATAAAAATAAATAAATAAATTTTAAATAATTTTTAATAATCATAATTAATTAATTAATTACAATTTATTATTATTATTATTAATTATTAGTTAGTTAAATAAATTAAATAAAAATAAATTAATAAATTATTAAAAAGTAAATTCAAAATTAAACTCATCGTTAAAAACTAGAGGTGTACTCAAAGTATTTAGTATTCGATTTCTGTTCAGTCCTCTGAAATTTCCGTATGCATCAAGTATACCGTATTTTAAATAATCTTGAACTATCTGATTCAAAAGTTGCGAAAATGGTGGTAACTTGTAAATTGTTAGTTCTAACTTTTCCTCTAGGTTAATAACTTATTTAACGTTTAAATATATTTTACAAAATCAAATTTAATAAATATCGAACAATTTTTTAAAAATTCATTTAATTAGATTCTTAATCAGCGACCACAAAAACCCCCGGGTAACGATTTTTAGACGAATACGATAAGTTTTTTCAAAAGTCGTCCGCCATATTGGATCCGCCATTTTGAATTTGGAAAAACTGACATTGGATTCTTAATCAGCAACCCCGTAAACCCCCGAGTAACCAATTTTATAAAAATCCATTCATTAATTTTTATGTTAATGTGAATTTTCTTGACACGATTTTAATTCTCTGGATAAATTGTTTATAAATAACCATAACTTTTGTAATTTTTAATATTTTGTCTGGCCACTTATGGATGTCTTTATTAGTACCATTAACTTGAAGTTAAAATACTTTTCAGACCTTAAATGAGAAAAAATGTTGTGTCCAAATTTTCTTGATTTTCGTCCTTCGTTTGTAGAATCACCCACATATATGTATATGGTATAGAGGTCCTAGATAAAAATTTCTGTCTGATATTATATGAACCTCCGAAACGACCTGTCTCAGGAGACTTATTGGCATTGGTAAATATGAGATGTTCTTTCTTTTTTACTTTCATTTTAAATTTATCAACAGAATATTGACTTGTTCGAATTTTCCATTCTTTCAAAAATAAAGTCATTCAAAAAATTTAAATTAGAAGCTTTTGGCTTCAATATGGAAATAAAAAAAATTATCCCAAGTGCGAAATGCCAAGACTGCAAATACGGCCCATCATTGGTGCAGTAATGTCTGCCGAGAATTGGCAGTAGTTACTGGGCCATTATTGGTGTTCAAAACGTCCCATTACTGGGCCAATGATGGCGCCGATGGTCAGAATTTCAAATTTTTTAAGACTGGGCCAGCTCTCGGCCCAATAATGGCACATTCATGGCAAATTTGATAAATCTTTAATGGCAAAAGACAATTGCCAGTGATGTGCCGACCATCGGCCCAGTAATGGCTCAATATTGGCACTTTAATGGCAAAAAATTTGTATCGTTCATGGCAAATTACAATTACCAGTATTGGGGAGTAGCTTGGCTCAATAACGGCACAATATTGGCAAAGTTGATCAATCTTTAATGGCAAAATTCAATTGCCAGTGATGTGACGAAGATCGGTCCATTAATGGCTCATTAGTGTCACTTTAATGGAAAAAATTTTGTATCTATGATGGCAAATTATAATTGCCAATATTGGGACGTAGCTCGGCCCAATAATGGCACAGTATCGGCCAGTGTAGTGTAGCTTATAAGAACCCTTTTGCTTCCTCGACTTCAAGTCAGAGTAGCAGAGTGGTCAGAGTGTTAGGCTGTGGTGCGTCAGGTTCAGGTATCGATCCCCGCGAGAGGTAAGAATTTTTCAAATATTTGTAAGTTTGCGTTTAATTTAGGGAAATAAGCCTTATAAATTAATTAGTTAATTGAATAAAAAAAAATTTATTTTTATTTTTTTCTAATTTTGTCAACTCTAGGGGAGTAATGGCAGCCAAAATTGGGCCATTAATGTCTGTTAAGATCTGGCTGCCAATAATGGGCCATTAATGTCTGCCGAGATCTGGCTGCCAATATTGAACCATTAATGTCTGCCGAGATCTGGCTGCCGACGTCCAACCGCTGTTAACACCACAAGAGTCGGCGCAAAGTCGGGCCAATATTGTCTGCCAAGTCTCGATGCCAGCTTTGCCAATACTGGGCCAGTGTTGGGCCGCGTTGGTTTTCGCACTTGGGATATTTAGTTAATTCCTAGCTTATACAAGTCTCTAGCACGTCTTTTTTCCCAAAATCCTGACATGCTAGGCCATTTAGGAATCCGAGATCGAAAATCCTTTCTTAAATCTAATTGAAATCTTGAGTAATTTATTTATAAATAATATATTAAATACAAAAATCGATTGCTAATTAGAAATAATTAAAAATGTAGTTTTTCAATAACAGACTTCGCACTCGATAATTAATTTTAAAATAGTACACTGAAAAAAAATTTAATTGATTCAAATAACTGATTAATTAACTATTATCAATTAAATATTTAATTGAATCAAATAATTTTTATTTAAGTCAATTAAATGGTATTTGAACCAACAATTTCAGTATTTGAAGCAAATACCATTTATTTGACTCCAATAAATATTATTTGATTCAATTAAATATTTAATTGATAATAGTCAATTAATCGGTTATTTGAATCCATTAAATTTTTTTTTTCAGTGTTGCAAAAAGTAGCTCTCAAACTAAAAAAAGTAGTAAAAAAGTAGCTATCGAAAAATTAAACTTGACTACCAAAAAACTCGTTTTAGACACTTCACAAAAATGACAAGAATTCCATTGTATATTTTATTTTCCTAATTTTGATAAAAAGTATTTACTTCTTTCTTATTCTACTAATAAATTAAATTCCTGCAACGAATCTTATTATTCATCAAAGAATGTAAATATTTATAAAAATAATTTAATTCCTGCGAAGAGTTTTATAAAAATGTTTAAATACGTAATTGATTTCTTTCGACTAATTTTTTTGCAAATTCTAATTTACTTAAAATTGAATTCCTGATAAATTTTTATTATTCATAAAAAGATTTGAATTCTTACGAAGATTTTTACAAAAAGTTTTTTAAATAATTAAATTCTGTTTGGAAATTTTATGAAAATAGTAGATATTGAAAATCATTGAATTGCGAAAAGCTTTTTAAAATAATTAAATTTTACAAAAAATTCTATTAAAATTTTTAACAATAATTGCGAGTTAATAATTAATTATTAATAATTAATTAATTATTTATTTACTAACAATTAGTTATTTTTACTAATTCTAATTTTTGAAAGTTAAACGTAAGAGATTGCACACAACACAAAGAAAATGTTGTTTGGAGTGCAGTGGGGAGAATCATCGTTAAGAATAAAATGATAGGTAACTATGTATGATGATTTGTCAAAGAAGACCCTCTTCTTTAACACACGTGCAGTAATAACAGAATAAATTAAATTCATACAGACTGACGTTTTATTTTTGGAACACATGTTTAAATTCGTAGTTTAAATGCGAACTTGACTATTAATAGTGATTTTTTTTCCTTCTCTCTTTCGAGAGCGCGCGATCTGTTTTTAAGATTGTGCTAAGTAATGGGTTTTTAGTAAACGTGTATTTCTTGAATATCAGTGACGCGTGGAAAAGGGTGGTGTTTAATCTCAACAACGAATCAACCACCTCATCCAAGGTCATATCCTTCAGTTCCTCCGACACGACAATGTTGCTGACTTTCTCTTTCTTCCACCCTCTCACTCTCTTTCACTCTCTTTCACTCTCTTTTCTTCATGCATTTGTATTTGAAAACTTTTTTTTCATCTATTCTTTTCATTTAAAATTTTACAAACGATATATATTATTCATCTCATAAAAATACTTATTTAATAATTGCAGGACAATTTTTTACTAATAAAAATTTCCTTTTTTTTGTTTAATTTTTTTTCAAAAATATCTTTAAACAAACAACTAACATCAAAACTACCACGAATTCTAATGCAAAACTTTCAATTTTTTCAATTTCTGACAAGAATTTCTTTTTAAATAACTTAAATCTTGAACAACTATCATAAAATAAATAAATTTTTTAATGAATAATTTTACTTAAATATTTCAAAATTAATTCAATTTTAAAAGAGGTGCGTTTACAATTTTCATAAATAAATGTACTTTAAACGGTTTCAATTTGAAATTTTATAAAATTTCAATGTTGAATGAATTTAATTAGAAATCTTTATGAACTTAGATATTTGAAAATTTTTAATAATTCAAAATCTTCAAAAATTTGTCAATATATATTTAACTAAGTATTAAAAATGATAGATTTATAGAAGAATAGAAGTTACAAATGCTTGCAGAAATTCAATTATTTTCAAAAATTTTAATAAAATTCTTGTCAAAATTTCAATTATTTTCAAAAATTCTCCTCATTTGAATGATTTTCAATATATCTACTATTTTAATAAAATTACGCAAAATAATTCAATTATTTAAAATTTTTTTACAAAAATTGTACGCAAACATTTTATTATTTTTATAAATAATAAAAATTTCCCAGGAATTCAAATATTTACAAATTTTTTATAAGTTTCTTCTCAATAATTCAATTATTTTCAGAAATAATCAAACTTATCGCAGAATTTTAATTATTTTTAATACAATTTTAATCGAATTTCTTAAAAAATATTCTAAAAAATTTAATTAAAATTCGTCAAAAGAATTCAATTATTTCAAAATTTGATAATAAAATTTTTTATAAGAATTAAATTTAAAGAAACATTCAATTATTCAATAAATTATTTACTTTTGCATTTAAATAATTGAATTCTCGCAGAATTTTCTAATAAAAATTGATTTAAAAAAGGATTTTATTTTAAATTTTAGATAATAATAAAATATGATAATTATTTTTAAGAAGTTACAGTAACAATATTCTTGAAGTATAAAATAATGATTTTAACACCCGACCCTCTTTAATTATTATATTATAAAACATGAAGAAATCGATCACTCCGAGTCTTCGACTTGGAGTAATCCTTATTATTATTTTCTATAATAATATTTTTAAAGTATTTGAAAGTTTTCAAAATCTTAATTTCCGTGGAAAAATAATAATTAAATATTTTAAGTATTTAAGAAAGAAATTATTGTTTGTGAATAATTTTACAATTAAAGATATTCGTAAATAAATTTTACTAAACATTTTTTTAAATAAATTTTTCCCCTTATGTTCTAAACATTCAAAAATTTTCAGTTTCATTTTCAATTTTTTCAAATGGACAAATATAATTTATAAACATTTTTTTCTTTTGTTTTTAAAAAACTTGTAATTTTATTAAAACAATTGAAATTAAGAAATAGAATTGATGCAAATTATTTCCTTATGAAAATTGAGAATTTTCTACAAAAAAATTAAAAACGGGAATATCTAATGTTTTTCTTCCTAAATGAAAAAATGAGTTTGTAAACAATATTGTTATTAAAAAATAAAAATTATGCATAATGTTACGATCCTAATTATTATATCCCTAGTGTTTTCCCGATTTTATTTTAAAATTAATTAAAATAGGGACGGGGGTAGTAAATAACAAGAAATTACTTTAGTTGAACAAATATATGTGTATTTTATAAGATAAAATTGATGAAAATAAGAGATGGACACAGGCTTTCTAATGTGAGTCTTAGAGTGGTTGATTGTTTACCTTGGGACAAAGGGTGATGCTAGACGTTCAGGTATAATGGCACTGGTCCTTTAATGGTAGACTAATTGGATGAAGTATTGTGTCTCGAGAAACAGGAACACTCTTTTCAAATGGCAAATTTGACTTCCAGATCGACTTTCCAAAATGCACTTTTGAAATATACGTAGAGTAAAGGACAACTACTGAAACTGGGTATAGCGCACTGGGTCGTGAAGAACCACTTGTTATAGATAAAATTTTAAAACTGACTTGTGCAGAGCACCACTTCTCAATTTGAGACTTATAATATTGATGACTACATTTTCTTGACTGCTTTTCTAGACTGAACTGCTGTTGATGGTCTTGGTCTTCTTATACCCAAATTTTTCCTGTGTATTTGAAGAAACTGTACGTTTTGCCATGTATTTGAAGAAACTGTACGTTTTGCCATGTATTTGAAGAAACTGTACGCTTTGCCATGCATTTGGAGAATCGTTCGCTTTTCCATGCATTTGGAGAAACCCTTTGTTATAGAAACACTTGTGGTGACTCACTATTAGATCGCACGTGTCCATTGCTTATTATTCATACGTTATTTTATAATTTTGTTATTTCCATTAATTGTTTATAATTTGTTGTTGTTACAATTCATTATTTATAATTTGTTACAATTTGTTAATTTAATTTGTTATTTATTATTACAATTTTGTTGTTGTTGATATTTATTATAACAATTCTATTATTTAATATTTATATTGTTTATTATTATTTGTTAAAGTTTGTTGTTATATTTGTTATATTTAACTATTTATTACATTTTGTTATTATTTGTTAATATTTATTATTACAATTTATTATTGTTTACGTTTATTATTACAAGTTATTATTGTTTATGTTTATAATTTATTATTGTTTATTATTATTTCTTAAAGTTTGTTGTTAAGACTGTTATTTTTAACTATTTATTACAATTTATTATTGTTTATTATAATTTGTTAATATTTGTTATTACAATTTATTATTGATTAATATTTATAGTTATTATTTATAATAATATGTAAATAATAATTTTGTTATTAACTTTTATTATAATTATTACTATTATTATGAATTATTACTAATATTATTAATTAATATGATTATTATTATTAATTATTAAGATTAATTATTATTCTACATATTATTATTGAAAATAGGTTACGGTGACGTAACAATAAAATGGGTATATTTCCTACTTCTTTCAAAATTTTTTAACAATTAACAATTTTCTAGTATTTTTTAAAAATAAGAAAGAGAATAATTTGGATAATAATTTAGATCAGTAAAACGGAATTTGTTATAGAGAATAGAATATAACAAACAAAATGGGTATATTTTTGATTTGTTAAACATAATTTTTTTTTAATTTTCTAATTTGTAATACTATTTTATTATTAATCTTGAAAAAATACTTGCATATTTTCAAACAATGTTTTTTTTAATTCAGCTCCCACGGTCAATAACTCGATCTGCGCTTGAATTGAAAAATTCAAGCCAGTCAAGCCGTCAGAAAATAAAAAAAAATAAAAGTCAAAATTTTTAATTTTAAAATATACTACCGTATAGAGCATAAAAATGCTTAACTTTTTTGTCTTTAAAATTTTTTTGTAGGACTTTTATTTTTAATAATAATGGACAAAAACTGAATTTTTTTTATTTTTTAATTTCATTGAATTTCAAAATATAAATCGACTTTTCTCAAACAAATCTTAATGAAATTAATTAAAAATTGCTATATTCACTTATCAGGTTCTACCGAAGACGATGAAATGATTGAAACGTTAAAAAATGTTTATTGCAAAATTATTTGTTAATATAAATACAGACCTGTCGGTAAATACGTTTTCTCAACTTTGACGAGGAAAAGTGTGCGGTGAAATTTCGAGTTGACAAAACTTCCAGTGAGACATTTGTTTATTAACATGAGAAGAAGTTTTTTGGAAATTTTTATTTAAATTGGATGAAAAATAAGGAAGATACATAATGTTTAAAAAAATATGCGTCGTGCGGCGTTTTGACATTTTGACGTAAGAGGAGAAAACTATTGGAAACTATTGCTATTTTCTGTTGATTTATTTAAAAATAAGTTTATTCATGTATTATATTTAAAATAAAAACAATTCTATACATTTATAATATGATAGTCAGTAAAAGATTTATTTAGATTTACAACGACAGGAAGTAAAATAGGAAAAAGTTAAACAAATGCGCGATACTTAAAATTACCACCAGAGGGCAGCACTTAATGGGCACATCTAATTTTCTCCTTTTACTTCCTGACGTCGTGTATTATATTAGATTTTCCATTTCTTGTGCACAAATGAAAGAACAAAATTTCAAGATAACTGGTATTTTTCCTTATTTTGCAATAATTGTCTAAATTGGGAGAAAAATCCTTTTGAAATTACGTTTACGTTCAAGCAACCATTTTTAAAAGGCGACCACTGTTAGAAATTGCGCAACACCGTTAATGTAAACAAAGCAGGTCCTTGTATTTTTTGAAGAAAATACAGTTTACTTTATTACTGCTGTTAAGTTTTTTAATAAACCACGTGTTTTAAAATTAAAAATTAATGGTAAAGTATTAATAAAAAATTTAATAATTTAATAATATTAAAATATAAAGTATATAAATTGTATAATTATATAGTATAGTTAGTTATAGTATAAATTAATACCAATTCTAAAGTATAGAATTGTTTTTATTTTAAATATAATACATGAATAAACTTATTTTTAAATAAATCAACAGAAAATAGCAATAGTTTCTAATAGTTTTCTCCTCTTTGCGTCAAAATGTCAAAACGCCGCACGACGCATATTTTTTTAAACATTATGTATCTTCCTTATTTTTCATCCGATTTAAATAGAAATTTCTATAAAACTTCTTATCATGTTAATAAACAAATGTCTCACTGGAAGTTTTGTCAACTTGAAAGTTCACCGCACACTTTTCCTCGTCAAAGTTGAGAAAACGTATTTACCGACAGGTCTGTATTTATATTAACAAATAATTTTGCAATAAACATTTTTTAATGTTTCAATCATTTCATCGTCTTTGGTAGACCCTGATACGTAAGTATATCAATTTTCAATTAATTTCATTACGATTTCTTTGAGAAAAGTCGATTTATGTTTTGAAATTCAATGAAATTGAAGAATAAAAAAAAATTAAGTTTTTGTCCATTATTATTAAAAATAAAAGTCCTACAAAAAAATTTCAAAAACAAAAAAGTTAAGCATTTTTATGCTCTATACGGTAGTATATTGTAAAATTAAAAATTTTGACTTTTATTTTTTTTATTTTCTGACGGCTTGAATTTTTCAATTCAAGCGCAGATCGAGTTATTGCCCGCGGGAGCTGAATTAAAAAAAATATTGTTTGAAAATATGCAAGTATTTTTTTATGATTTATAATAAAATAGTATTACAAATTAGAAAATTAAAAAAAAATTATGTTTAACAAATCAAAAATATACCCATTTTATTTGTTATATTCTATTCTCTATAACAATAATTCCGTTTTACTGATCTAAATTATTATCCAAATTATTCTTTTTCTTATTTTTAAAAACCGCTGCCAAGTGGTACATTTTTATAATTTTAATGTTCATTTCATGAACACTTTGCTTCCTCATAGAAATAATAATAATTGAAATATAAGAATTAATTTTTATAAAAGAGTTAAGGTAGTACGCTCGCGATCGCACTTTTCTATAGAATTTCATAAAATTTGAAATCAGAATAGTTAATAACAAGATCTATGTATTTGCAAAATATTAAAAAAATTGACCGTTTCTAAAACAAGATATTTAAGTTCAAAGTTTGTTATTTAACATGGTTAACCTATGAAAAGTGCATGTAAACGGCACATTTCTTCTAATAACTTCTAAAATTTTCTATAGATTGTTTTAAAAAACTTATATATTATAAATGAATGTTTGAGAAATTTATAACAAAAAGATTTAACAATATTAACCAATTCAGTTAAAAGATATAATATAATATTCTAATCTGACTAGTATACTTGTGTGTGAGTGTGTCTGTACATAGGGCTGACTATGCATTCAGTACAGTCCAAGCAAAAATATGCTATAGTAACTGCACCATACTATAGCATTTTATTAAAATTTACTTTTGAGAGTGACTGTCGCGAGCGTACTACCTTAAAAATCATTCAATCTTGGTTCAAAAAATATGTTTTTATATATTCTATAAGATGGTTATAATAGTTTAATAATTACACATAAACAAGAATGTTGACAAAATTATATTTTCCACAATTTTTGATTTTTCAAATACCAATAATTCGATAATTTTTGACCGATTCAGGTTCAAAAATAGGTCAATCGAAGCCTTTTTTAATGCTCTACAAGTTGGTAATGAAACTTTTAAAGTTTCTTTTATATTTTTCAACAAAATTTTTAAAAAAGTGTTATTTTTGAAAAATTTAGATTTTTAAAACTTAAATATCTCTCGCTAATATAAACGAAAAATGTTCAATGAAGGCTCAAAAGATGCGTCTGAAAAAACTCTAAAAAACTAAAGAAAAACATTTATAGGTGCCCTAACATTTTTTTTTAAGTTATGGCTCTTTCTCGTTCTGAGATATTGAGGCAAATGTAATGTTAGTACACACACACACACCGGGACAAATTTTTAAAATCCGTTTTTTGGACTTTGGAGGTCAAAATATGTCGAAATTTTTTTTTATTTATTTAGAACATTTATACGGGCAGTGCCCATTCGTACATAAAGTACTAAAAGATTAGGTATAACGAAAAAAAATTTATAAATATGTACTTGCAATATTGAATTCTAACCAAGAAATAAAAATTTTTATTATTGTTTTTATTATAAATGTAGGAAAATTATAAGACAAATGTATTTTTTAAAAAATGTTATTATTTGTAAAATTATCTTTAAATTTTTTCTCAGATTCAAATTTTATTGTTCAGTAAAATATTTAATTTTCAGTTTTTTAAAATACATTTATTGTCATTAATAAAATATTAATAATGAATAAAATAATTAAAATTATTTAATTAAAATTATTAATCTGTTTGATTTTTTAGCGATCTTTTTACTTCTATAAATAAATAAATATTTTACTTGCAATATTGACAAAGATTTTTTTAAAAAAAATTTTGTTTTTTTTATAATTATTTTTGAATTTTTTTCTCTGGTTTAAAGTTTATTGTTCAGTAAAATATTTTAAAAATAAATTTTTAAAAATACATTTATTGTTATTAATAAAATATTAGTAATGAATAAAATAATCAAATCTTTTGAAAAAAATAATTAATTAAAAAAGCCAATTTATCTACTGTAAATTTACTTAAATTCATCTAAAGTATTTATTTCTTATTTTATTTATTAATTCAAAATCATTTAAATTTATTAAAATTATTAAAATAAATAACGAAAAATATGATAAAATATTAAATAGATAATTGTTGGATATTTTTTATAAAATGACTATTTAAAGCCGAAAACATTTATACATTTCATTTATTTATTTCTCATTTTATTTAGAAGTATCTATAAATCTCTGAAGTTTTATATTAGATACAAAAATTAAAACAACTTGCAAACAATGAGGTCAATATAAACAAAACTTATCCAGAGCATTTTGTGTCAATTTAATAAGTGAACTTTTCAGTATTAAGCACGTAATTTTTTTTTTGACTTTTTTTTGGTGTGGAAATGACCTTTCTAGTAAAATAACTTAATATATATTCAATTGACATTTTTAGAGACTTTTCAGAGAATCGTTGGATACAATCATTTTTTTCAAACCATCTTCTCCAGATGTTTGGTATGCGTTTGTCAAACTCTCTAAAGTCACTCCTGCGCTAGCAAGCTTCTTTCTAATTAAAATTGAGACAACTGTTGCAAGGGGAGTCAGTCCTAAAAAAATTTTTCGCGTCGATTGTAAAGCAGACCAATGAGTCGGTCTTCAAAAAGCTTCATATTTTCAAGGATATGGGCATTACCAATGTTCATTTTGTGCAAAATATTCTCGAGAATTTTGCAATCTTCAATAGCATTATATGTGCTCCATTAACTGAGATCTCATTCGCCGACGCTAATGATGCAATAGAACTGCTTTTTCCCTTATTTTTGCATCGAATTATCTCCAAGGAATCTACAAACCCAACGATTGTTGATTTTAAACCTTCTGTCATGGAATAATTTTCAATTACTCTCATCAACCTAGGACCATCGAAATTTAAATTATGTACAGCGACACAACATTTACTTCCCAATTTCATTAGCCAATTTTGAAATTCGGCTAAAGCTGCTCGAATTGGAACCCATGGTACAATCACTCCATAGTACAACAGGTTTCCATATGAACTTGTTAATCCATGCACTTCTGAAGCTTTGACTGAAATGGATCTAACAGGATTCACGTAAATGTTGAACAATTCTTTACCAGATTTGGCTGCTATTTGTAAAATTTCTGCTTCACATGAGAAGCCAGTGGTTTTAAGATCAAGAAGAACTATCGGAATACCTGAGACTTGTGTGTTACTGTCGTTATCCTCATTTCTTGTTTCTGTTACAATTCCCGGTTCGGAAAGCAGTTCGCAGTTAGTTTCATAGGTAACTCCTCCAATATTTTCTTTTCTGTACCGTAAAGCAGCCCGTTGTTTTTTAAAAACAGTCTTTTTTTCTTAAACTCTGGCTTTTTATCTTGAGTCTTCTGTCGGTTAATAATTTTTGCAAACGGGTATTATATTGCTTAAGATGATTTCCTGGTTTTAAATTTAAATTTAATCCATAATAAATCACTAAAAAAGCAAATTACAGAGATTTTTCAATTGTCTCGACATTTTTTAGTACTAGCTCCCTTTCTTTAGCTGCTGCTTTGCTGCAACTAGATTTTGCTACACTTTCAGCAGTTTCTTCAATTTCACCCTCATGCCTCTTAAAAGTGTTCCTATCAGGACATGGAATATTCATAATCGCACAGATTTTATTTAGTTGTGTCCATCCCATTCCACTGTGCATAACACCTAAAAAAGGTTTGTTAAAGATTATTTGTCAAATTATATTTTTCTTATTTTTATCAATTTCATAAAATTTTCTTTTTTAAACGACGAAATAAAAATATGTACTGAGACATTTTAACTAATATGTAGTTTAATAAAATCCTATAAAATAATTTGAAATTAATTATAAATGCATTAGGTAAAATAACAAAATAGAAAATAAAAATACAACCAAAAAATTTCTACATAGAAATTTTAATACATAAAAGAAAATAAAAAAATTTTATCAGTTGTAAAATTATTTTAAAAATAAATTTCTTACCCAATGCAGCTGTAAAATTTCGTTTAAAAAGTAGAGTTTGTTTTTCATCTGGAGTAATTCTTTTTCTGCCTGTTATAATCTCGTTTAACACTAAACATTTATGACATTTTACAATGGCTGTTTTCGGCACATTTCTCTGATTGAAAATTGCTTAAGGGGACACCTAAGTGGAAAAATGACAAAAAATCGATTTTTTTTAATTTGATTTTCTAAAAGTAGACTCAATTAGGAATAGAACAAAACTTTTTAAAACCTTTTCTGAAGAGTAGAAAAAATCTGATTACATGATTCTGAATACCATGAGTTTTTAGTATTTTTTCTTTTTTCGTGTCTCCTGTCAAAATTGTTTTTTTCTAATTTTTTAACTTTCGGTACACTTTTCTCCGAATCTACTAAACCAATTTGTAATTTCTTTTTTTTACTTTGTTCAGTAAGGTTCCAAGAATACGAATAAGAAGTTTAACATCATTTTGAGTTGTACAAACGGAGATATGAGTCAATGAATCAGAGAAAATGGGATTTTTATTTTGCTTTGGGTATAAATATTCATAAAAAAGTTTCTATTGAAGATAACGTCGTATTACTTCTTATTCATATACTTGATTATATTTGTAATCGAATAAAAAAAGGGCGAACGCAATTGGAATAATAGTTTTCGAGAAAAGTGTACCGAAAGTTGACTCTTTTTGCTTTGTTTTTAGGTGACTTAGGTGTCCCCTTAATGATAAAGCCTCTTTGCAAAATGAGCACCACAAATTTTAACCAAGAACTTTTAAAGAAACTATTCTCTTCATGTCATCTTCATCGTCGAATTTTTCTTTATTATTTTCTAAAAAATATTATTTTGAGGTATATATTTTTGAAAGGGAATGTCATGCACGTTCATCCTTAACCCCTTGACTGTGGATGACGTGTATACACGTCATGGCCCAAACAAGAAAACATCTTAACGTATAATCGCAAAAATTCTTACTCGGGGGTTTTCAAGGTCGCTGAACACGATTCTGAAGTCATACTTTCAAAACACAGAATTTCTCATCCAAAATGGTCGCCAAAAATTGTAAAAAATTTCAAAAGTGGATAAATTGTTTTAAAAATTCTTACTTAGGGGTTTTTGGGGTCGTTGATCACGATTCTGAAGTCATATTTTCAAAATACATAATTTTTCATACAAAATGGCCGTCAAAAATTTTGAAAAATTTCAAAAGTGGACAAATTCTTTTAACCTTTTAACGCCCAGCGGTTTCGATCGAAACCACTTTTTATTTCTAAAATCTATAACTTCGACAAAAATTAAGATATTTTTTAGTTCTAAACGCTTATGACCCACAAATTTATAAACCTTTATGAAAAAAATTTACATTTTAAAAAATAATTAACAATTTTGTAATTACAACAATAATAAAAAAAAATATTATTGTTGCAAAATTTGCAACAAAATTACAAATTTGAAAATAAAAGAAAACCAAGCTACTGAAAATGGTTACTCGGGGGTTTTTGGAGTCGCTGATTACGAATTTGATATCAGATTTTAAAAATTCAAAATGGCGGATCCCATATGGCGGACATCATTTTCAAAAACTGATTCAATTTGCCTGAAAATTGTTACTCGGGGGTTTTTGGGGTCGCTGATTACGAATTTGATGACAGATTTTAAAAATTCAAAATGGCGCATCCAATATGGCGGACGTCATTTCTAAAAACTGATGCAATTTGCCTGAAAATTGTTACTCGGGGGTTTTTGGGTTCGCTGATTGCGAATTTGATTTTTAGGTCTTTAAAATTCAAAATGGCGGATCCAATATGGCGGACAAGATTTTTAAAAATTGTTTTAATTTGCCTGAAAATTGTTACTCAGGGGTTTTTGGGGTCGCTGATTACGATTTTGATTTTAATTTTTTAAAATGTAAAATACCGGTTTCATTTTAGTGTATAAAATGTCCTAATAAAAACGAGATCAGAATAAAATGTTCGATACATTTGTGACAATGTGAAAAACAAATGCCTAACGCGAAACCGGCATCATAATGATTAATGAAATATTCATTGCTATATTCGTAATAATCAGAAAAACAAATGCCTAACGCAAAGACGAAATCAATCTAAAATGCTTGACTATATTTGTAAAAAGCGGAAAACAAAAGCCTAACATGAGAACGCGATCCGAATAAAATATGAATCTACATTTGTGACAATCCGATAAACAAATGCCTAATAAGAAAACGATGTCAAAATTAAATGTTCGTTTACATTCCTGACTATAGAAAAACAATTGCCTTACATAAAAACTAACATTGGATTACTAAACAGCGACCCCGAAAACCCCTGAGTAACAATTTTCAAGCAAATTAAATCCGTTTTTAGAAAAGATGTCCGCCATATTGGATCCGCCATTTTGAATTTTTAAAATCTGACCTCAAATTCGTATTCAGCGACCCCGAAAACCTTGACGTGAATTGCACTGCTACAAAAAAGTCGGGCGTTAAAGGGTTAAAAATTCTAACCATTTAAGCTTTGAAAAACTAATAACCGATTCGTAATCAGCGATTCCAAAAACCCCCGAATAACGAATTTTAAGCGTATGTAATGAATTTTTTAAAATCGTGACCGCCATTATGGATCCGCCATTTTGAATTTTAAAAAAACTAATGTAATATTCGTAATTAGCGATCACGAAAATCCCCGAGTAACGAATTTTTCAAAATCTTGTCCGCCATGTTGGATCCGCCATTTTGAATTTTTGAAAACTAACACCGGAATCGTAATCAGCGGCTCCAAAAACTCCTTAGTACCTAGTGTCATGAAAATTTATTCACAAGAAGGTCTTACACATTTTGGGACCATTTTGTTATATTTTATCTACACTCTGAAGGGGTTAAAGTGTACCTATAGAAACTGAAGATAAAGTGGACAGGAAAAAATGTCAGATAATTACCGTATATACAATTCGAAAGTTTATATAATATTTTATAAAAGCAACAATAAAATTAATCAGTTGTATTTACTGCACTTGCTGATTAATTATTTCTGTCTCTTATATATATTGAACATAGCTTTCTATTTAAATACATTAAAAAATGTAATATCTCTTTCACCGTTAGCTTAGTGACGTACACGTCAGCACATGTTGTGTTTTGGAGACAAAATTTTACATTATATATGACACATTGTCGCTTCGTACAATCCACTGAGTATGAATAAATGTGATAAAGCTATGAATTATAATAGAATAAAGAAAATTACATGTATGTTGTTGAAAACATATTATCACAATAATGAATCTAATTTATATAATAAAAATGATAGATTTTTTAGATAATCTTATTGTATAAGTCATGCATTGTTTCATTTTATATTGCTTTCTCATAGAGGAAAGATTGCATTGCTGGAAATTTTTTTTGACAAATTTCGATGTAATTTAACCTCAGGAGTCCAAAAAAGTATTTTTAAAACTGTCTATGCGCCTACGTGTATGTAGTAACAATATAACATTATCGATAATAATTCAGAACATAAAAGAACTGGTTTCAATTATTTTTAAATATTAGATATCTTCGTAGAACATGAAATGAGAGTCTTTTCCGCCCATTTTATAAAGTTAAGCTATATTTTTTGCATTTTTAATTTTTTTAAACAACTTTCTTATTATAACTTTAAAGAAGGGTGGGACACCAATAAAAAACAATAAAATTATAAAACAAAATATTTCGATTAATGATGATGACAATGATGACAATCTCTTATGAGATTGTATCTCTTTAAATGTTAGCCGAAGATGTTGATGCACACTCGTTCAAAAGACGTCCTTAGGATGTCTACTTGAGGTCACTTCTTGCACATTGACAAAAGACTTCTTCGAAACTAAAGAAACATTATGAGGTAAATAGTTAGTAAGGTAGAGGGCAAAAGTTTCTAATATACAGGGTAGAAGGTAATTTTGTAAAAGGTAAAAAAGTTACCAAAATATTACCAGAAAAATAGACGCAAATTGATTCAATTTACGTAGATTAACATATAAATAATTTAAAGCTCATTTTCTAAATATCATAACTTGATTACAGAATCACAAAATAAAAACATTACACTTAATTAAACTTTAGAATGCTGTCAAATAATTCAATTAACCATTTTCTCCCACAAAATGGTTTTGCCACTCTCTAAATTTGAATCAGCGAAAAGTCGCTGATTCACCAGCCCAGAGTATGCAGCTGATTCAATCAGCGTATATACACTGATGAAACAGCGCATATGCACTGATTTTCCAGCGTATATACGCTGTTTTATCAGCTGCATACTCTGGGCTGGTGAATCAGCGACTTTTTGCTGATTCAAATTTAGAGAGCAGCTGATAGTTGTAATCAAACAAGTTTGGAAAGCAAGAGTTGCAAGAGTGTTTCAAGCAGAGTTGGATAGTATAGAAATTTGTAGGGAAATATTCAGGGAATGCATATTAGAATGTGTTTACATGACTGCCTTTTGCTTTGAATGATGAGAAAAAGAGAAACATAGACATTTATATAACATATACTCTTGTAACACTCACTGCTCAACGCAAAACGCAGCGTTCAAACTGAAACACGTAAACACAGCCTTCGGCTGTTTCATTCTATCGGTATTGCGAGTCCGAAGTGTGACGTTAGATAGCTAGGCATACAATAAACAGACAACACATTGCGCTCTAAATCTGAATCAGAGAAATTTCACTGATTTTCAGAGATAAGTATTCCACTAATTTCAAACAGCGTATATGCGCTAATTTATCAGTGACATATAATTAATTATTTAGTGAAATATCACTAATTCACATTGCATATATATACGCTAACTGCAATAGTGGCATACTTATAGCTGATTCAGATTAAGAGAGTGATATCTGTATGGGGAGAAAAATTAGTATCCACTTTTATCAATTTCTCTCATATTTCAAACATTAAAAACGGTTGTTGATACAAAATAAAGTTTTTTTTAATTTAGTGTTATTTTTTATTTATTTAAATATTACACGGGTAGTTACCCTTTATTACATGAAAAAAATTTAGAAAAAGAAAGATAGGGTTTAACATCAGTATTCCCTCTGGGCATGGAAACGTCTTCGTTCTAGAAACGTTCCTGAAACGTTTTTAGAACGTTTTATGTCCTCCACATAACGTCTTAAAAACGTGAAATGTTCTAAAAACGATTTTAGAACATTCGACGTTCTTAAGCCGTTATGTAGTATCAAAAAGTGAACAAGATAAATAACAATAAAGATAATTTAACCTTAGAAATAAATAAACTAAGTGAAAATTCAGATTTAGAGATGGTGTCCGAGGAATTTAATGAGGTTGGTGAAAACATGGCGCAGAAAAAAGAGACGCGTAATGAGGCAAGCGAAAATAATGAAGAAATTGTGATTGATGAAACGGTAATAGGAAAATTACGTTTTTAAAAGAGTCCTTTGTTTTCCACCATCACGTCAGGATTTTTTCCTAACCTCAAAATACATGTCGGATTTTGCGTGACAGAAAAAATTTAAAAATATTAACGGATTTAGCTTAATTTTGGGATAGAAGGGTCCTGAGGGGTCCCTGATTACGAAATTAAAGGCAAATTTTCAAAATACAAAATGGCGGATCCAATATGGCTGACGGACAAATTTGAAAATTGAACAAGGCTCATAAAAGTGACTACACGGG
Organism: Leptopilina syphax; assembly: GCA_032872505.1. Classification (NCBI taxonomy): domain Eukaryota; kingdom Metazoa; phylum Arthropoda; class Insecta; order Hymenoptera; family Figitidae; genus Leptopilina; species Leptopilina syphax. The sequence continues at coordinate 55,583,642 of CM065468.1, read as the reverse complement.
GGTTTTCGGAATCGCTGATTACGAATCTGATGTTATTTTTTCAAAACTAGAAATGGCGGATCCACTATGGCGGACGAAAATATTTGAAAATTGAGCTAGACTCATGAAAATTACCATTGGGGGTTTTTGGGGTAGCTGATTACGAATTTGATATTCGTTTTCAAAATTCAAAATGGCGGACGGAACAATTTGAAAATTAAGCTAGGCACTGTTTTTTGCTTACTACTCAGAAAGTTTTGTGTCTTTTCTTTCAGTTTTTGAATGCTAATATTAGCTTGTTACTTGTTTCTGAACAAGATTTCGCACAAGGTATTTTTTTTCTCACAATCACTTTTTCGTTTCTGACGATATTTTAGCGTTAGCAATTAGTTGCTTTCTGTAGTAGCCAATAGCGTCACTCGTTCGTTTCTAATTCTATTTTTGCGTAAGGCTTTTGTTTCTTGTTTGATTGTCAATGATAGCTTGTCACTTGTTTTTGAATTAGGTTTTGTATTAGGCATTTCTTTTCTCCTACAGCCACCAATTCCTATAACCCGTTTATTTCTTACGATATTTATGCGTTAGAAATTTGTTTTTTTATAATCACCAATAGCGTCACTCGTTCGTTTCGAATTGTATTTTTCCGTTAACCTTTTGTTTCTCGTTTTAAAAGAAATAGTTACCGCTTGCGAGAGAATTTCTATAAATGTTTGCAATAAAAAAGCCTCATCATTTATAAATGATGGGTTTTGGAGCATATTAACCTCTAAATAATAAGGGTTTTGTATAAAAAAATTGGTCAAAAATAGGGGTAAAAAATTTTTTAATTATGAATTGATTGGTTTGAAACACTAAAATCTAGCTATACGGAAGTTTTCGGCATAGAAACTAGTGACATCGTCAATGATTGGACTCCAATAGAGATATGCCTAAGATGTTCATTGCAACTGAAGAAACGCAAGAAACAAACGTTTGCTTCTCCAATGATCTGGCGCAGACCAACAAATCATGAGAGGGATTGCTACTTTTGTTTAACGAGTGTTTTTGGGCACAACTCTAAAACAAAATCTGCCATCTCTTGTCCTTCTGACAATTGTGTGACTTTTCCCATCCTTCTTTCTCCTGAACAGAATGATGAAAGCAATATTTCTATTGGCGAAGATCTAGTTTCTGCTGACACTGAGGATATAGAGATGGATGAAGATGCCTCAGAAGAATCAGATGCTGAGACTGATAAAAATCCTGAAGGTTTCACTCAGGCAGAGTTAAATGACCTGGTCCGAGACGCAGGACTTTCGAAAGAAATTTTTGAGCTAATAGCGTCAAGATTGAAAGAAAAAAATTGTCTAGCTCCAGGAACTCATATAAGTTACTATCGCAATCGAGACATTGAATTCAGGAAGTATTTTACAAACATTGATGATTTAGTGTACTGCAGCGATATTGAAGGACTAATAAACGAATATGATATTCCATATGAAACTAGCGACTGGCGCCTATTTATTAACTCTTCGACACGAAGTTTAAAAGCAGTCTTGCTGCACAATGGTAACCAGTAGGGGAAGTGCGCCGGTTGTGGGCACCCCTACGTAAACTTCGACGGCAAGCAGACTTTACTGATCTAAGTATTGCAAGTCGTGTTCGTTGACAATACGAACTTTTCGTATTGATAACGAAACAAATATATGCATTTGTGTAATAGCTGTGAGCATTATAAAGAAAATTTACATTAAATAAATAAAAAAGTAATTTTGTATTGTTTTCAAAGAGCAACATATGGGTGTAGATTCGTTCAGAAAAAAGGGTTTAATTTTTTTTGCAGTGTTGTCATTATATTTTGTGATTTACCTTCGTGTTTAACCAAAATCCTGCATCACAAAATTTGTTGGTCTTTTTAAAAAATGACTGTCATTCCCGGCTGTGGGCACCTTTATGTTAAGGAGGCTCTACCATCTGACAATAATGTGGACTACTGTCTCAACTATCTAAACTTTCTGCCAAGGAAAGTGACAGCCGCAAACTCCATTAAATGCGATGAATATAGTCGTTAAGTGCATTAGAAGTGCGTTATGGTATGCGTACTAGCTACTTCACATGCAAGCATTATGCTTTTGTTAGCGATGAGCATAATGTGAAAACGTGTCATCATTTTTGTTCTTTATCCAGGCAAATTCTCTTTAAATAAAGAAACTTTTATTTCTTCTTTATTTGTGTTGGTTTCCTTTAATATTTTTCCATTTTTAGCGGATTTTTCAAGGGTGCCCACAACCGGGTACAAAATTTTTTTTGTCAAAAAATTCACATTTCACTAAATTTCTAATAAAACTTTTTTATTTAAAAGAATCAATTTAATTCCTTCACTGACAGTCACCTTAAACCTCTAGCTTTAAATTCGTACACATATATTTGTATAATATGCACATGGACAAATGTTATGAGGCAAAAACAAAAGGGTGTCCACAACCGGAACACTTCCCTTATGCTTCGTTACCAGTTGCTCATTCTGTAGTGTTAAATGAGGAATACTACAACCTCCAGTTTTTACTAGAAAAAACTACAATATAATAAACATCAGTGGCAATTGTGTGGTGATTTGAAGATATTAACAATTTTACTGGGTCAACAAAGCGGTTTTACAAAATACCTAATCTTTTTATGTGAGTGGGACAGTCCAGCGCGTGATAAGCATTACACACTAAAAAAAAGTTTTACTTTCAGCCTATTTTTGAGGCTGAATTTAAGGTGTAAACGGAGTCGCCCCGTTAAACAAGGACAGACTTATGTGAAATACATGGGCTGAATTTAAGGTGTAAACGGAGTCAGACTTTTTTTTCTTGTGTATGTGCAAAAGGATTGGCCATTAAGGAAAAAATTAATTCCAGGCTCTAAAAATGTTATAAAGGAGAGTCTAATTCCAAGACGTAAAATCTTAGTACCACCACTCCATGTAAAACTGGGTCTTGTAAAACAATTTATTAAAGCAATACAAAATGCGCAAAGCAAAGCTTATATGTACCTCTTCGAAAAGTTTCCCAAATTGTCAGAAGCAAAAATAAAAGATGGCGTTTTGAATGGTCCACAGATAAGAGAGCTTTTGAAGGATACTGAATTTGAAAAAAGAATGACTACGGTGGAAAAAAAGCCTGGCAAAGTTTCAGAGAAGTAACACAAAAATTTTTGGGGAATACAAAAGATCCTAATTACGCTAATATTGTCAAGAAAATGTTAAAGAATTATGAAAAATTGGGATGCCTAATGAATCTAAAACTGCACTTTCTTCATTCACACGTCGAATATTTTCCTGAAAATTTGGGTGACTTTAGTAAAGAGCAGGGCGAAAGATTCCATCAGGATTTACAAGAGATGGAAAAGAGATATCAGAAGGTATGGAATGACCACATGTTAGCAGATTACTGTTGGTCACTAAAAAGAGAGATTTCAAATCCACATAAAAGAAAAGCACTACGACGATCATTTGAGACTAAAAAACTCGCTACTATTAAATAAATTAATACAAGCGAATCAGCCTTTTTGTTGACCAATCCTCCACGAAGGACCTAGTCAATCCCCCTTTAAGAATAGTGAGAGGCAAGGGGACTCACTATAAACAAGCACTCAATAGGAACAGAAGCCTGCTACGTCCACGTCGTTGTTCCTGGGTATATAGCTGAATGCAGGTAGTTGTAAAATAAAGGAAGTCCTGAACTAATATTAGCAATTGATTTTGAAAATCTGATTTCAAAATCATACTTAACGAGCTCAAAAACTCACAGATACTAAGTTTTGTAAAAATCCGACAGCCATATTAGATTTGCTATTTTGTATTTCGAAAATCTGACTTTAAATAAGTGATCAGCGACCCTAAAAACCCCTCGGTACAAAGTTTTATGAAAATTGAAGAATTTTTTTTTCTGACCGACATTTTGTATTTTGAAAATTTGCTTTTAATTTCGTAATCAGGGACCCCTCAAAACCCTTCTATCCCAAAATTAAGCAAAATCGTTAATATTTTTAAATTTTTTTCTTTCACGCACAATCCGACATGTATCTTGAGGTTAGGAAAAAATCCTGACTTGATGGAGCAAAACGGACTTCAGATTCGGTTTCAGCGGCCCAAAATACATATAATACACCATGTTTGGTCAAAGAACCTTTCATCGATTTTTTTTGTGGACCTGTGTTATCTTAGGTTGACATTAGCACGTTGATACCTCAATTGACTGATGAAATCAAACAATTTATTTGACGAAAATAAAGAGATTAAGAGATTAATTTTAATAATATCCAAAAATTTTGAAATATTTAATTGATTTTGCAAAAACATTTTTTCTGAAAAATCAGGTTTCTGTATTACTTTAATATGATAGCTGTGCTGTCTATGAATACATGAAATTAAAAAAAGCTTTAAGTGAAAAATTCGGAGAGATTGTTAAATTATTCCTTTAAATATTTTACTAATTGTTGAACAATGTATTATTTTATTAATAAACTAAGGTCTGACTCACAGTCGCCTGAAACATTCCTGCAAATATTTTCCATCAAAATGGAAAGCATCGACAAGCAAAACTGTATATTCACTATGTGTACCATATGTTTTTGGGGTCGCTGAATCCGAATTTGTTGTCAGTTTTCAAAAATTCAAAAGGACGGAATAGGGTTTTGAGTCAGGAAAAATTTCATTGAAATATTTCAATTTCTCATTGCAAAGATTATAAATTTCATTGAAATATTTCAAAATGCCTGTGCTCATGCTCCAACGATGGTTATGTTAGGTTACATTATATGTGACGCTCCACGAGAAAAAGGACCTTATTTACTCTTGTCATAAGGTCCATTTTCTCGTGGAGCGTCACATATACTTATTGAAATTCGTACCAGTACCGGCTGTTGTTTTGAGATTGAGGTTTCTTTATTTTAAAGTTTTTTCTAAACATTATATTAGGGGTAAAAAAATCATATAGTTCACCGCCATTTCACGCATCATTCTTGTCATTAAAATAAGAAAAATCAAAAGGCATTAGTGTAAAATTATTGTGTAAATATTGTAAGTGGACTACGGAAAATAATGCTACATGAATGATGTCACATTTAATAAACAAATGTGCCGATTGCTCCATTCACATCAAAGCGGAATTAATCGGCTTAAATATAAAAAATAATAATCAAAATTTAAGTGTGTTAATTAACTCGAATGCAAATTCTCAAACAAATAAACCACATTAGAAAATCACACTAAAGAGAACGTTGCAAAAATTAAAATTTCTATTCTCACTGATGTCGGTCCTATGAAAGTAATTGACGGCATTGTTTCTGATAATGCAAGTAATATTATAATTTGCTTGAAACATTGTTGAAAGTGAATTCTCGCATGTGACTGGTTATGGCTGCTTATTACGTATGCATCTTTTATTCAAAGATCTTTACAATACAATACCTTGCATTAAAATACCTTGTACATAATAATTTTAGGAATCGACTTTTGATTGAGAGTGCTGGAAAGCTTACTTTCATTAAGCAGAATCTCCAGGTATTCATCTGTATAAAATATTGAAAAATTGAGTCTTAAATAAATAAAATATATTTTTTATTTTATATTATTTTATGATTATATATTAACTGATTACGAGGGCATTAACGCAGTGAGAAATAACGAATTGATGAATGTTAATGTATACGAGTCTGAGAGCGACCATGACGATAGCTACCCAGTGTGCACGTACTATAACTGTTCTAGACCAAAAAAAGAACAGTGTTCTAGAAAAAGTGTTACAATTTTATTATAGAACAGTTCTAGAACTTTGCTCTAAATTTGTTCTTGAACAGTTGTTCTGTATCTGTTCTATAACAGACATGTAACATTTGTTCTAAATTAGTTATAGAATTTTGAAGAAACATTGTTCCTACAGTGTTCTAGAACACTGTTACAAAAATTTAATATAACTGTTTTTTCACTATAAACTCGTATTTATTTTCACTACACGGAAAGATATTATTAAATTTTATAAAAGTATTTTACAAGTGTAGGACAAAATGCGACAAAGGAAAATTTTGCTATCAACAAAACTAACACAGGAAATCTTAATTTAAAATCGGTCTTAAATTCAGCACTGTCTGCTATAATGTTAAAGGATACAAAAATGTTGTATCTTAATTTAAGGCTGCTTTCCTGCTTTAAAATAAGACTTTCTTTTTACTGTGAAACTTTAACAAAACGTACCTATATAAAATTTAGTAAAGTTATATTAAAATTTGTTAAAAGTTTTCGATATTTGATATAACTTTACTAAATATAGTATAATTTTTATAAAAGTTTAATACTTCTAATATAATAACTAATATAATAACTTTCTTTCCGTGTAGAGTGCAGCCGCGTTTTTCCATGAATTACAAAAAATCTTTTGAATTTAGATACTTAGAAAGACTCGTATCGATGAGTCGTGAAAAATTAAATACTTTTTCACTGTCAGCTCGCAAAAATTTTCAAAATTTTTAAAAACATTATTCACCAACAATAACATCAAATATTTAATTAATTTATTATCAATTATTAATTAATAGGTATATCATAAAAATACAATAATAAATTATTATTATTAACTAATTAATTAAAATTTGTTATTATTTGTAGCATAATTATATATTATTATTTGTAATAAAAAAATTTATATATCTATGTAAGGGTCATTCCAGGCCAAATCGGAAATTATTTTGCTTTTGCATCTCAAAAATATTTTGATTAAAAACTACGTGTGAAAACAAAACTTTTCATTATAAAAACGTCCAATTTGATTAATTTTTGGCCGAGTTATAAGCATTTAAAAAAATTTACGTAAAAAACGTCATTTTTCATAAATCTGTATCTCCTGAACCGCTTTATGAAAAAATTTGAAAAAATTCAAGATAGCTCATTTCAAAGAGTACTAAAAGAAAGAAAATGTTTTAAAAAAATTTAAGATGCAAAAGCAAAATAATTTCCGATTTGGCCTGGAATGCCCCATCTATAGTTATTTTTTTATTAAGTATGTTACATTTCAATTTATAATTTTAGCACTGCACATAATGGTCCCACAATTCAAAAGGAAGTTGAAGTAAAATAACTTTCAAGCTTGCGTGGCTATGCGGTATGCGTATTCGACTTGTGTCCTCTAGGTCTAGGTTTCGATCCCCCGTGCGTGCGAAATTTTTCATTCTTAGTTTTAAGTGTTCTGTGTATAATTCTGAATATTGTTACATAAAGTATAAGTTTAAATAATTATTAACAATGATAATAATAATTTAGTCATTAATTTAAATAAATAAGATAGTCTGTTTAAATTATTAAAGAAAATAAGAAAAATATTTTTTAAAAACTTATTGCAAAAAAAGATATTCTATTAATTATTCTTATTTTTATTCATACTCATTAACATTTATTTGTTCTATGCAACTATTAAATTTCTGCTTGGGTATTATTTATGATATTATTATCTATCAGCCCTTCTAAGGGTTATACATGATGTACAAAATCCGTTCTAGCAACTTCTCTGCAGTGTACTTCGGGTAATGACAATGCCGACGGCACAATGACTTAAAAATCTTACTTTAAAATGATAATAATTTTTAATTTTTAAAGACTTTTATCAAATCTAAATATCCTATGTAAACATAACCTCAAAATCAAACTAACAACCGGCCCTGATATTGTCAACGTGATTCAATTGTCAATTTGCTTGTTTCTGAGGAGGGGAAAAATTATGCACGACAAAGAGTTAAGGTAGTATATAGGATCTTCGATTTTCGGATACTGCTATGTATAGTATTTCAGGTATACCTAATAAAGGCCGAATTATTTTGTGATTTGGTATTTTGTGGAACAGGATACGAATGGATTTTATATATAGTTTATACAAAATTTTATTTAATAATAGTATATCAATTATCACTAAAATTCTTTCTTTATAGTGTTATGTTTGCCTCTTGGGAGAAAATGGACGCCATTTTCATATGGTCGAACAAATGAGTGACTTTACTCCCTGTTGTCACCTATCTTAAAGCGCCATTTTTGTGTATGTGGGATAAAAAAGAAATGTTTATTTAAGATCTGAAGGAATGTAAAAAGGACGTCCAAAAGACGTCTTAAAGACGTTTTTTAAAAGTCCAAAAGACGTCTTTAAGACGTACTTTAGAAGTCCTTTCTTATGTCTTTAAGACGTCTTTTAGACCAGACATAGAACGTCTTTTAGTTGTCTTTTTTATGACTTAGAGACATTACCATCATTGTCCCTGAATCGTTCGCGGACAAAAAGGGACGTCTTTAAGACGTCTTTTAGACGTCCCTGTGTCCACTGGGTTGTAACCACTGTGCTAAATAAGCATGATATTGTTTATAGTTTGAGGTGTAGTGGTTAATTCTATCAAATTCCCATGTATATGATTAGAACTTAAGAGTGTCGATCTGCTTCTTCATATTATTTTTGTTCTTTGGAGTAAATATCGTGAGTTTGTTAAAAAATATATCGAAAAATATACTTTCATATTAATCTTTTTTCAAAAATACAGTAAGAAATATCTGTAGCAAAATTAAGAAAAATCTTTAATATTCTATGCGTGTTTGCAGGAAAAATAAATATAGGTACATAACTTTTTTAAAATCGTAATTTACATAAACAATTTTAATATTTTATATTCATTAACTATCCTGTCTTTGCAATGTATTTCGCCAATATATATATATATATATATATATATATATATATATATATATATAAAGTAGACTATAATTTCTTTTGTGAAGAATTGTTTGCAATTTTTTTATGTAAATGGTTTTGGTTGTAGAAACATCCGCATATTAGAAGATGTTATACACGTAAAACAAACGTAGCGCAAACTTTGAAATAAAATCTAAATGTAATGTGAGCCAGTTGAAAAACGTTTTGCATCACACTTTAAAGCAGTGATGCGAAACGCGAAATAATAGCATTAGTTTCACAGAAAACTACCCCTCTTGCTTGCCTATTTAGAGTGAACAGACTTATTCAGCTTTAACTGAAGGAGTAACTAGGACAATTTTTGGAGTTTTTTCATCATCTCACTACTTCCGTTTTCTTTATTCTTTTTTCTTCTCACCTTAGAAGTGTGAGAGATTTTTTCATTCCCGTAAACTGACGTTCGTTACACCATTATTCACCGTCTAACGAGAATTTTCGCGCGCTCGGAGACATCTAATCCTTCATTACTTTTTTGTCTCTTAGGGAGACATTTTCTTTTTATTTATATAAATACCAATTAATTATTCAAATAACAGTCTTTCTACTCTCATAAGAAAAGAAATTTATGTGTTTTCTAATTTAAATTTATTATTATTTATTTTCCACTGTAACTCTTTTTTTAATTAAAGTAAATGTATTTTTTAATCATTGAAACTTTGAATTATAAACATTAAAATATAAATAAAAAAAACACAACAGGAAATTAACAATAATAATAAATGATAAGTTAATAAACTTTAAAACTTTTCTGAAAATTAAATATGTTTTCAAAATAATTACTAATCATATTTGTAGTAACTTTAAAATTTTTAATTTATGTTTCTTTTTAAAGTTTATCGATTAGCATCAAAAACTAAAAATTGATTTTTTGAAGTTAAGAGCGTTCGATGGTCTCTGAAATTTGTAGGTTATGAGCGACCTACACTTTTCGCCCTACAAAAACGGTACTGCCTGGTTTAAATGACGTGAAATTGGTAAACAATCATTTTCGAACGAGTTTTTCTCTGCACACAAGCACTTTTTGCAAAATCTGAATCCGAACCAATGACACAAATCTTCTTAATTACCTAAATCCAAAATATTTTTTTAATCCATGAAGAAACGCGGTTGCAAAATGGTAAATGCAAAAGCAACAAAAGTAATGTAATGACAGGCGGCAAGACGTTTGTTCCAACCATTTGCCATTAGAGGGCAGAAGCATGCAGGGAGCGTAAAGGCTCAGCTGTCAAAATGATTCGCATTACATTACTCCGGCCTTTCCCATTTTGCAATCGCGTTTCTTCAAGGATTAAAAAAATATTTTGGATTTAGGTAATTAAGAAGATTTGTGTCAATGGTTCGGATTCAGATTTTGCAAAAAGTGCTTGTGTGCAGAGAAAAACTCGTTCGAAAATGATTGTTTACCAATTTCACGTCATTTAAACCAGGCAGTGCCGTATTTGTTGGGTGATTGCGGTTTGTCGAATGTAATCTAGAAATTTCAGAGACCGTCGAACACCGTTAAGGCACGTTTCCTAGTGGACAGTGATATATATATAATATGAGTTTGTGTGTCTGTATAGAGTAGATGACCGAGAGTAACTTCAATGAAATTTTACATAAAGCATGCAGATATGAAAATAAAAATAATAAATCATGAAACTAAAAGTCAATATTGAATCATCGAGTGTTCGTGATAAACGAGAAAATATATATTTTTAATCAATTACTTTTTTAACATTCGACAAACTTTTTAATTTAAATCAAAGGGTATTTGCAAACAAAAATAAAATAAACAAAAAAAAAGTTTTTTCTATCTGTTTTGGATACGATTTAGTGAAACTCTCGTTAGCATTAAAACAAAAAAGGAAAGAAAGAAAAAATCTAGCACTTCGCGAAAAGTCACTTCTGATTGCACGGGGCTTATGTCGAGTCGGGGGCAGCACGAGAGACAGGCTGGATAGTTGTGTGAGGGCTGGGTGGGTGGCGGAAAAAGGGGGGTTGAATTCAACGGAGCCTGCAGTATCTCGGTGCGAATTGCAGCCTTCGGGTCGTGCACCTCGATGCGGTTCTCTAATCGATTCAACTCAATTCAGTGATTTTAAAAAAAATTTTAATATTTAATACGATTTGAAAAAACTATAATCATATGAATAAAAAATTAGTTCTACGTGAGTTTTGTTGATTTGAAACTCAAAATTTAATAAACCGAAAAGAAGATAAATATAAAATCTAATTCCTTTGGGATTAAATTTTCATTTTAGGCGCCATGTAATTTTCATGAATTCTCGAATTAGTTATCGTTTATTTACACTAGTTGACTTGAAATGCAGTTGCAGCTTAAATATTCTTAAATAAAAGTGTTTAGGTAATTGCCATTAAATACAAAAATTTAAGGAAATCGTAATTTTCTACCGGGTTTTAAAAGTATTGTTAATTTTAGTAGTAATCATCTCTTATATTATTTTATTTATAGTGTTCAAATGCAATCCTAATTTTCATTATTGTATTGTTCTTTAGTTATAATTATAATTACTAAAATAATAATTATTGTTCATTATTTGCATTATTATTATTATTTTATAAATAATTATCGTTATGAGTACAATAAATTATTCTCATTTCTTATTAAAAACTGAAATTTCGTGAATTTTGTTAACATCAATATTACGATTGTTTCTAACATCGATTGGAAAATATTTTAGAACATGATAAAAAAAATCCTTTCGGATTATTTAATTCTTTTAATAATTTATCCCATTCCGTATAAAAGTTAAGATATTTTTATGAGAAGTAAATATACCTGGAAGGGAATTTTCATCTATCTTTAAGACATTATGTTTTTGTGTATAGGAACTTTTGGAAAATCTGCTTACAGATACCTTAGATTCTGCATTCTAAGGTTATGTTCGGTATAGAGGAGAAACTAATAAATAAACAAATAAAAGATTGTAACTTATATAGTTGTCGATCTACTGCCAACCCTGATCCAATAAAGCCCGCAACCCTTATTTTGAAGCTTTTTTACGACTTTCTCCAATTCCCGTGGATATCCTGCGTCAATAGTCAAAAGCGGAATTTACAGTACAACAAATAAAAATAAAAGTATATAAAATTAATGAGTAAAATACAAAACAAGTCAAAAGTAAAACTGTAAAAAGACAAAAAAATAACAATATAAATAATAATAATTTAATAAAAAGTTTAAATGTAAAATCATTTCCGCCTTTTGTTACTATAATTTCTTATCTAATGTTGATCTTTGCTAGAGAGTCTTCTTCGCTCCTCAAGGACTGTTCCAAAGACACTGCAGACTATAGTACCTGCAATACAGTTCGTATTTACATTATTGCTTCACGTTGGTCACAACAATAGCTATCTTCATGTCATACTTCTTCTTGCTTTGCTCTCGATTGTTAAAGAATTTGTTTAGGGTATTTAGGACATCTTCAACCTGTGTAAGGCAATACAGGCCGCGGATCACCAGTGTGACTTTTAGATCCGCCGTCTGCGCCTTACCGAGTTCTCTAATGATACCAGTCACCTCGTTGGCGTTGGTTAATTTCACCCCTACTAGCTTACTTGCAGACTTCTTATAGTCTAAAAAATCCCCTTATACCTACAATTTACATTTAATTTTATATGTGTAAGAAAATGGAATTATAATGTATATGAATGAGAGTGCAGTGTATATGTAATGTAGTGTAAGATTACTATACTCAATATTCAGTTATTCTATCCTTTAGACACTTTTATCCAATGAATGTGGTTTGATTTTCAAATCAATTTAGTGGATGAGCCGTTCAGAAAATTTCGGGAAATACTAAATCTAGGTTCACTAAACTGATATCTCACTATGAACTTTTTAAATGTGTCTCTGGATTGTACAAAAAGACACAAAACCAAGTAATCAAAGGTTGTCTTTAAGATGCATATAAATATATGTATTTCTAAATATTCTTTTATGAAATTATTTTCGGATTTTAACTTTATTTCTCTTTAACTTTAATTTCTTTTACTTCTTAAATTTTTTTCTTTATAATTCTTTTTACTTTTTTCAACTTCTTTTATTTTTTTATTGAAATTCTCTTTTACGATTATTACACTTGTTACAAATCTTTTAATTCAAAAATATATTTCTTAAAAATCAACCTTGATTTATTTTTCAATTTTTTAATCTCTTCAAATTATTTACTTTTCTTATCGAACTTTCCACTGTATTCTTGAACTCTTAAAATCTTTTGAGAATCCTTTGCTCAGGGATGGAAACTTTATTTTGATCTACGCGATCACTACGGCCAACCTGCCGGACTTAAACTGTCCATATTTCCTAGTGTCAATCAATTTTATTGAAAGACAATTTAGTGGGGTATCAAAGTATCAAAGAGCAATAATATCCCTTTTATGAGCATACAAAGGGTTGTTTGTTTAAATGTTTATAACATATTTGGAGAAATTCATTTTGTGTGCTTTTAATTTTAAGTAATGTATGTAATTTTAATTTAAGTATTATTTAAATTTGTATTTAACATTTGTTAAAAATTAAAATATTATATTCATGTTAGGAATAAATATATGGTTATAGATGAACAATCATATTTGTAAAAAAATTGTTAAACATTTTCTCGGGTAAAAGGAGAGAGAACTTGACACACTGAGGGGAAAGAAATGCAAATTGAGTAACAGCAAAGTGCATCCGTGCAGTGAGAACGAGCATATTTAAATAGCACGGGTTTAGAATTTCTAAGACAAATTTTGACATAGAATTTCCTGTGAAGAAAAGTTGACATTTCAGTCACTTAGAAATTACAAATTTCTATGCGGACTAACTTTAATTAGAAAAAAAATATGAAAATGATGATGAGAAGCTGGTTTGAAGAAAAGGAACTTAACAAGAAAAGATTTTCAACATATTTCAAGTTGCACTTCATGTAATTACATGGTAAGCTTTAGTTCTTATTTAAAATTTTTTTTTCTTTTTTTATTTAACATTTTGAAACTACATGAATAGATTTTTAATTGAAATATATTTTGTTGTTGTCACGAGGAAAAAATTATTACACGTGTAAAAACTTTTTCTCCTGTATTTACACGTGCATTACACATGTCCAAATCTGCATGTGATTATTTTTAATGAGGTTAGAAAAGAATAGGTATTTTACACTTATACTCACAGCATCCTTACCACTAACCTCGTAAGCTCCCTAAATCATTTAGTAATAATCAACATTAAACAATCTGCCCATCATATTCAATTTTTTTACATTTTACAAAATTTTACATTTCCCCTCTCGCAATGTCCATTTTTGTTCTTGAGGATGATCTATATATTTTTTTAGTTCTACAAAGACAATCTTTAGCATATAGAAAACGTCGTTTTGCGACGGGTGTCAACACCCATTTGGGCAGCATAAAAAATACGACTTTGCAGGTATACTATTTAAATGTTGTTTTGATTTTTTTTCTAGTATTTTTGGGCATGTCAAGTAGAAAAAAGTCAATTGATTAAGAAGAAATCAATGTTAATGCTCTTGTTAAAGCTATTAAATTGTGCTTATTTGATAGTCATATTTTGGCGAATAAATATTATTATTAAGTATATAATAATATATATTATTAATATATTTAATTATTTCTACTACACATAACGTTTTATGTCAAACTTATTCAATTTTAGCAATTTTTAATTAGTGTCTCACAACTAGAGACATTTTTTCTTTGAAAAAGCGATGTGCTCGGAAAATGTATCGTAAAATTTTTTGAGTTCATCGAAACACTATACTTTCTTTTAATAAAAGTTGCGTGTTTCTGTTACCTTTCGAACGGTGTATTTTATTTACAATTTAGTTTACCCGTTTACAATTTATAGGTCAAAAATGAAACCCGTCTCACAACTGGAGACTCTCCCCTAAGTTTAGTAAAATTATATTTTTATTTTTATTTTTATTGTTTATACTCCTGCCCTATTAGCCTTACGGTCTTCGACAAGAGTCCCCAAGAAATACTTTTTGGATTAAGCATAACCATTCTACTTATGAAATTTTCTATATATTAACCTAATTTGCGTCTACAGCCGACTTTTATTAGGAGTACTCGCATTCCGTCTGGACCACCCGTCAATGGGTTTTCTCGCCAGAGAAGAGGTAAAATGTAGAAAACCTCTCCCTGAGTACAACCGGTTTATCGACAGTCGAGTTCTAATGGTGTGTACCGGACAATAATCGACGGTGCACATCATTATACCTCGGCGTCAAACCTCCCGCTCAGATTATCTCACGTGCCGAAAAAATACCAAGCTAAATGGGCGCGAACCAAGGGTACTTATACCCTCGGTCCTTAAACGACCGCCAAGCGAGGCATCTATCCGACTGAGCTAATCTGTCGGATATAGAATTATATTTATTGTCCGAACTAGAATTGTTAATTTTTATGAAAAATAACAAAATGAGAGAGTAACGCGTTACTTAAAATATTAATAATTATTTTACATTTTTAGATAGTCTTTTTACAATTAATCTGAAATATAGTAAAAATATGATTCTTTTATTCAAAGTCTTGTTAAAATAATAAAAAAAATTGAGTTTCTGTATTAAAGAGGAAAAGATTAGTAAATTCTTTGAACTAAACGATTTATTGAAACCCAATTTTAATGCAATTGAATTTAATTTTCTTGAAGCAATAATTTCCGTATTGAATTAAGAAAAAATATATTAAAATATAATAATTCGTAATTTAGAACTAGAAGCATAATGTTGTTTAATGAAATATGTAAAATGGTTGAGATGTAGGGTTGATACAATATTATTAAAAAAATATTAGTTAATTTGAAATAAGCGTTGCCATTATTTTAATTAAAATTTTGTTAAATTAATAAATAATATTTACTGTTTGTATAGATGTATATTTTAACGATGGAATATTCTTTTGAATCAATAACACGTGCTTTTGTTATTATAAACGATGTATTCAAATACGTTCAAAAGCAGATGCAATAAAATTGACAGTAAAATTGTAGTCATACTTATTTAAATTAAAGATGTTAGGTATTGTCTTGTTGAAATGAATTTTTCAATAAGAAAGTATATTTCTACTATTTAATAGTATTTACATTTAATTTTAAAATATCATGCTATAAACTAAAAAAAAATACTTTACGATAAAAATAAAGTTAAGTCTAAAGAAGATTTATAAAATAATGTAATTAGGTTATTAAACATTTTTTGCAGTTGAATATTCGCTGTACCTACTTGAAAATTAATTTTTTCTCTCATAAATGGTATTAATTTCATCATTTTTGCATATAAGGGAATTTAAATCGCCATCATTTAAATGTATTATGATTGTATGTATGCATGTGTAATGTTAAACAGTGTGTTAAGTTTATATTGCGATAAATTGTGAGTTTAGGTCAAGTTGTGAGTTTCTATCTCAAATTATAAGTTGTGAGTTAAACCACAAAAAAGTGTAGCTTGAAATAGGTATTAAAGAGCAAAAATATGTCTATTTCTTAAAACATTTTTTTTTAGAAAAGCAATCTATGCACTATTATGTAGTTGATATTTCGGATTAGATAATACCAATTTGGTTCTTTAAGGTGTCAAATTACCAATTTGGGAACGCTTATTTTTTGTAAGACCCGGTAAGACCCAATTTGTGGAAAGTCGTGATAAAGTTCCTAATAAGGTCCCCACTTGTGATTACAATAAAACTTGGTATACTTAGGTTCTCTGATTACGAAGATTACAAATGGTTAAAATTAGGTACCTATACGAATGTAATATTAGCAATACTACATGATTTGTCATGTTACGAAGAATAAAATTTTCTTATATATTAATTTCAATATTTAACATAAATAGTACATTTTGTGGCAAGGGCGAAAAGTTGGCAATTCCTCACCCAGTTCGAATCTTGCTGCACGAACAAAGCGAGGGCGGCAATCGTACGAGGTCAGAATTTCCAATTCCACTCGAGTTGCACACGATGTTTTTTGCTCAATTGTGCGATAAACAAGACGCATCCGGAAAGTAAATCAAAAAATACATATGTAGAAAGTATTATTGAATATATTTGAAATATTTTTATTAAGCCTAAGGCTAACAGTTATATTTTATAAATTGAAAAATACACAGAAAACAATGTGTTAAATTTGTTGCTTGTAGTTTTTAAGATGGTGTTACGTTTACGCAATTCTGGTGTTATTTTGACGCCCATTCAAAATGCGTAATAATTTAACACACCATATTATAAGCAAACGTATCAATTTTTACCTAAATTCTCATTTTCACAAAAAAAGGAAACCACATACATATATATATATATATATACAAAAAAAACCACATATAACCAACATAAATTCACCACATATGAGACAATTTCCGTGAAATGTCCTAACACAGAAAAAACTAAGTCTCAAAATGAGAAGCGTACGATACTCAAAATGAGTTGCAACAAAAATGAGACTCCTTGTCTCATTTTGAGCTTAAAAAAATTACTCATAATGAGACCAATCATATTCATTATGAGTATAAAAGATACGTGGAAATTTTCATCAAATAATGAATAACCCAATAAAAATATAAAATATATTAAATAACTGTGCGTAAATGACGTAAAAAATATTATGTAATAGGGGAGACCGGGGCGTAATGGCTCACTTTTCACATTTCGTTGTTTAACTTCGTCATTCTTGCATTAATTGAAATTTTATCACATGGAAAACTTAGTCCAACATCTCAGCTTTCAATTAAAAAAAAGTACGCCCTAATATCACTCATACTTTTTTTCCTAGAACAATTTTTTTGGAGAAATGCAAGGTGAGCCATTACGCTCCGGGCCGGGGCGTAATGGATCACTACCCGGAGCGTATTGGATCAAGAATGAAATTATAATTTAGAACATGAAATATTGTTATAATATTAACAATTTTTGTTTCTACTCTCAATTTATAATAAAAAATATTGAAAATGTAACATATTTAACTGAAACTTTAAACAATTTTCGTGAAATTATCAAATTTTAAAAATTTGGAGTGAAGTACAAATTACATTTATTTAAAAAATCTATTCTCCATTTCTTTTTTAGTAAAACATTATTGTTTGTACTTATTAATGTATAAATTACAATAAATTAAACTTAACAGGATTATTTTATTAAAATTTCAAAAATATTAGATTTTTCTTAGTGGAATAAGCAAGCCAATACGCCCCGGCCAAAATGATCCATTACGCCCCGGAGGTGTTTGTTGAATATTTTGGTATTTTTTATCAATACCGTAAGTATTAAACAAAAATTGTTAATTGTTCATTAAAAACAAATGTTCTAAGCTTAAAACCTGATATACACAAATTTTTTACAACTATTTTTGAAAAAGATATAACAAAAAAACAAAGACTTTAAGAATTTATTTTCAAGTGTCAAAATCACTTTTTATATCATATTTTTTGCAATAATGAATGTATAACAATGAACCTTGGTACAAACTTACAGTACACCAAGTACATTATTTTGATCGGAGACAAAAATTACTCTGACTTATCACTTTTGAATAAATTCAAGTGATTCATTACGCCCCTGAGCCATTACGCCCCGGTCTCCCCTATTCATTTCACATATATTTTGCCTATAATTTTTTAATAAAGGCAAGCAAATTTTTAGGTTATAAATGTTTGTTGACATACTAGCAGGCCTGCATACCAGTAGTGCCAATCTGATTTCACACAACTTACTTCAATTAAATGGCGCTAAGTTTGAAAATTTATTCATCCTTTTATGTGTAATTTACTTTAATTAAGTTAATTTTTAATTAATACATTGATTTTCAAATAAAAAGAAATAAAAATATTTTTAAATTAATCAAAATTAATATTTTTCACAGTAAATATATATGAAATATCACAAAATGACAAAACTGCAAATGTTACCAACCCAACATTTTGAAAATGTTTATCGACAGGTAATACTCATTTTGAGCAACTTGAAGTTAGTAATTTGTTCAAATTGAGTAGTACTCAAAATGAGATGCAACAAAAATGAGACCAAGTTTTTTTCTGTGAAGTTGAAATTTCAACTTCTTGAAAAAAATTGAAACTAGAGGAATTTGTTGTTCTATCAAGTAGAAATGTGACCCAATAAATATTTTTGATTTTATCGAAAAATTGGAGGGGGTACAGGGGGGTCAATTTGACCAATTTTGCCAACATCGGCTACTTTGTTAATTTTTTCTGAACATACTTGTAATGGGAAAATTTTTTTAGAATATGTTTCTGAAAGTTTTTTTCGTCCTCTTTCCAATGGTGTATTTTATTTTTTGATATTTTAAAAATTTACCCTAATTTTTTAAAATTTATATTTAATTTTCAATTTCCAAAAAATCGGTATGTTTTTTTTTTTTAATTAAATTATTGCAAACGAAAGCTGATGTTTTTTCCTATCGGCGTGTAAATTTTCAGAATGCCCTTTTTTGTTTTTGAGTTATTAAATTTCAAAGAATAAATTGCAGCGCGCTGCGTCGCAGTTGCACTGACCGTGTGGCAACCGGCGTGAGTCGAGGCGCCCGGGACGCAATTTATTCTTTGAAATTTAATAACTCAAAAACAAAAAAGGGCATTCTGAAAATTTACATGCCGATAGGGAAAAACCTCAGCTTTCGTTTGCAATAATTTAATTAAAAAAAAACATACCGATTTTTTGGAAATTGAAAATTAAATATAAATTATAAAAAATTAGGGTAAATTTTTAAAATATCAAAAAATAAAATACACTATTGGAAAGAGGACGAAAAAAACTTTCAGAAACATATTCTAAAAAATTTTTCCCATTACAAGTATGTTCAGAAAAAATTTACAAAGTAGCCGATGTTGGCAAAATTGGTCAAATTGACCCTCCTCTACCCCCTCCAATTTTTCGAAAAAATCAAAAATATTTATTGGGTCACATTTCTACTTGATACAACAACAAATTCCTCTAGTTTCAATTTTTTTCAAGAAGTTGAAATTTCAACTTAGGACATTTCACGTATAATGCCTCATATATGGGTCAAAATTCCTCAACTATCCAGGTCAAAAAATGAATTTTCTCTAAACTTTGCTAAAATGTTACTATTATTAGTAGAAGTGTAAATATAAATTTTTTTTGAATTTGATAAAATATTTTTTGAGTTATGAAGTTTCAAAATTTTGTTTTTTTTTAAAATATCTTTTTTTCAATTTAATATAATGATAAGTAAAATTAATCAAATTTAAAGTATGAATAGTGATTTTTAAAGAAGTTTTTACGGGCTATAAGCTGGTGATAAAAAAAGTTGTTTTGTAATTTTACCTTGAAATTCAAGGTCAAATTCTTAATTTCAATATATCTCAAAATCGATGTTTTTTATTTTTTTCTAACCTATCCCAATCGAAAGCTTACCTTTTTTCCTATGAGCCATGTAAAAATCAGAGTGGGACCATGGAAATTTTTGAGGAAAATAATAATTTATTATTATTTTACATAGAAAATGATGATTTATAATTAATTTCTTTAAAAATTTCCATGGTCCCACACTGATTTTTACATGGCTCATAAGAAAAAAGGTAAGCTTTAGATTGGGATAGGTTAGAAAAAAATAAAAAACATCGATTTTAAGAATCACTATTCATACTTTAAATTTGAATAATTTTACTTATCATTATATTAAATTGAAAAAAAGATATTTTCAAAAAAATCAAAATTTTGAAACTCCATAACTCAAAATATATTTTATCAAATTCAAAAAAAATTTATATTTACACTTCTACTAATAATAGTAACATTTTAGCAAAGTTTAGAAAAAATTCATTTTTTGACCTGGACAGTTGAGGAATTTGGCCCCATATACATCTGGAAAATTAATTCTGATCTCATATAACATTTTTCTATATATAGAGAAAAATTTGTTTAAAACATTTTTAAAAGATTTATAATTTGAAGGACTACAGAGCTTATTTTACGAGGAAGGAAAATGCAAAATTTAAAAAAATGTTTCCATCTAAAGTAGTAGGTTTTAAGAAAACAACAATAATGTTATGATCTATTCATTTTTTAGCATAGTTATTCTGAAAAATGTAAAAAACCATAAAATTGTCAAAAACATGAATTCTAATAGAAAAAAGTTATGATCAAATAAAATGAATAACATTATTGTAAATTGGGTCGCTGATTAGAAAAATCATAGTGAAAATTATTAACTCTAGCTCAATTTCAGAGTATAAGCCGCAAAAAATCCATAAGAATTTTTGTTTATATTGTATTTATCTTCGAAAATATAAGAGAAGACAAAAAAATCATTTATATGAAACTGTTGAAAATTCAAAAAGAAGTGCACATGTGTATATAACAAGGAATTTTTTTAAAAAATGTAAATAATGTCAAATTTAGGATTGTTTATAAGAAAATATTTTTCATTATTTAAATGTTAAGTGTTTAATTTTTAATATAAGTTTAGACAAAAATCGCTTTTTTTATAATTTTTACTATTATTTAAAAAATTATGTCCATCTTCTTTCAATTTATCTTATAATAAGTGAAACATCCACACTTCGTATAAACATTTTTATCAAATTTTTGTAAAATTGGTAAAATTGGCGCTTTATTCGGCACTCGAGCGTAAATTCATGCGCACTTTGTTAAAACACATGTGACCATTATTTACTGTTTTGTGGAATATATTACTTCTGACAGTTCCATTGTACATTGTCTTTTCTCTCCTGAATTGTGAATAAAATCGTTTATTTTTTTGTCAGCTACACACATCTTTATAAAAGTTTATATTTGTATGAAACTATGAAATGTATTAAAAAATTGATTTTCTTTCCTGTGCTGTTACAATTTCTCTCCATAATAATCGAAAACTGACAAATTCAGTTTCCATGACTCTTGAACGAATTTTTTAATTGTTTGCAGAAAATAATTTACTTTAAAATGTGAGGAAAATATAATTTTCTCATAGGAATTATTTGAAATTGCAAATTTAAATTTAATAATTCGGATATTATGATTTGATTTTTTTCTTCGCATAGGTATATAAAAGTGGGGAGTAGAATTTAATTTTTGTGAAATGCTTTTAGAATTGATTGAGGCGTATTCAATTTTAGGGAAAAGTTACATTTCATGGTCGAATGGCTATCACGAATGAAATGAGGTCGTATGAGTCTGCTGCACTTGAAAGGGAGTGAGAATTCAATTGGTCTCTGTCCTTTTCTAGTTCACATCGACTATTGATAAACCTTTCTATAGATGAAATAAAGTTGATTCAAGTTCCGCACTAATTTATGTGGGACGTTTATATATACGTATATATAAATCTATATATTCACGCCAACACATGCAAATGGTTTATATGTATGTTCTTACATGCAGAAATGAAATTACATAAAGAGAGGATGGGGTCTAGAAGAAATTTAATCGAGATTTTATTGAGGAAGTACACACACTTCTTTATTTGTGCGCATAATATTTTGCTTCTTCAAAAGCTATTTTCGCTTTTTCAGGAAATTATGCTTAACTAGCCTTTGATGAAAGTGTCGCGAGCTTGTAAATTGTGCGCTGCTTTTGTAAAAACATTACGTCCTTGTGTGTTGCTTTTCTCAATGTGTGTTTATTTTTGTACATTTTACTTTTAATCTTCTAAAAATGTTTCTTAAAAACTTTCAGTTTTCAAGTTTATGTTAATATACCTTTTTTTACTGTAAATTATGACAAGTAGTATTTTCCCGCCTTGTACCTTTAACAAAAGCAAGCAAAAAGAAGCAACCTTAATCAATTCTTGCTTACTCAAGTTTGTTTGTAGGTTACTACAAGTTTAGGAGTACATAGGTCCTGAAAAATCAATTAGAAGGCAGATCGACGTTGATGCTTGCACTTTACTTAGGTTGATTGTAGACATAAGGTTTACAGTGTTTTATTAAGTAAGAGATTTAAGCTGTTCACAGGTATACAAATACTTGTTCTTATTTCCCAATTTTTATTGAGAAAAGAGATTACATATTGAAAATAGATACCTATCAGTTAAAAATTTTAAGTCGTTATACTAATTAACTTTAATAAAAAAATTCAATGATGTTTTTTAGTGACTAATCTTATTCTGAAATTTCGAAATTATTCCAAAAAAGTAAATCTACTATTCAATATATTATAAAAAATAAGAAATTAAATGGTTCTTTGTTAAATAAGCCTAGAAGTGGACGTCCGCGAAAATGAACTGTTCGTGAATAATTTGCAATAATCAGAGAAATTAAGAAGAGTTTAACAACTAGTAGCCCCAATCTTGACACCAAGGTGGAAAATTGTTTTCTAAAAAAGTAAGTGCAGAAACATGCCGAAGAATTTTTAGAAAAATGATTTCAAAGTTCGCTTTTTTATGTGCTAATAATTCGCTCACTAAATGGAGTCCGGGTTCCCTTAAATATTAATTAAATAATTAATTATCCATAGTTAGAAGCGTGAAGCGACATCTGTTGAGTTTACTATGATTCAGAGACTATAACGTTGTTTCTGTAATTTAGAGAGGAGGTTTCCCCTATATTTACAAACGATCTCAAAAAGACGTACTACTTTCTATCTAAATGTCTAAAGTACTTTCGTAATCAAATTAGCAACTTTATGAAGTTCTTACTATTAACAACTTCATAAAGACAATATCTATTATTGTCAGTCAGTTTCTATCCCAGTTAAAAACAGTTGTCTAGAGCAATGAAGTTGGTAGTTATATATTTGTTATGTTTTATTATTTGAAAAGAAATTTTGGGACTGTCTCCGCAAAATTATTACTACGCTGGATTGATAAAGTATGTAAAGGAAGAATCAAAATTGCATCAGGTTGTCTTTATTCTTGACGATTTTACTAACTCTACGGATCCCATAATGAATAATCTAATGATAACAGTAAATTCAAATTTTTCATCTTCGAGCATCGGCTGCAGAGAAATGACATGGCAACTTAGTGAATCTTACTTGAAGTTAATGAAACGTCCCAGAAGTACAACACTGTTTATCATAGAGTATAACTCTTTTTTTAAATTTGACACGTTTTTTCAAAAGCATGAATTACTATATTCTTCATCGAAACCAAGAGTTTTAGTTATCATATCTACTCCTTCAAAAACTAAAAACGTACCTTCAAATATATTAAATCATTGTTTGAAACATAAGTATTTGGGTTGTAGTTTATTGACATACAAACCTTTCTTCACTGATACCAACAGTACTATGGTAATACCTTTATTACATCAAATAAATCCTTTCAATCGAACAATGAGGACTCAAGAAGCATCATATAAGAGTAAATGGTTTCCAAATAAGCAACTCGATTTGCATTGATATAAATTGTATTTCACTTGCTTATTTGACTATAAATTAAATATATCAATAGAAATTGTTAAAATTTTAAGGTAAAAGATAAATTTTCATTACAAAGTTAAATGTCTACTAACCAAGAACCTAATAGTTAGTTGGAGAAAATAGTTTTTGGATCACTGCTAATTAAATGCATTGAATATTAAGGTTACTTCTACTCAATAATTCTTGACATCAGCTTATATTATATAACCTCTAATTATTACGAAGGAAAAACTATTTCCTGTATTATTTTCTGTATTAGTAATTGAATATTCTCTTTCTATTGTCGCTTTTCTGCTTGAAGTACTAATAGCAAAGATTAGAAGCAGATATAAGCCCAAGCCAAGATTTCAATGCACTTTAACACTTTTCTTTTAATCCTAAACATGATTCTAATAATAAATACAATGCCTAATATTCTTCTTAATTGCAGATCTTGTCATCAAGAAAGTAGAGAATATCTACTGCTAATTTGATTAACAGAACGACAAACAATTTAAAAATTTGAAACACTTAAGGAACTGTGCCTGCACTAAAATTTATATACAATGATACCTAATTTATTGAATCTTAAATTTAAAGATTAAATTTGAAAACTGGGTGAATTATGACAATATCCACGTTATATATAAAGTGTATAATTAATTATTCAAATGTTAGTAAACAACACTAATTTTCTTTCCAAGTACATTGAACCATTATTCCTCTATTACATAAAGAAAATTTATTTCTAAAAAAGAATTTAAGAACCATTCTCAACAGGCATTGTACATTTTAAGTTAAAAAAATGAAATTGTATTTAATAAAAAAAATTATGAGAAAATGTTTTTTTAATAATTTTTTTATAATTTGCTTATACTTGTCACTTTTCAAAAGATAAGTTTTTAAAATAATGGAATGTATTTTAAAAATAAATTTGAGGCTGTATAGAGCAAGAGCCTTGAAAAATTTTAGCCTCCCGTGTACACAGCCTCTTTAGCTAACATGTAAGTAAAATGTCACCAATATCAACTAAAAATAACGATGTAAACCCAAGCTTGTCCTCAGTCAGTTCGATTAAAAATATAACCATTGAACTATTGAATTCAACTCTCAAAAGCATTCGTCCTCTACCTAAGACACCACTATGAAAGCAATTACGACAAGATCGTGAAAGAAAAAACACTAAGATCCTAACAAGTTTACCAATGATGATAACATTGCGTGAAAAGCAGGAGTCTGCAAAATCGAAAAATGCATCAAAATAATTAAAAACCGATTTAAAAGTACGTAAGATAACTAAATCATTAATAAAAAAAAAGATACATAATTTAACAATAATAAATTATACTAAAGACGGAAATAAGGCGAATGTTAATATTTATAAAATAAAACTGTCAGGGTTACGTTAAATTCTCGAAACAATCAAGTAACAGGATTTACCCCGAGGGGTGACCGTCTTTACCATGGAATTTAAAACAAGGATTTGGAATTATTGAACCAATAGCGAAATATCCAAAAGGTAGAAATTGAAAGATTATTAGAAGGTTTTCGCTGGTCAAATTGTGAAAATGCCTTTGAGTCTCATTTTCGAACAAGAATCATCGTCAACTTTGTACACATAGATGTGAAAGCACTTTTAGATAAAGCTGGTATACTTTATGAGGAACATATTCCAAATATATTAAATAAACATGAAGTATTAAAAGATTATGCTGTACGGGCTGCTAAATTTAACAAAGTTACTAATAATCAGGAGAGAACTGAACCCAAGTATTTCAATGTGAGTAGTAAAGTAATTTTCATAGGAACAATTTTAAATGTTCGGTACACAGAACGCCAAGGAACCGATTTTGTTACAAATGGAGGAGATTCAAGACTAGAAATCGAAGTGGACCTTACATTCAATAACAAAATTGGAAATTAATTTAATAAATACAATGCAATACGCTTGTCAAACTTTCATGAATTTGCCATATAAAAAAAAAATAAAGTTTACTTACATCTATATTAAAAATAAGGTCAAAGTGCTTTATGTGGGCAGTTTTATCAGCTTTTCACAAAAAAGATCATCTGCATCATGTTTTTCATTATTATCAGTATCAAAGTCAATTCAATTTTGTAGAAATCAAGCGTTATGTCAACTTAAAGGATATTCAAAATTCGAAAAACAAAAGATTTCCATCAATCTGTCTGGTCTTCGTTTAAAAAATGAAAACTTCATCTCAGTTCCATTGCATTGTACTATAAAAAGAAAGAAAAGCATATAAATTTGTTAAGAGTTAAAAATAATTAGGAAAATAAGATTTATAGTGATAATGACAAAGTTTTATTATATATAATTTAAAAATTTTGTAAATAAAGAAAAAGACACGTTTGCGATTTACGCTCGTTATAAATACCTCTTAAAACTCATTAGAGATAAAAAAACAACTTACAATACAATAATTGTTACTACAGTAACTTTTAGTTAGTAGACGAGTACTAATAGGTATTTATTTCGATATCACAGGCACACAAAAAAATAAAAAAGTCAAAACCCAGAGGTCACAGCCCCCTATCCCCATGTTTTTGGGGTCGCTGAACCCGAAAATGCCCATGAAAAATTTTTTTCATCGGCCATTTTCCCGCTACCACCCCCTTACACCTGCTCCCGGGGGTTGGAATTTCAGTTAAAAAAAAGTGGAGTAGGGTGTCTATTCCTATGTTTTTTGGGTCGCTAAAACCAAAAAAGACTACCAAAAACAAATTCTTCTCTCCCTTAACCCCCTACAACCCCCTTAACACCCGAAAGGTTGGAGGTCGAAATTCGAATTTTCACGAAAAGTCGATTACGGTGTCTAAACCTACGTTTTTGGGTCGCTGAAACCAAAAAAGACTACCAAAATCAAATCCTTTCCACCCTCGACCCCCTACAACCCCCTGCAATATTTTTTTCAAATAAAACGAACCGATTTTTGAGAAATTGAAAATTAAATATTAATTATCAAAAATTATTGTAGGGGGTTGTAGGTGGTTGAGGGTGGAAAGGATTTGATTTTGGTAGTCTTTTTTGGTTTCAGCGACCCAAAAAACGTAGGTTTAGACACCGTAATCGACTTTTCGTGAAAATTCGAATTTCGACCTCTCACCCCGGGGTTGTTAAGGGGGTTGTAAGGGGTTAAGGGAGGGAGGAATTTGTTTTTGGTAGCCTTTTTTGGTTTTAGCGACCCAAAAAACATAGGAATAGACACCCTACTCCACTTTTTTTTTAACTGAAATTCCAACCCCCGGGAGCAGGTGTAAGGGGGTGGTAGCGGGAAAATGGCCGATGAAAAAAATTTTTCATGGTCATATTCGGTTTCAGCGACTCCAAAAACATGGGGATATGGGGGTGTAACCTCTGGGTTTTGACTTTTTTTATTTTTTGTGTGCCTGTGTATTTATTTAATTTATACTAGAGTTTAAATTTTTTCTTTGGCGGGCATGACATTTCGTATCTTTTTACTTTAAATGGAAATATTCTTTTGCAAAAATTAAAATTATAATTTGATTTTGCTAACAAAATTGCTCAAATTTTTATACTACTATCAAAGCTATCATACGGTCCTCTTTTATCACTGAAAAAAATCATTTACCTTTTAAAATATATACGTTAAAATGTTTTCTTTGTAGAATAATAATAAATTAGAAAATTCTGCAAGCAATCATTTAAATAAAATATACCTAAAATAGTTAATTTTGCAATGTTTTCTTAAAATTAACATCCGGAAGTAATTAGCAATTGTTTACTCTCTTTTGCTTAATTTACAAGTACTAATGTATAAAACCATTGGACTAACAGCCAAGCCAATGTGCATTAGGGTTTACTAAAAAAATAGAAAGTTTTTTTTTGGGTCTCATCCCCTAAAAATCTTTCAATTTGTGTAAAAATAAGAACACAATATTTGGAAATAAAAACTTTTAATATTAACCCGTGGTTCAGAGCCTTTGGACCATAAAAACGCTAAAAATTTAGTGTTTTTTTATTTTTAACATAAATATAAATGTCAAAATATAATGATTAAGGTGTCATTGTAAAGATAATTAAATTACCTTTCGATGCATATGTCATAGTATAAGATTCAATGAAAATTAAGAGTGTTACAGTTGATTAAAGATCAAATTTCATTAAAATTTTGATAATTTTTAGACACTTAAGTAACTAGTACTTTTTTCACATTAAACAGTAAAAAATATTTAGATTTTAGTTTTTTTTATTGACAGTCTGTAACATTACATAAATCCGTAATTTAATCGTCGATTAAATTCGTCTCAAAATCATTTTGAAATTTGAAAAACTAAGATTAGACTCTAAATCAGCGACTTCAGTATTTCTTGATCACTGATTTTAGTAAAATTAGTGGTTATATCTAACTTTATTGTTTTAATTTTTGCTCCAAATGTTGAAGGAATGATAAAAATGAAAAAAATAGTTTCGTTCACTAAATCTAGTGTATAATTGTCATTTTCAATCAAATCGAGGTCCACAAGGGCTAAAAATTTTCGTAATGTTACAGACTCTCAATAAAAAAATTAAAACCTAAAAATTTTTAATGTTTAATGTAAAAAAGTACAAGTTACTTATGGTAATGTCACATTGAGTGGACCGCCACTTTGAGTGGACCACCTGAGCTTTTAAGTTATCTGACAGCGGAAACGTGAAATAAATAAAACGAATAGCAGCACCGCACCTAGAAACCGTAAGAAATTAAGTTTTGCGATAAACATGTACGTTATTGTTTGGTGTAACGCATTTTTAAGAATACAAACCAAAAAAAAAGTCGCTCTTACAATGAGTAAAGTGATTCAGAAGTGTAAAAGTAGTGTAAAATTTAAGTTTTAAAAGGTAACTTATTTTTTTCCTACTACTTTGGACATTGAAATTGATTGTCTTAGTTTAATTAAGTGATAATTGTGACTCAAAAAAAATTATGATGGCTGACATAAAAAGTTATATGTCACTATGAGTGGACCACTGTTTATAACCATGAGAGGACTGTCTGTTTTTTATATTTTTGATGTCAGTTTACCATTTTTAAGGAAATAAATTGACAATAAATTGGTTTGAAACTGTTTTATGTTTTTTATTAATTTTTTTGTGATATTGATGTGATATGTGCCAAAATTATTGAAAATGGTTCTACTTGTAAACATTGCGACACATACATGGTCTGAAGCTGCATAAGCATACATTTAGTTTCAATATATCAGAAATATTAAATGCATTAAAGAATTTAGAATAACTTTTACAATTTTATAGGAGTGGTTCACTCAAGGTTACACTTTTTTTATTCCTTAAAAATTATCTATTTTTTTAAAGTCAATTGTTTTTTCCAAGTAAAAATAAAACAAAGCTATTATGGTATAAACACTTACCTAGGGATGTAAACTAAAGCTTGGAATAGAAACCTCCGATTAATTTGCTTTCATAAAGAATTTTTTAGAACAAAAAGCTTAGGCGGTACACTCACGGTACACCCTAAGTGTCTAAAAAATAAAAATCATCAAAATTTGTATGAAATTTGATCTTTAATCGACTGTAACACTTAATTTTCATTGAATCTTATATTATGACATGGATCGAAAGGTAATTTAATTATCTTTACAATGACACTATATTCATTATATTTTGACATTTATATTTATGTTAAAAATGAAAAAGCACTAAATTTTTAGCGTTTTTATGGTTCAAAGGCTCTGAACCACGCGTTAATATTAAAATTTTTCATTTCCAAATATTGTGTTCTTATTTTTACACAATTTGAAAGAATTTTAGGGAATAAGACCCAATAAAAAAAACTTTTTATTTTTTTGGGACACCTCAATGTGCATCCATACGTGATTTACTATCGTGAAAATGATGAATTGAAACATTTAAATTACGTTATAATCTTCGAAAATCTCGCGCATGATACGAAAACCGTTTACTTATTTAACCCCTTGGCTGTCAACGAGATTTCCACTGTTTGGGCCAAAAGTGTGTTGAGAAAAATTTTAATGGATTTTTATAAAACTTGGTACCTTAAGGTTTTTGGGGTCGCTGATTACGAATCAGACATCAGTTTTTCGAAATTCAAAATGGCGGATCCAAGATGGAGGAAAATTTCTCAAAATTCGTCCAATTTGCTTGAAACTTGTTACTCGGGGGTTTTAAGGGTCGCTGATTACGAATCTGAAATCAGTTTTTCAAAATTCAAAATATCTGGTTTAATGTGGCGGAAATTTTTTTAAAATTTATTAAATTTGTTTGAAACTGGTTAATCTGACATCAGTATGATAATTTATGGTGAAATCAAATTTCGATAAATATCCTGAAAAACTAATGTTAGATTCCTAATCAGCGACCCTTTAAATTCCAAATAACAAGATTCAAGCAAATTCGACGAATTTTGAAAAAATTTTTGCCATCTTGGATCCGACATTATGAATTTTGAAAAACTGATGTCAGATTCGTAATCAGCGACCCAAAAAATTTTTTTTTATTAATTCCATAAGTCTAATGCGCCGCGCACGTCGTCTCATCGCTGTTCACGGTGATATGGTGGATGGCGCGCGTTACAATAAAAAACTCATTATTTACATTCCAAATTAAAAATACCAAATTTTTTTGGACTTCAATACACTGTGGGCCAGAAGGTAGGCAAAAGTGGCCAAAACTTAAAATTTAATTGGATTCGCTTTTGAGAATTCAAAATGGCGGATCCAATATGGCAGATGATTTTTTAAAATTGATCGGATTCGCTTAAAAATCGTTACTCCGAGGTTTTTGGGGTCGCAGATTACGAATCCGATGTTAGTTTTAAAAAATTCAAAATGGCGGATCTAATATGGCGGATGCCTTTTTTAAAATTTGATCGGATTCGCTTGAAAATCGTTACAAGGGGGTTTTTGGGGTCGCTGATTATAAATCTGATGTTAGTTTTGAAAAATTTAAAATGGCGGATCTAATATGACTGACTTCTTTTAAAAATTGATCGGATTCGCTTAAAAATCGTTACGCGGGGGTCTTTGGGGTCGCTGATCATCAATCCGATGTTAGTTTGTTAAATTTTTAAATGTGGAAATTTTAATTTTTGTAATTTTTATCCCTTTTAACATCTTTGATTTTTCTCATACTATGCGTTTAAAAATTTATATAACCATTGTTATATTAAAATATTCAAAATCAAGGCTATGTTGCGAAAGTCTTCTGTTTTTTTGTTAACGATGTTTACCTTAGCAACAGAAAGTGAATCGAAATAATGTAGAAAATTACACTGATAATCTGAAAGAAAATTGTGTGGAATTTTTTATGTTTAGTTTAAGAGTTGAATAAGTATATTTTTACGGTTTGGTTATTTTCAATTCCCTTTTTTGGAATTATGAGTGCAAAATATAAAAAGCAAGATTTTTGGTTGGTTGGAACTCCTTTACAAAATTTAATAAGAAATAATGACAGCTTACCTTTAGCAAGAGATGTTTTGCGCCGCTTTCTCTACTCTCATATAAAAGATGAAGCTACAATTACAGAAAGTGCAAAGGTAACAACTTCGGAATTGATAGAGATATGGGGAAAAATGAACATTCCTCTTAAATTTGAAAAATACATTGTAAGGCAGGTAACAGAAATTCATTTGAAATGGGTAAATCTTAAGAAAGGCATTTCCAGGAAATCAGATACAGAAGAAAGTAAGAGAAACGACTTTATCAATCAGTTGTCGAAGCTTTTCGATATAGGCCAATCAAATGCTCTTCAATCAATGCAACAAGAAGACAAAATGTTTTACATGTTTCAAAAAGAAGGCAAAAGAGCCCCAATAAAAATGAAAGCTCTTTAGAAGGTTGAAAAGAAATCTGAATTAGAAGGTATGAAGAAACATGATAAATATAAGATTAAAATAATTGAAAATGAGCGTGATTCGAGAACTGATTCCGAGAGTATGGATTATTTAGAAAGTGAAGAGAGCACTGATGATGAAATAGAATACCGACCACCTAAAAAATTACTGAAAAGCAATAAAAAAATTAAGCATAAGCAAAGAAGTGTGCACTGCCCTTGACCGCACAGGAGTCAGTGATCGAAGTGCATGTTTTATTTTAGCAAGCGATGATAAATTTCGAAGCAGGTCATATTAGAAGAGATCGGTTAAAAGCACGTAATGAAGTAACGGAAGATATTAAAAACTCTTTTAACGCTAATGTTGCTTTGACTATCCATTGGGACGGAAAATTATTGCCTGATTCCTCGAAAAAAAAGGTAGACCGACTAGCAATATTGGTTTCAGGGGAAGGTCTTAAAAAACTTTTAGGGGTCCCAGGAATTTCTGCAGGAACAGGAGAGGCACAGGCTAGTGCGGTTTTTGAAGAAATAAAAAAGTGGAATCTTACGGATAATGTAATATCTATGTGTTTTGACACTACTTCAAGCAACACTGGTCTGAAAGCTGGCGCATGTACCCTTCTAGAACAAAAAATGGAGAAGGAACTTTTTGCTCTAGCATGTAGACATCACATACTCGAACTAATGGTAAAAGTTGAATTTGATTTGTTGTTTGGACCATCAAGTGGACCAGATATTTTACTCTTTAAAAGATTTCAAGCAGCTTGGAATTCTGTTGACCAAACGAAATATCAAAGTGCTATGATAGATGAAAAAATATCTAGTTTTCTTCTTCTAATTCGAGAAAATTTAATTGAATTTGTTAATAATCAATTGTTAACATTCCAACCACGAAACGACTATAGGGAGTTACTTCTACTTACTTTGGTATTTCTCAATTCACATACTGAAGAAAACGTCAAATTCTACACTCCTGGCGCTTATCATCGGGCTAGATGGATGGCTAAATTAATTTACTGTTTAAAAATATACATTTTTCGAAGTCAGTTTAAATTGTCAGTCAAAGAGTTACACGGTCTTCAACAATTTAACATGTTTGTTGTGAAGGTATACTTACAAAAATGGTATACTTCTCAATGTCCGATTTTGGCCCTACTAAATGATCTTCAACTTTTAAAAGAACTTATCGATTACAGTTCCGTGCATCCTAAAATTTCAGAAGTAACGTACAAATACTTTTCCGGACATTTGTGGTATTTGAGTGAAACATTAGTTGGTTTCAGTCTTTTCCCATATTTTAATTTTTTTCAGCAGTTCTAACAATTGCAATTTCAAGGATATATCTCATATTTTGTCACTGATGAATCAAGAGTAAACTGTAATTTTTTGGATGAAAAAACAAATATTTGAGATTGAAACATGCATTTATAACTCAACTCCTGCATAAAAAGACAACTTCTCAAAGCTGCGTGGACCTCATATATCAATTTTTAATCATCAATCATATACAGTCTTTCGTACCATAAAGTAAGCTATAATTTCATACTAGGATGACTTATTTAACTGCACAATAACTATGTTAAAAATAAAGAAAACTTAAGAAATAAGTATTTTTTATATAAAAGTGCCATGCGCGACCTTTAAAAAATTTTTTTTAAATAAAAAAAAATATGTACTTTTATATTTTGGTAAAAGGAATTCAAATCACCATGAGCACTAAATAAAATTGAAAAAAGTTTTTTGTGGACCACCCTAGTGTCCCCTCGCCTCTCACAAACAATGTAAATTTAAAAAACAAGTAATTAAAAACTTTGGGGTGCTTTTTGATGTGAGTCCCCTCGCATTTCACAAACAATGTTAATTTAAAAAACAAGTAATTAAAAACTTCGGGGTGCTTTTTGGTGTGAGTCCCCTCGCCTCTCACAAACAATGTGAATTTAAAAAACAAGTAATTAAAAACTTCAATGTGCTTTTTGGTGTGAGTCCCCTCGCCTCTCACATCAGATAGTAGAGTGTTCTTATCGACTTCAGTCATCCCTTTCAATAGAATTGTCTTTTTGCTCGTCGTTATCAGATAATACAATGTCATCCAGCAACCTCAAGGTTTCAGAGAGACCTGCATTGTCTGTTTTATCCTCACTATCCTTATTATTGTCTTCAGATTTCGATTCGTTTGACTCTATATCTGGCATATATAATAAATCGCGGACACTTTTGGGAATTATCAGAAATTTTTTTTGTTTTAGTCGCATATTTAGGCCAATACTGGATATTTTTATATCCGATGTATCTATAGCTCGATAAAAAACATCACTTATATTGGCTTCTCGTTTGTTCTTCCTGCTGTGATTTAATCTGAAATTTTTGTAATCTTTATTACGAGCTTCAGAAGCTTCTTCAGCTAAAATTCCAACAGGTAAAATGCTAGTAGTAATAATATCACCTCCATGTATCAGCAACTTATGCAGTGTTGACGGCATAGGATACCATTTATAAAGGCTGACATATCTTTTAGCTGCACGATCACAAACAGTTTGAAATTTTAGAGATCAATTTGAAGATGAATTGATATTGCAATTAAGATTGTTTTCATCTGCTGTGGTCATCTTCAAGGTCAAGTCCAAGGCATTTAGCTAAGATTTCTGGGTTTTTAAACGCTTTGCGAGCCGTACTACCATCAATGGTATTTCCCGCATCTTGTGCTTTTGGTTTGTCTAGTATCAGACCTAATTTAAACCTAAAATTTTCTTAAACTTTCTTATTTTGTTCAGCTAATACTGTTTTTTGCTCAGCTTTACGTACCCGCCATACTTGTAGATCTTGTCTATAGGATATTTAAAAAAACGTTAATCCAAGCATGTAGAGGGCTAATTCCATGCACAAGAGATTTCGGATCTGGTAAAAATATACCCTTTTGCTTATTTGAAAGATTGTTAAATAATTTTGGCGTAGCATGACAAATAGGACAAGTTTGCATACTTTTAGTTCCTGTAATAATATTCAGCACTTTTTCATCTATTATTGTCAAAAACAATGAAAAATGTATCGATATACTTCGAGTATCATCCAAGTCTACTTTAAGTCTTTCTAACTTGTCTATTTGATTTTCTATGTTTTCTTTCTGTCTCAGAATGACTTCTGTTGATTCAGCTACATACTCCAGTGTTACAGGTCTACAAAATCGAGGTGACTGCGGTGATTTATTGCTCCAATAAACAACGTTTTCAGCACTTAATAGTCGTTGTGGAATTAGCGTAGTCGCAAATAAGTTTTGATCAGCTGGTTTTGAAATATTTTCCTGTGGGATAGACTTAAAAGATTGTTTATAAGCAGAATGTCCAGAACTTCCATCAAATCCCCATGAGCATATTAAAACAGCGTTACTTTCTATCGACTCTTTAAATTTCATTTCATGAACTATTACGTCTTTTTGCAAGTCAACAATCCTGCTTGCCGTATGGTTCAACTACGCTTGCAGAAATACTTGAATTTTGGTCTTACATATTGAAATATCTTCTTTGGGCGGCCTACATTCAGACTTCACTTCTCGAACAGTTTTGTAAGGTGGCCAGATATCTGCTCCACTCGATTTTGACTTCAAGCGCATATTTATATAGGCATTTTTGCTAAGAGAATTGGTTAACAAAAATGCTAACGCTTCTTCAGGTGTTTTCATTTTAATTGAACTTGTAAACAATTTTTTCATTTTTTTGGGATTTCTCATATTTTTATGGACAAAATTAATCACTGAATAAAAATCTTTATTTCCAGCTCGACTTGCAGCTTGACGACATGCCATTAACAAAGTTTGTGGGTCATGGTTTTGATTTATTTTTGCGACATTACGACGTTTAGATCTATCGGATTTTTCTTGAAATTAAAGACTGGGATGGCCAGGATGAGGATGGGAATTCTTTTTTATTTGACTATTTACAATATTTAATTCAGGAAGATTAAAAGCCGAATCTAACCAATCCCCATGTTTTAGCTCAAATCTTGACTTGATTCTACATACAGTCTTCAACTTTGCATCTCGCTTTCCTCTTAAAGAAGAAATGAAAAGATTTAAATTAGCTTTAGACTTTTCATCTAACTTCAAAATATTAATATCCCTTTTTTGCAAAATATAATTGATGTCTAAATCAGTATCTTTTAATTCTTTAATCTGTTGAAGAAACTCTCTTTTAGTAAATTCTGTCATGCTTACTTGTATAGACAAATGTAACAACAAAAGGTTAAAGAGAAATGTGTAAGAAAATTGCTCAAATGTATCACTATGACAATATTAATTGCTTTTCGTCGAAATACTGAAAATTAAACCTGACTTTCAATTCGCAGTAAATGTAAAAGCAAAAAACAAACGAATAAAACAAAAAAGAAACGAATAAAACAAAATCACCTCAATTTGCACGGACCAGAATGTCTTATACTTTAAAATATTACGTATAATAAAAAAATCAAAATTTTTTTGTAATAAGTTTATTGAAAAAAAATATAAGCAAAAATGAGCCACTATATCTTAAAGTACATTTAATTTTAAAGAGACTACATGTTTTGTTATTCTTTTAGGAGGTGGTAATTAGAAGTAATCTCAAAAGGTAGCGTGCATAATACGAAAAATTTTAATATTTTCATGAATAAAATGTCGTTATTGTTAAATAGAAAGAATTCTTAAAATTTTTTTACTTATTTTAACTCTACTACAACTTGTTAAAAGTAATAAAAGTAAACGGTAAACAATTATTTTTATTTTAAAAAAGTTTATTGTATAAAAAACGTATAAAAATCGAATACAACTTTTTTTTATAAATGTGCAACAGCGACTCAAGAAATCAAGCTATTGCTATCATATTACACTAAAAGGTACCTCAAATACTATACTTGCGAACTATTAAGTTATAAATTTAAAAATCTACAGTTGATTTTTGTCCGCTTTTGCCTATCTCCTGGCCCACAGTGCAATAAGATACTACTGAGTACACTTTCTATGAGATTCATTGCAATTGGAGGGGTAGAACACATAAATAATTCAAATTGCTTATAAAATTGTTATTAAAAATATAGAATTTTTAATAATTTACAATCTTGCAAATATTTTCTTTTAAAAGAGCGAACAATTTTATGTAATCAGTGTAAATTTCAATAATATATTCTAAACGGCTTTTAAGTTATAATTTTTTTTTAAAATATAATATTTTGTTAATGCTAAAAACAATAACAAAAATTTGAAAATTTAAAAAAACGGTTAAAAGTGTTTTTTTGTTTTGTTGTGAACTATAGATTTTCATAAAAGTTTTAACATTTTAGAAAATCAATGAAATTTTTTTAACGCAGTTGAGCTGGTCTGACCCAATATTATTACATCTGTGAAAAATAAATTTCTTATCTTGAAAAGAAAGTTCGAGATAATTCTTACTTAATAACAGGTAAAAACCGATGATCTGCAAATGAAAAATGTAATTTAAATTATAAAAAAAATTACGACTTATATCTCTTATATTTCACAATTAAAGTGAATATGCTAATCATTTTACAATTCAAGATATTTTCTTAGAATTTTGAAAGAAATTTTGGTCCTTTACCATTATATAAAGAAAAATATATTTCATTTACGAAGCATGTAATAGGAACTGAAAAAAATTTCGATTTATTGACTTTTTTACATTTATGGCATCATCATTGGAAAATTACCATCATACCTTACAGAATATAAAACTGTCAAACAAGCTTTTTTAACTTCACTTTAAAGAAAGTAGATACACTTACGCAGAAAGTTATACGGTATGAATATTTAGATTTTTAAGAGTAAATAAAAATACAATAATCCCAAAATAGGATTTATGTTTTTATTAATAAATTATAGCCTGTAAACTCATACCATCGAAATTGTTTTTTTGTACGTATCATTGATCGAATTTACATTATCTACTCATTTTCAAATTCTAATCATAATTTTGTTTTTAATAAAAAAATGATAATTTTAGAAAAAAGTGGTTATCAGCATTAAACATTTTCTTAAAAATTATTTTATTTATTATAGTGCAATATTATAAAATATGTGTTTTCTTGCAAAGTAGTGGAATGAAGATCATTTTGAAAATTGTAACACATTTAACTTCATTACTTTATTCATTTCAAAATTGAAAAGTTTTTCAAACTGGATTCATGTAACTTGTGGAAACTTTTGCAAATGAAGGTCTAACAAACTTTGAATGCATTCAATTTCTACACTTTCAGTACCATCATATCTCCCTTTGACTTCCAACTCGAAAACTTTTCAAATTGCAAACACTTTTTGAAATTCAACCGCAGGTATATAAAAGCACTGTGTAAAGACAAGTGTTAGAAAAAAATTTGTGAAATTTAAGATATATGAAGACATTGAAATTAATAATTTATAACTGTATCTAATTTTGATTTTTATCCAATATAACCAAATTCCAAATGCCTTTTGTCCCATATTTCTAATTTTGCTTTTTATCCCATATTTTCAATTGTGTCTTTTATCCAATATGCTATAATTTTTGACCTTGGTATTACTTTTACTTTGCGCTTCTCCTTTAAAGAACATTTGAATAATATTATTAAATGTTCGCTATCTTATAGAATTTCTATCAATAATTTAGAGGTCGTTTTATAAAGATGATATTGATGGAATTGAGAAAGTATATATTTTAAAGATTTGCAGCAAAACAAGCAGGTTTATTTTTGCTAATCTTTTATTTTTATTCAAAGTTATTAACTTGGTTATAGATTGTCCCGAATCTGCGCTCCTTCTAGACAGCTTGAAAACTATTCTCTATTCTCACTTACAACTTGCAGAACTAATGACAAAAATAATTTTTTATGCAACACAATACTCACAAAAAAATGTTTAAAATTTTTAATAGTCAATATAAATATTAATTGTATATTTTACTATAAATATATTTTATATTTTTACTTTTGTAGAATTTGGCTAAAAACTAATAATAATAATAAAAATAGTCTGGTATAATTTAATACAAATACTAATTACTATATTAATTTAAGGAATTCTTCATAATTAAAAATATTTAAATAGAATGTAAATCAAAATAACCATGAAAAAAGGGCAAAGTTTTAATAATGATTATTTATATAATTAAAATCTTTTAAAAATAAGAATAAGGGAGTTGGCGTGTGAAGCGCGCAGAGGGGCGTAGCCCCCTAGTATGTTTATATATGTATGTGTACAATGTATATAATATCATATGTAGAATATGAGAGAATAAGCTTTACCAAAAGCTATTATAATTCATCAGACGTAGCGTTGGTTGTAAAGTGAGAAAAAAGACAATTTTCCGTGTTCTTCTGGCAAATCGACGGCATTCTTTGCATTCCTCAATTCAAAACATAATCGTTCAACGGAATTTCTTTTATCGTTTTTTTCTGAATAAATTAGAGACAGAAATTATAATATTTTTTAAGCAAAATAATAAATGATAAAATATTTTATATATGTATATGCTGACAAATACAAATCCAGTTGACACAAATAACATGCATATAACACAATTATGTAACAATTCTGTGGAAATGTCTGCTTATACGTGTAACCTGTTACTGGTACATAATTGTTCTAAAACAGTTATGTACCAGTAACAGGTTATACGTATGAGCTGACATTTTCATAGAATTGTTACATAATTGTTACATGCATGTTATTTGTGTCAACTGGGAATCCGCTTTTAACTGCATCAGAGATCGCGATATAACACAGTACAATTTTTTGCGTTTTCTCCTATAGACATATTTTTTAAATATAAAGATCTTTTCACTGTCAAATTTTCTATTACAATTAATTATTAAATAAGTTATTTAAATACGATTTAACAAAAAGAAATAAGTATTAATATAACCGAAAGAGGAAATAATAATAGTAATAATATTTCAGACTGTACTGAAAGAAATATTTCTTGATTACTGACATTATGTGGCCAATATTACCGTATTGTACTACTGCAAGTGTTAGAGCCATACTGTACGGTCGTTTTAGCCACACGGATGTTAATGTAGTCATATGTGTGGAAATTACGACTAAATAGAAGCCTAACATTACTTACAATACAGTACATCATTCTCAACCAGAAGTATGTAGCTAAAATTAAGAAAACATTTATTTTAGTTAGTTTAACGCATACTCTTTAATTTAATTAACAAAAAGATACAACAAAGAATTATAATACTTTTTTATTTTGATTTTGTGATGATGGTGTCTTTTTTAATTCCTTTTATTAATTTACTTGACAGAATATATAGTTGATTCTAAAAATGTGTTACGTGTATAACTTTATTAAAAAATTCTATCATGGTCGAAAAGCACTCTTATTATTGCCATTTTCACTGTATGGAATGATTAATTTGGTAAAAACAGTTTTAATAAAGGAAAAAATAGAAATTACATTAAAAAAGAATAACAAAACGGAAAAGAAATGCATCATTTACTTCCATAATTGATAATATGTACATACTTTCGTGATATATTTTAATATATATATATATATATTTGTGGTTGAAATGAAAACCACATTAATTATCTCTCTTTTTGATTCTGAAGAATCTCTCATTAATTAGCTGAGGCTATTCAATAAATTTTCAATGAAAAATTTTTATCTGGCAGAACTATGTAGTGAATACATATATATATATATATATATATATTACTATCTGGGTTGGGGAGTTTTGAAGTACATTCATTTTCAAATTGTTGCTAGAGAAGTGAATGGCTCATTCGGAAATTTAAATTTTACTCTTCACTATGGAAAAATATACTTCTTTTTTAATTCAGAAAATTTATTTTTTATGACAATATTGTTGTAATACATATATAATTTTTTTAATAAACATTTAAAACATCTTTTTTGTATAAAATTTAATTATTTTTTACAAATCATCATGCATTTCGTCATCCCAAAAAGATAAGAATATTTTCCCGAAATATTGAAATTTTTACAAAGGTCAAAAATACATTAGACGAAATAAAGACGCATGATTATTCCACAAATGCCATTTTAACGAATGACATTTATCCGAACTGTTATTTTAACGAAATGTCGATTTGCAAAAGTGACATTTCGTTAAAATAACAGTTCAGATAATTGCAATTCGATAAAATGACAGTTCGGTCAAATGACATTTGGGGAATAATCATGCGCTTCGGCGAAATAAAATGGTTTGACCCGTTATCATCCTGGTATTACAGCAATGTCGCACCATTACTGGTACACAGTACTACGCCAACACTACACAGTACTGACCCGCTGCCGCGATAGTTGTCGATTTTTCATTGGAATCGACCCCCTTATTATATCAATGCAACATCCATATGTGAGGTTGTGTCAATAATCTAAAAATCGTGGACGAATATACATAAACGTCACTGTAACTGTAACGTGGCTTTGAGTAGAAAATCAGATATGCTTGATTCTTGATAAACGTATCAGTTTCTGTTTTCTCATATTTCTTCGAAACTTGAATTAATCACAATGTCCGCAATGTGGAACAGGTAATCGTTTGCATAAATCGAATTGTTTATTATTATCATTGATAGAATGTCCGTCTATATTTGAAAGTTTTTTAACCTAAAGATTAGTTTTAATCTCTCTTCATTAATTGAAATTATTCCTCTACAATTAAAACAAATTTACACTAGAAAGAAGATTTTTAAGTTGTTTTTTGTTTTTCTCAATGCAGCTACAAACAGTTAAAAAATGACATTTTACAAAAAATATAAAAGGGAAAAACTCTCTAAATTAGAAAAGAAAACTTTAGTGTCTATATGTTAGACGAAAAAATTCTGCAAAAAAGAACAGGAATCCTCTAAAATTGAAAACAGTTTTTTTCGGTGTTTGATTATAAAACTTTTATACATTAATTAATTCTAGACAAATCTCTTCTAATTTTCTCAGAAATAGTTGTAAACACAAAATGTCTGCACGAAGAACAGGTAGTAATAAAGTGGTAAAGTGATTCCGTTTCCAAATTATAAAAAGGGCAGACGGCACAAAGAAGAAAAAAGAAGTTTTTTCTATCAAGAATGATTCTATATTCATGATTATTAATGTGTCTTATTTGTGCATAACTTTTTTTAAAGAACATTGATATGAGAGCAATAAGGTAGTACTTCTAATTCCATAACATCAGAAAAAACAGTTGATTCGCAGGGTTCGAAAAAATACATTCAGCTAGGTTATTCAGTTGAATTTGCTCGTTAAATTAAACTTAGCTAATTTTATCCAATTCTCTAAACATAGTTTTGGCTAACAAGTGCAGACAATGTTAGATATTTTAATTAGCCAGGATATAATGTTAGTTTTGATCTGAAGAAATCTTCCAAATTTTCTCTTTCAAATTGTAGAGACAGCTAAAACCAAACATACAATTTAGTTTCAAAGTAAAATTTAAATTTTGACTTAGGTAGATTTCAAATTTAATGTAGGAAATTATTTGCTGATTAAGAATTTTATATAAGGAAGATTTCGACTATATCAGCAATTAGTGACATCTATTAGACGTCAATTGAACTCTTTGGTTTAGAGTCAGGTGTTATTCTTAAGATAATTATTCCGATACCTGACTTATTTCCGAACACCTGACTCTAAACCAAAGAGTTCAATTGACGTCTAATAGATGTCACTAATTGCTGATATAGTCGAAATCTTCCTTAATTAAAATTCTTAATCAGCAAATAATTTCCTACATTAACTATACAGCTCTTCGACTAGTGTATGGGCTTGATCTGAGATTATAAGAAACGTGAACGTCCAGGCTGTGTTGGCATGGTGCATTGGTAGGCGTTAGTCCCGCGAAAGGCAGCTATTAACTGGGGTTCGAGTCCTCACAGATGCACAGTGCAGTCGTTCACGCAGCTTATTTTTTCAGATCAAAAATTAAATTCAA
This sequence comes from Leptopilina syphax, assembly GCA_032872505.1. NCBI lineage: Eukaryota > Metazoa > Arthropoda > Insecta > Hymenoptera > Figitidae > Leptopilina > Leptopilina syphax. The sequence goes on along the minus strand of CM065468.1, from coordinate 55,540,844 downwards.
AAATATAATTATTTACCGACAACCATATCGAAATAATTATCTTAAGAATAACACCTGACTCTAAACCAAAGAGTTCAATTGACGTCTAATAGATGTCACTAATTGCTGATATAGTCGAAATCTTCCTTAATTAAGATTTCAAATTTCTTTAAAATTTAATAATTTCCTAAACAGCATACAGATATTCAGGTTAGCCGGAATCTATTACATCCGTAAGATGTCTCAGGGATGTGCTAAGATATTTTTAGGACATCCTAGGGATTTCCACATTTCTGGATATGACGAGGACATCTGTAGGATATCCTTGAATATCCGTTGCTGTTAGAGTTTTAGAAACTTTGTTCGCAATATAAAATCTTACATTTTGAATTCACAGAATTGAATAATTAACTCTGTAAATCAGTCCACTAGCCCTTTATTTTTTGTTCCAAATTGTTAATACGTTGGAATCGATTTATTATGTCAAACAAGCGATACCACACTGTAAAAAGAAGCATATTAAAATAAATTGTAATCACCCAAATAGCACAACATTTGACCCCAAGAAGAGGGTCGCATTGTGGGTGTGGGTGAAATCGTCGAGATCGACGAATGCAAAATCGGTCGTCGAAAATACAAAAGAGGTCGAGTAGTGGAAGGCTCATGGATACTCGGAATGATTCAGAAAGCACAGGTCTCCTCAGAGGTGGACAGGTTATTTTAAAATGTAACGCTACAAACTTGGTGGGGAGTTGTTCCAAATGACTTCCAGATTTCAAATTTTCAAACCGATAAATCGTACCTGATCCTCTTTTCGAATTATCTCTGTTACAGATAGTCGGAAACTTGAAAATGTATTATCTTAATGTGGAAGCTTTGATTCAGAAGACTGATGATTCTTCGTTATTAAAAATTTTTTAGACAAAGATTTTATAGATAATTATGTTCATGATTTTGAGAAAAGTGGGGGTAGGAGAGAGTGGGGCAAGACGGGGTACTTAAGGTTTAAAGCGCAAAAAAACGAAAATTATCGAATATATATTTTATTTAATAACTATCTTTGGGAATCAGTCTTTAGTAATAAAGGCGTACAAAGGCTATCTGTTTCTTAAAAAATTATAAAATTAATAATATGGAAAAAATTGCAAATCTCCCCATCTTGCCCCACCGGCGCGGTACTAAAAAAGCAACCTATTTCTGTCGTAAAATTTTACAAGTAAAGGTTGCATCTTCATCTGCATCATCGACACCAGCACAACTGCACAAAGCCCATTGACCGCAGACAGAACAAGCAGCCCAGCCTTCATTTGAGTCTAAATAATAACCATTACAATTTATAGAGACAAGGTGTATTTTCCACTTTACCATCGCTAATCATTGATTTAACCTGACAAGCTTTTTTCTTTTTGATCACTCTTATTTTATTCAGTCTTGATTTAAGTAGTTTTCTTAACTTCCCTTATTTTTCTTTTCTTTTGCTTCATTTGTGTACCCCGTCTTGCCCCACTCTTCCCTACCCTATCTTGCCCGCACCTACGAAATTGAATAAAATGATCAATTACTACAATTTACGATTCAACAAAGAAAAAAACATATGCTTCCCTTTTTCTGTAACCCTTGCCAGTTATAAAATTTTTTATATAGTTTATTAACTGTTATTATTAAATAAATAAACACCTCCTAAAAAAAGTGAAAAATTCACAAGAAAATCGTCGAAAACAGTTTTTTTAGTAAAACAGATAAAAGATTTGTTCTCATGGCTTTTAGGTTTTGTAAACAAGAAGCTATTTTCTCGGTGCAGTATTATGTAAAATATAATCGCGATTGGTTAATTCGTTTGTTAAATAGGGCCGGTACACCGTCTTGCCCCACTCATCCCTATAAGTCCCAAAAATCACTTTTTAGTTTTTGTAAATACAACTGTTTTAAAAAATGATTGGATTGGTTTAAAATTTGTTACTTAGGGGTTTCGGGGTCGCTGATTGCGAATATGATATCAAATTAAAAAAAACTGTGGATAGATTCCTAATCAGCGACCCCGAAACCCCTCGAGTAACGAGTTTCAGGCAAATTGAATCGATTTTTAAAAGTCGATAGCCATATTGGATCTAATATTTTGAGTTTTAAAAATCTGACGTCATATTCGTAATTAGCGATCCCAAAAACCCCTAAATAACAAATTCTTAGCGAATCCAATCATTTTTTTAAATAGTTATATTTAGGTCAATTTGTATGCAGGACAACTGTTGAAAAATCAATTTTGACAGTTAATTTAGTTTGTTGTTAGCAATATCGCTATATTTTCGTAAAGTAGAGGGTTCAAGCTTTTAATTTAACTCATTTCACAAGTCTCTAGCACGTCGTATTTACCCAGTAGAAATTTTCAAAAACTACTTAAAAATGATTTTAAGGTATTTCACCCCCAATTTTCTTAAAATCCTGACGTGATGGGAGGTTTTAGTTAAATGTTAATTCGGATTTAGCGCACAAAAAGCTACGGTAAATGACTTCTTGATCTCAGATAACGGAAATTTTTATTTTTTTGCAGGCTTCTGAAATTATATATATATATATATAGCACTTTAACATGTGACAGACTTGTCCAAATTCAAAAAATCAAAAAGTTTCTTGAAGAGGATCAGGTACGATTTATCGGTTTGAAAATTTGGAATCTGGAAGTCATTTGGAACAACTCCCCACCAAGTTTATAGCGTTACATTTTAGAATAACCTGTCCACCTCTGAGGAGACCTGTGAGAGGACACCCTTCCATCTATCGGTTACAAATCTGTCCTGTTAACAAAAGAGACAAAAACAAGTTAATTGAATTAATCAAAAAACATGTAGTTGTCGGGACAGAAATGCATACCGATTGTTGAAAAAGCTACATTAACTTAGAGGAGTGTGGCTATGTTCACAAAACAGTGAATCATTCCGAGGAATTCGTGAACTCCACTACTGAAGCTCACACTCAAAACGTCGAATCTTCTTGGACATGGATGCGAAGATGCCTTTCCAGAAGAGGCGTTCGCAAGAGTAACCTGGCAGATCATCCCTGTGAATTATTGTGGCGTCGAAGGGTTCTTAAGTTAAATATTGACCCTTTCTTGCAATTAATAGCAGATATTAAAATTTGCTACCCCGGTCACAAAAATTAAGAGTCAAGAAAGCAATCGGCCTTTTTCATGGCCACGAAACAACTTTAACTTGAAAAAGTAAAAGCAACCGCACGGAGAGAAGTTTGAACACTTAAAGACGGTTCACACTATACCACCTTGAAACATAGTGAAAATTCACCATGAAATATAGTGCTATCTTTGAACAAACTAGTGTACTCACTTTAAAGTATAGTGTTTCGTTTAACACTAAAGATGTGAATGTTCTCATTTGAATAGTTTATGCACACTTAACGTTTTCGAATGAATAACACTTAAGTTAGATGTGTTATAATGATCACCATGATATTCGATGACAGTCACTTTAAAATCTCGTGCATTGCTTGTTATTGTTACTGGCTATTACCAATTAAAACCTTAATGTTTTAAAATTTTAATTGTATAATACTAAAAATTAAATAAGTTTAAGAGTTATCAATATTAATACATTGGAAAAAATTGATTTGATTGAAATAAAGATTATTTGATTCAAGTTAATATTTAATTGATAAAAGTCAAGTAATCAACTGTTTGAATCGAATTAATTTGTTTTCAGTGTATTATTAATTAATAATATTAAATAGTATATTAAGCAACAAGGGCATAAAGGCAGCCATTTGTTTACGGGGATTTTTGTGACACGAGTGGAGGTCGAGGGCGCCCCGTAGGCGCCCCGAGACCTCCACTCGTGTCACAAGAATCATCGTAAACAAATTGGCTGCCTTTATTCCCGTGTTACTTACGATATTTTTTATTCCTAATGCACAAAAGTGGCGATTTCAGATAGCAGACGACAGGGAGTAAAAGTCATTCACTTGTTCGACTTGTATGAAAATGGCGGCCTTTTTTTTACCTTGGGCAAAAAAAGCATGGGACCAGCTGTTTTTTTGCCCTTGGGGAAAAAAAAGTCGCCATTTTCATACGGTCGAACAAATGAATGACTTTACTCCCTGTCGTCAGCTATCCAAAAGCGCCATTTTTGTGCATGTGGGATAAAAATAAAAATAAATTATTCGTCACAATTAATATTTATTTATTACTTTTCATTTAATAATCAGTATAGTTATAATTATTTGCTTTAAAATAATAATTAATTGTCATAATTATAAGAAATATTAATATAATATAATAAGTACAAAATAATAATTATATATTCACACACACACACACACACACAAATATCGTTTCTTCACAGATAAAATCTTAAATTTTTTTAAAAATATCAAAAATAATCATTATTTACTAATATATCACAATTTCTAATATTACTTAAATTACTAAAATTCGCATTGTTGAATTTAATGTGATTTTTTATTTAAATCAAAATAACTACCAACTCCAATTATTTCGCCTTAAACAATTACGTCTTCTGTTGTCATGACTTTGGTTTCCTTTGGTCCAGCGGTACAAAGTCGACAGAAATGAGTTAATGAGAAGGACTCCACATAACCCAAAATGCCATTTGCTCCAAGATTATCACCAAGAATTAAACTTTTTATAAAATAGATTTTATACTTCTTGTTGTCAACATTTATTTCAATTCCTAACTTATTTAGTTCTTGTAATTGTGAAATAAGTTTACTAAAAATTATTTTATTCCCAAAAGTTTTTCTATCCTTTGTATAAAAAATATCCGTTACGAGAATACTTTCAAGTTTTGAAGAAAAATTTGGTGGTAAGCAGGGAATAGTGGCATAAACACATCCAATTTGGTTTTTCCCAGCATGAGAACCTAATGCATTGCCAGTCTCAAGGTCGTCAAAATAAATAAAAAGGGGTAAAACAATAGTTTCTTCATTCAAATTTTCTATTTGATTCTGGAAGTCCTGCAATTGTTTCTTCCACAGAGAACCTTGAATAAAATTAATTTTTATTTCTGACTCAGTTTGCAGAAAATCCATATAAGACATTGTTGATTTTAACAATCTGTCCATTTGCAACAACATTTTCAATGAATTTTTCAATGATAAATGAATCATTGTAGTATTTTTATTGTCAATATAACTTTATTTCCCTGAAGTTTAGGTACTCTATCGTTACTTAAAATGCATACTTCAGGCTTTAAGTATAATCCCATTTTTTCATATAAATTGAATCTTTTACATTCTGAATTATAATTTTCGAAAGGATTTTTGTATTTTTCGAAAATACTATTTATAATTTCGTAAACTTTTTTGTCAACATTATTATTAAGACATTTATTTACTTTTTGTAATATGAATGGATTATAAACATTTTTTATTAAATTTTGAAACGACTCTATTATAAATTGTATGTCACTTCTTGAAATATTTAGATTATTATATAAATCGCAAGTAAGTTTTAAAATTGAATTATCTAGATCCATATTAAAAATTTTTAAGTCCACTTTTATTAAAAAGAAAAGATTACATTTACAACTACTTTATCTCTTTTAAATTTTCTTCTTGAATCTCAAAATATTAAACTTTCTTAACGTTTGTATTTCATTCTGAAAAATTACATATTCAGAATATTAAACGAATAATTATTGTCATAAAATCGACGCAAAATTATTAATATAATATTATACATAAAAAGATTTTTAAAAAATCCTTGCGAAATGATTAATTTAGTATCACAGTAATAATAATTTTTTTTGAATAATTCTAATCCGCAATTTTAGTCAGTTCGGTAGCTAAGTTCGATATTTTTTTTAATGCCACTGCAGCTCTGTAGTCTTTAATTTCAAATATATATCTTTGAATAAAAGACCATATATGTGGGCACGCTACAGAATAATTGAGATTAAGCGCAAAAAATGACTTAAAACATAAGTCAAAAGCTTTAACAAAAGTGCTACATTTACAGAGAACTTTCTCAGTAGCTACGTAGCATGCACTAATGTCTGTTAATGGCCCACAAATTATAATGTAAGGTTGAACCGTTATCACTCCTCTTGCTTCGAAAAAGAGACATCTCTGGTAAACAAAGTTATGTATATATTCTTCCTTCTCTGGAACCTTAAACGCATAAGGAAATAATTTGAATAATTAAGCATATAATGTTTTTCCATTGTGATAATAGCAAAGTACAGATAAACAAAATTTAATAATTACCTCAATGTGAACAATGAAACAGTTGACAATGTCAGTTTGATTAGGCTTCCAAGTACTACAATTTGATACTTTTAAAGTGTGCTGAATCAAACTCACTAACAGTAAAGCTGCCAATGCATTCTTATGTTCTAAAAAAATCGTTAATATTATTCATAGTTTATCTAAAAGGAGACGTATATAAAAGATTTTGGAGATAAAGTTATATCAGCTAGTCAATTAATTTTGTAGGATAAAATTATATAACTTTTGTACAATACAATGTCAACTACAGAAAAATCGACCAAATATTTGGATTTTTCCGAAAAAATTTAATTTTTTTAAATTTAGATAAACGTAAATACTAAACTACTTAACGGATTTGTCAAAAAAAACTGGAATATAATTTATTGTGTTAAAATCTCGATATTTGTTTCAGAAAATTTTAATAAATTTCATATTTTTTGAAATATTTTATATTTTCTCAAACTTATAATAATAATTGATGAAAGTATTGACGCCAAGATTTTAAAATTGGCTTGAATAGCAATTTTTTATAAAGACGAATAATTATATTTAATTTTTTGGTTATCTTAAACATGAAATTAAATTTCCTATTATTTGTTGCAATTCAAAATTAATGAAATAAATCAATATAAAAATTTTAGTTATAACTTTCACTTGGTAAACTTTTATTTCAGTAATTGTTTGGACAATTACAAAAACTTTTATTGGGCGGAATTTTTTGCATTAAAAATTTTTTTATTGGAAAATATTGTCTATTTGACTTACCAGCATTTTGTGGGTCTTTGTTTTTCTCTATAACATTCTTTATATCCAAGTAATTCGTATTGATATATTTAACAAAGATTTGCTCTGGAAAATTTCCTTCATTGACATTAACGTTTGTATCTTTCCTCTTACTATTAACTTTGCCACAATCAAAAGCTTTTCTTTTTGCAACTTTAATTAATTTTTGAGCAACTGTTGGCCACTTGACAACAAGACGATCTTTTACCCATGTGTTTTTGAATTTATCATTTTTTGGATATTTGTGATTTCTGAATAAGTCTTCAAAATCTGATAAAATCTAAAAATATGGTTTTTAAAGATTAAGTTAATAATGAAATTAAAAATATTAATACATTTTTTTTGTTACAAATTGCTTCTCCTTACCAATCTTTGTCCTAAGCTTCCTTTTAAAATGTTAAAACGAGTAAGAATTTCAAGCGGACTTTTGTTTTTGTAAACAATTTCTCCTCGGTGATAGAAAGAATACTTTCAAGTCTCAATGGCTATTTTTTCGTCGTCTGGGTTCTCTTGGGATAAAATACTTAAATCCAATGGAAATTGATCTAATTCTGCAAAAGAAAGTAACACAAATTGTAAAACATATGTTACAGATTAAAAATATTTTTTAAATATAAAGCGCAGGTTATTCCGTTGTCACGTGCCATATATATTAAATCTCAAAAGATTAAAACTATTCTGACCTTCACATTCACTTAATTTTCTCTTCTTGGTGTTATGTTTTTTTGTGTTATCAAGCAATTTAAAATTCACTGCCCTATCTCGAAAGTTTAAATATGTTGTATACAAGTAACCTGTGCTATTTATTCGTTTTCGTTTATTATTTTCATTTAAGCTGTGTGAAGAATCATAAAACAAATCCGTTTCTTCCGTTGGAAAAAGTGATTTTATATCACTTACAATTTCTTTAAATATTGTGCAATTTAATCTACGACAAAGAAAAAATAAATAATAAAATAATTTAAATATAACAAATCACAAATTTAAAATGCACTAGTTCCTGAAAATATGATTTTTATACTTTTGAATTGAAATATATTAAATATATTTCAATTCAAAATTATAAAAACCATATTTTAAGGAACTTTTGACATTGTTATCAGGGTGGCCACAAGTTTCAGTTTAACAATTTTCCTGACATTTCCCTGACAATTTACTAACATTAAATTTAATTTCCCTGACAAAATTCTTTTTACAGGAAAATATAAATGTTTATGGAAAATGGGTAAAATTTATAAATTTTAATAATTGCTAAAAATTACAATTATAACCCTTCCTGAATTCAATTATTTTTTATCTTAAAAAGTTATTATAAAACAATTCTAATAATTAGTTTTTAAAAATATTTTAATGTAATTTTTCGAAAATCTTTGAATTTCTTAAAAAAAATTTTGTACAATTTAAAAAAATTAATTAATTTTTTTTGAATTATAATTAAAAATTTTGAACTTGATTGTTTTCTCCAAAATATCAAAAAGAATTCCAAAATGTTAGTATTTTTGTATGTATTTGAATTTTCGAAAATATGTAATTGAAAATACTCAAAATATAAAATTTTAAAAAATTAGAAGCTAATTTTCATTAATTTTCATTTTTAAATTTACCTTTAAAGATTTTTCATTAAAATTTTTGATATTTCAATTATTTTCAAATTTTGCAATTCAAATTCTTTAAAAATTGATTTTCAAAAATTGTAAATAAATAGTTGAAATAAATTAATTATTTTGAATTAAATTTTACAAAATTTCAACTACTAAAAAAGGTTTTTATTATAAAAATATTTGATAAATTTAATTATGTTAAAAAATGATTCACAAACAATTTTTGAAAGATTTGTTTATAGTTATTTTTAGCATTATAAAAATAAAAATAAATTGCACTTTTTTAAGTATTGAAAATTGGTGTATTTTGTTGCATTGTTTGGAAGAAAAGTCGAAAAAGTCGAAATATTTGGAAATAAGTCCAAAAAATTCTCAATTTTTTTAATTTCCCTGTCAAAAATTTGTTTCCCTGACATTTCCCTGACTTTACTGGCATGTGACCACCCTGGTTAGGTTCGCAAAGCAAATTTTGCGAACATGAAAAAAAACATTATTATAATAAATAAAGAAATGTTAATAAACGAAATACAGAAATTATTTATAAATTAATGCTTACGAAAATGGCATTAAAGTCCCTATAGTTTTATTTAGTGCATTTTCTATGACAATTCTGCCTAAATCTTTTCTTGAAAAAGTTTTAGTTTTCGAGTACTCATAAAGAATAAATCTCTCAACTAAAGTACTGCACAATAATTGAAAAAGTGGCATATTTCTTTCAACTAAAAAAAAATATTTTTGTTAATAATTAACTTTAATAATGTCTTCAAAAACGACTCATAAAATTTGTAAAATAATTATTTCAAATTAAAAAGAAAAAAAATATAATTACTTGATGAATAGAAATTTTCAATATTTTGCAGTTTTTCTATATTTTCATTGCAACTGAGATTTTCAATGTTGATATTGTCAATGTCAAAAGCCTCATCATTTGTCACAGTAAAATTGAATAAGTTATTGTTGTTTTCTTCTTCATTATCATTTGCAATATCAACATTGTCATTTAAGTTGGAAACTAAATTCAATTTATATTTTAACTTGAAATCAGAAATTATTTCTTTTCCTAATTCTTTAGGAATAATTTCTGAAATCTCGTCCTCAGTTAAGCAAAAAAATCTCGTCTTGTCTATCTTGTGAACTAAACAGAAAATTTTACTACTAAGTGAGTGTTATAATTTAATTTAAAAATCACGAAATACATTTTAAAAGGATAAAAATTTGAAATATACTTTAAATTATTTTACTTACATCTGAATAAATTTTGCAATGATGAGAGATTCCAATCTCTAAGCACTTTGGAGACATAATCATCCATAATATTTTCTCTTTATTTTATACACTTCAAACTATACACACAACTTCTCACGAACCGCTCTCAGATCACTGTCACGGGAAAAATCGATGTTCTCATGGAAAAACTATGTGATCGTCATGGATTATTTAACTTTCAAAGGTGACACTCTCAATTTTGGTGGGAAAACTTAGAAAACCAGTGGCGCCACTAGCGAAAGCAGTGACTATCATCGGTAATTCAGTTTCCCACTTTTGCTCGAAAATTTAATGTGAGTTCATCCTTTACTTTCATGATGACACTGTTTTTCACGGTTTAAAGTTCTCTCCGTGCGGGCTTTTTCAAGGCCACAATCATTATCATGATCATTATCATCCCCATATTCATATTAGGCATATCAAATATCATAAGTACTCATACTATTAAGGAAATATTTTTCTGATTAGTTGTTATGGTATTTCATGGTTTCTTTCATGAATTTCTAATTTGCGCGAATTTCCAATATGATTTTTGTAATCAGGGCACAAAATTACGTAAGTATACCAATTTGTAGAAGAATCGGAAGTAAATCCAAAATAGACGACGTTTCGGTTGTCTGGTTCGCCACCATCGTCAGGTTACTTTAATAAAAAATTCAAATAAATACAACACAATTTTTAGAACAGAAAAATACAAAATTAAACAAAAAATTAATTTTAGTTAAAATCAATAAAATAAACATCACGTCAATAAAATCAAATAAATAAACAAAAAACTGCTGCCAAGTTAAAAAAAATTATGAGGGGTAAAAAGATGCGTCTAAAAAAGCTCTATAAAATTAGAGAAAAACATTTATAGGTGTTGTAACATGTTTTTTAAGTTATGAGCAAAAACGATTCTCATTCTATATCGCACGTAAGACCTATAATTTAAAAAAATGTATCCCTAAAGCTTTTTATAATCTTGAAATATATATCAAAATTTAAAAATCATTAACATGTTAGGTAAAAGTGATGAGTCGAACTGACTGAGTCGATAACAATTTTCGCAGTATCATTCTGTCAGAAGCTACGATTCTATACGTTGGCGCTTCGACACCTAACATTTTACGAGTAAAAAAGTTTATAAAACTTGATAGGGTAATTCCGGGTGAGATGAAACACAAAGAAAGATGGAATACTTGCTCTATCTCTGAAAATACTTTACTAACTGTAATTTTAGTTTCGTAAGCAAATATCTAACAATAAATTAACGAAATATAACGTATAACATATCAATTAAAAAATTGTTATTTGTCTTTGTTTAAAAAAAATCGTTAAAAGGCCATGAATTTTTAAGTTAAAACTCTGTTTGTGAATAATGTTTTTAATTTGGGTAATTTTATTTGACCTCACATGAAATTTACAAAAATTGGGTAATTAATTTTTATTTGTCAACTATCAAATATGATTAATATATCTTATATTAGAAATAATAAAAGGGTAAAATTTCTTGGTAGGCTTATATGGAACCATATAAACTAAAGCAGTAATCAACATTTCTTTTTTAATTAATTTCAGATTGTGGACTTGTCATTCGTTTAATTCTACATAGACTGAATTGCATTAAGGGGAGGTATGGTCTGAAGAATGAAAAAAGAGCTTCTTTGTGAATTTCTATTAAAGAAACGATAAAAGTTTCGTGTGTTTATAGAATCTAAACTCTCCTGGCTGTTCAAGGACTAACTCCCAAGAGCGGGGTAAGACTCTAGCCGTTCGCTCTTCGGAGTTTCCAGTGTATGTACATTTATTTGTTAAATAGCGAATAGGCAATACAAAGAAGTTACCTCGAAATTACATTAAAACATTCTCCTTATATAACATTAATTTTCTGCAGTGTTAATTTGAAGAAAATATATAAATTTTGTAATGCATGTAAATTCGATAAATCTAAAATATTTAAAAAAGCAGTTATTATAATAAGTGATTTTTCAAACATGCACAAGCATACCCAAATATCTCTTCGCTGTTTAAGAGCCTAATTTGACTTATTATTCTTATACATTTCAACGGAGCTCTTAAAAAAAATTAATTTTTCTTTCTTATGTTTAACGCCAAGTGTTGGAGGAGTACCAACGATCAAGAGTGAGATTTTTGTAATCTCTTATTCCGCCTATACATTCGAAAAAAAGAAATTTGTTTATATCAATTAAATTTATTTGAGAGAGTAGTACCTGAAAGACTTTTCAAACGTAAATAACACATTTTCGGGTATTAATGATCTTACATTTTTTATATTTTTCAATCGAATTCAAGAGGAGTTTAAACACTACAGCTGACAATTTAGGAGATCCGATTTCGTATCTTATAGCGTAGCCAGGATTGTTATTTATCAAAAGCAAGATTTTCTTATAATACGATGTTTTTATTTTTTTAATGTCTTCTAAGTATCAAAGACCCCAAACAGTCACTCCATATATTGAATTTCTTACAACTGGGCTATTAAATAAATTGGATATTGGTTGCCAGTATTCGAGATTTATTTTGTTGATTAACGCGGTTGTCAAACCGAGAGCGATACTTCACAGAAAAAAATCGGACTCATTTTTTTGCAACTCAAAATGAGTCTATGTTAAATAACATAGACGTGACGCCATCTGCGAGGTTTATTTTTGTTGCAGCTCATAATGAGTCACTTTTACGACTTATTTTGAGTTCAGTTTTTCTCTGTGTTGACTTAAAAACTGCAGAACTCCTAGCAGCGGCAAGTAAAGCTGAGTTTAAAAACAAAACTCCTAGATACTTGTAATTTGAGACTATCCTTACCTTATCGTTCCTTTATTTAAAAGGCCGAAGTTTGTGAGTATGTTAATGACACCCCTTTCTGAATACAACTATCTGCGTTTTTCAGAAATTAACTTCCAATCTGTTTTTCTCACAATATTTTTTAAGGCTGTTAGGACTTTTTTCCCTTATGCTTGAGTTCGCTATAATCGCAATATCGTCAGCGTTAATTAATGTTAAATTATTTAAGGATCCCCTCTATATACCTTTGGCCTTTAAAAATTCCTCGAAATCGACAATAATACAATAATAATAATAATACAATAATAATTCTATATATATTGTTTATATTGGGTTTGGTGGGAAGGATATTGGGACAAATTCACTCCATTTATTGAAATTTATCGAGTCCTGCACTAATGATCTAAATCTGAATTTATTCAATATCTTCCCAAAGTTGGAGGAGTCAGACACGAGTCTGAGATTCTAGAATTAAACTCCCCGGCTGAAATGAAGGACAAATACTACTTACTATCTTCACAAATAGAAATTCTTCGGAGGTAATTAATGTTTTTATTTTATATTTACTAGCTCCTCCGACGGGCGCAAGCGGCCGTCTACGGTGCTAGTTTTTATATGTCCATTGTCCAAGTCCATTATTTCATTAATAATAATATTTAAATTTTTTCAGTTAATAATTTGCTTATTTATATTTGAAATGTTGACGTTTTTTTGACAATGCAAAATAAGATTTATTATGAGTACTTTCTCTTAACAAAAATAAAATTTATATATTCGCGCTCTTTTTAAATAACATACGACTGCAGCGCCACCTTCACATGTACAAACAATTAAAAAAAAACACCCTTCTATTAAGATTTTACATTCTCATTGCCCATTCTTTACTTCGATACTTTTCGATACATTCGACCTTTTCACTCCATGTCTTTTTTAATAAAGGACTCTTGTGACATGCTACGAGCAGGCCTCCCTTTGCTCTTCTTATTTTTTCCACCTTTGTTGCCGCACTGAAAACAAACTCATATCCACACAAATATTTTGATAACCATATGTTGGGACACACGTTTACCACGTTTCGCATAAACAGATTATGTCACCTTCATTATGAAATTGTATTATATCTTCTACATTATTGAGTCCGCTGACATTCCAAAAGAACATCCTGGGATGCAACTGCATTTGTATTAGCCGAGGTATTAGCTATGTTGATTCCATAGAGGCTTTCTCCTTTATGATAGGACTCGATTGATAGTATGACTTAATCGAGTTTTCGGAGTTTGTAGGCTTTCTTATCTTTTTGCTTTCCTTCTCGAAGGATGACTTTAAACCAGGTTTTCTTCCTCTCTTCTTCGAGACTGAGGGTCCATTAGAGATCAATAAATCATCACTTTCTCCACTGTAATAATCATCTCTTTTTTCGGAGGTTTTTTGATCTGGGAATAGGTAATTTTGTATGACAACTAGTTTGTTCTTTTCATTATCCATTACTATATTCTGACCTTTAATAACTGCTTTTTTCCACGTTGTTCGAGAATAGCTAACATATCACAGAGATTATGGTAAGGTACTTTTTTCTTCCCCTTGAGCTCTCTCTCTCGTCATATCGTTTTGAGAAAGAAATATTCAAAGCGCCGATGTTTTTTGCCTTTTAAAATAGTGATGATTTCAGACTTTGCTAGGAAAATGACACCAAGATAGGTCCGGAACCTTCCTGGGTACTAAATCTTCTTACTTCGACAATGTCATTGTCTAAGAAGCTTATCTCAGCTTTTCTAAAAATTGATTTAACCGTGTCCATCAGATCCTTATTCGCCGCGGAAGTTTCTTTTAATTTAAATAAGATTAAATTTTTGGTTCGTTTTTTGTTCAGCAAGTAATCAATTTTGATTTCACAAGCTTCCAATTTCTTATAGCACTTTATATTCGTAAAATGTCGTTTCGGATAAATAACTATTTTTACAAATTACATTTATCAAAAGTAGAATATATCTCTTCAAACAAATTACGATTCGTAAAAATGACAATTCGTGTAAATAGCATTTCGCTATAAAAACTGTTCAAGTAATTGATATTTAGTTAAAATGACACTTTAACCAAATGCAGTTCGATAAAATGTCATTATACCGAAAATTTGTGAAAAGTTCATGCGCCTGAAAATGTATGTATTTAAAAAAATTAATACATACAGATTAATTAATAGAGATTAATTACAGATTAATTAATCCCTTTATTAATTTAAAGGGAAGAATAATATAGAAAAGCAAAACGACATGTTAAATGTGATGTCTTTGATGTTCTGGGAGAAGCGGATGATTATCCTCTCCCGGACGCGGCTGCCGTCTTTGATGGCATGGGTGTGCTGGGTCTGGATGCATATCCTTAGTCCAGACATTACTGCCATTCTTGACGGCGTTGGTTCACCGGGGCGGGATGCCTGTCCGCTGCCAGTCTCGAGTGTCATTTTGGATATGTTCGGTGGACCTTGCAGTGGTGGCGGGGCTTTCCACCAAAGGGCAACCAAACAGTACACTTTACACATACACTTCTCTACACATATATGGGTTACACACAATTACATCACTTACACATCTATTCACACATATTCACAATACACTTATCACACCCATATGATTGTTTCCTTCCTCGGACCACTGGGAGTACCCCGAAATTCGTTCATTTGTTTTCGGTGGACGGGGCGTAGGGGTTGATGTGAGCTTGCTCTGCCGATGTGTCATCCGAGGTAAGGAATCAGGAGCCAGCCCCTTCGGGACCCTGATCAGGAGAGTCTGTGGTGAATATGGAGGTCGGAATCCATATTGCTCCGGGCGAGTCCGGTCCGTCCGTGTATTCCGGGACCGGCTAAGCGGTGGTTGGGCCTCAGGGAACTGGGGTAGGATACGTCCGAGGGTACACCCGTTCCCAACTATACCGACCCGCCCCTCCACAGACGATGCGCTGGTAAAATGATTACATGGAGAATAATAAAATAGAAAATATGGACATAATTGAGTTTATTGAAGAAGGTGAAGAGAAAATTGGAACCGGAGAAATAGTGTCTCTTAAAACCTGCGTTGAGACGCCTCAAGAAATTGAGGTTTTAGCCGAGGTGTATGAGTTTCCTTCCACAAAAAAGGAAGATAAACATATAGCTGTAGCTCCTGCTGCCGAAGTGCAGTTACAGAAAGGAGCTACACATCAAAGGAGAGGTTCCTTCACACCCCCGTGGGCAGCGCCTTGCAGAGTGCTGATGGAAGTGGTAGCGGAGCAAAAGAAGCAGACTGAAGCTTTGGAGAAGGCGATCCTAGCGATTGAAGGGGCGTACATAAAAAACACCCCAAATGAACTCAAGGTTAGAGTAAACATCGCTAAGGAAGTTTTCGGAACCGTAAGAAGCTCAGGCTTAACTCTTCAGGCGTCAGCTGATAAGCTCCAAAAAACATTGGAGACGCCTGGAGTATTCCGCATGGCTAGTCCTGCAAGAGCGTTAAATACTCTAAAACGCAATTCAGAGACGCCAAACCCCAAATCAAAGGGACAGACTTCTTCGGCACAAGCTCAGAAAAGAGAAGCTTCGTCGTCGCCGGAAGACAGAGTGCCGAAGAAAAAACAGTCTGACGAAGTCCTGAAGGAGGATAAAAGTTCTTCCTCAAATGGGCCTCAGACTGTTAGTGCTGAGAAAGAGTGGAGAAAAGTCTCCAAAAAGAAGAAAAAGAAAAAAAATGAAAAGGAGACACAGAAAGAGAAGATGACGAATTCGACTTCTAAAGTAAAAAAGAGAAATACGGAGGCAATCAAAATAAGGGTGACATGTAATGAGTCTTACGAAAAAATCCTTGCTCATATGAAGGCGTCCGTCAATCCAGCTGACACTGGGACAGAAATCCTGTCAATCAAGAGGTCTAGAAAGCAAGAGATGCTTGTCGTTCTTCGAAGAAATCAAGAGGTCTCTAATTTTAGTAGAAAAGTGGCTGACGCCCTTAAGGATAAGGCGGACGTCTCACATATTGTGACGAAAAGGTCTCTAGAGATTAGAGACCTAGACGAGGCAACGAGTGTTGAGGAGGTAACCCAGGCGGTCCGACAAACTTTGGGCAGGGCCGACTTGGAAATGTCTTGTCGACTTATTCCCCTGAGCCGTGGAGAAAAACTTGCCATTGTGATTGCCATTGTGATTGCCATTGTGATTCGTATAGGACAAACTGAAGTCTCCTGGGGAAACAGTCTGAAGTACCTGGGAGTTACGTTGGATCGAAAATTAAAGTTCGACCAACATGCTAAGATCACGTCACTGAATGCCGCCGACTGTATGGGAAACCTATCTAGGATGATGCCCAATGTCGGTGGCCCCAGGGAAAAGAAACGCCGATTAGTGGCGACCGTGGTTCAGGCAAAGCAGCTTTACGCTGCACCTGCATGGGCTGAGTCCCTAAAGAACCGCGGCATCTCTGATGAGCTACTCTCTGCGCAGGGTGGTTGTGCGCGGAGAGTAGTTTCAGCCTACAGAACAGTTTCAACAAGCGCTGCTTTGGTTCTTGCGAGCCTTCCGCCAGTAGATTTACTGGCGAGGGAAAGACAGGAGGTCTTCCAACTCAATAAACATCGAGCTTCCTCGCAAGAACAACAGAGTAATAATCTCCTCAAAGCGGTTATCCGAAAAGAGGCGAGATGTAGACTCGTTGAAAGATGGCAAGAGAGATGGGATGGGGATCCTAAAGGAAGGTGGACATACCGCCTGATCCCCAACCTCGCCACTTGGCTAGACAGAAAGCACGGAGAAGTTGGCTACTACCTGACCCAAGTGTTGTCAGGTCACGGATGTTTCCGACAGTACCTTCATAGGTTCAAGATTAAGAGAGAAGCAAAATGCGCCTACTGTGACGCTTCAGTAGATGACGCGGAGCATACTCTCTTTCATTGCGGGCATTGGAACCATGATAGAATGGCTATGTTCACGGCAGTTGGCTTTGAAATCAACGTCGATAACATGGTGTCTACCATGGTTCAAAACGTGGACTCCTGGAGGCATATTGAAACTTTCATTATAAAAATAATGGGGGAAAAAGATAGAGACGGAAGACGAGGTTGACCGGAGGAATCAAATGCTCATCGGTGTGGGAGCGTGGGGGGAGGAAGGCAACTAGTTTTTCCTCCCACCCGCGCTCCCACATTGTATGGGCGGATTAAAAGCACGTTAAGGAGTAGGTCAAGGGGACAACCACTTGCGAAGTTCAAGGCCTGACGGTAGTACCGCATGTGGAGCAAATGTCCCAAAACAAGACGGGAGTGGTTTTTAGTGGGTAGACCAGAACAAGAGCGGTCACCCCCACATAACCTGGAATTCATTACCCAGGTATCTGAATTCGCAGATTTTCCACTTCCGACTACAAAAAAAAAAAAAAAAAAAAAAAAAAATAATAATAATAATAATAATAATAATAATAATAATAATAATAATAATAATAATAATAATAATAATAATAATAATAATAATAATAATAATAATAATAATAATAATAATAATAATAATAATAATAATAATTCTAGAAAGACTTCAGGGAATCCTGGTAGGCGAAAATAGCCTATCAGAGAACCAGTTTGGCTTCCGGAAAGGCCGGTCAACAGTTGATGCAATACTCTCTGTTGTGAAACTGGCAAAGGAAGTCAATCAGGGCAAGAGGAAAGGTTTCTGTGCTCTTGTTTCCATCGACATCCGGAATGCGTTCAATTCCGCGAGATGGGACATCTGCATTGAGTCAATGAGACGCAAAGGAGTGCCGACTTATCTGTTGCGAATGATAGACAACTATCTCAGTGACAGATGGGTCGTGTATGAAGGCAATGTGTTCCATCTCAAGGAAGAAATGACCTGCGGGGCACCACAGGGGTCTAAGGTGGGTCCATTCATATGAAACGTCATGTACGACGATCTTCTGAGAATGGAGCTGCCCGAAGACACGATCCTGAAAGCCTTTGCGGATGACGTACTTCTGGTGTGTACAGCGCAGGAAACCAAATTCCTCGAGATAAAACTCGATGAAGGACTGCGACGAGTAGAGCGTTGGTTGTCTCGTCATGGCCTGCAAATGGCTTTAGAGAAGACCGAGGCTCTGCTTTTTACAGTCCGGCGAGTTTTTGAAGCCCCAAAGGTAAAAATAGGTGGAACTGAAGTCTCATGGGGAAATCAACTTAAGTACCTGGGAGTGACGTTGGACCGAAGGTTAAGCTTCGGTCCTCACGTGAACATCACAGCACTCAAGGCCGCCGAATGTATGAGTAAACTATCTAGGTTAATGCCCAACATTGGTGGTCCCAGGGAAAAGAAGCGGCGCTTGGTAGCGACCGTGGGTCTAGCAAAGCAGCTTTATGCTGCCCCTGTATGGGCTGATGCCCTTAAGACCCACTCCATCTTGGACAGATTGCTCTCTGTGCAGACAGGGAGCGCACGGAGAGTAATCTCAGCCTACAGGACGGTGTCTGATTGCGCTGCTCTAGTTCTTGCGAGTACACCGCCAACAGATTTGTTGGCAAAAGAAAGACAGGAAGTCTTTCAGCTCAATAAAGAATGAGTTGTCTCGCAGGAACAACAGAGCGGCGGTAGCCTAAAGATGGCTATCCGCAAATCGGCAAGAATCAGACTAGTCGATAGTTGGCAAGCAAGATGGGATGGGGAATCCAAAGAAAGGTGGACATACCGCCTGATTCCCCACCTCGCCACCTGGTTATAAAGAAAGCACGGTGAGGTTGGCTATTACCTTACGCAGGCGATGACTGGTCACGGCTGCTTCGGTCAGTACCTTCATAGATTTAAGATCAGAGAAGAGGCGAAATGTGTGTATTGCGGCGCTGAAATAGACGACGCGGAACACACTCTCTTCTCCTGCGGGCAATGGAGTGAGCTAAGATGGGCCATGTTTGACGCAGTGAAAACTCAATTCACCGCTGATGACATGGTCTCAACTATGCTCCAAAGCGCGGACTCTTGGCGCCACATCGAGTTCTTCATTACCTCGGTAATGAAGACAAAATATGTGGACGGAAGAAGAGGTTAACCTGGAGTAATCACTGGGGACGATTCGCGGGAGGGGGAGGAGGAACTAATTCTCGTTCCTCCTCCCACTCCCGCGACTCCCCCCCGGTGGTTAATGGAAAGATTTTTTTTTAACAATGGATAGAGAGGAGTAAGAGAGAGGACTTCCACTTGCGAAGTAAAGCCATTAGGTAGTTCCGCAAGTGGAAATAGAGTCCTGGAAATAGGGAGTTGGTTTTAGTAGGTCGATAGAGCCTAAGCTAAACTTGTTTTAGCCTATGCTACACGCGGCTCAATGTTCAACCCTGCAAAACTCGTGGTACGGGCAACGAGGGATCTGATAAACAGATTTCCAACTTCCTTCGTAAAACAAAAAATAATAATAATAATAATAATAATAATAATAAAAATGAGTATTAAAAATCAAAATCTAAATTAAAGATGGGCACAAAAATTACATCTGCAAAATTTATTAAAATACAAATTAAAAAAATCATTACTGAATTTTACGCTTGTTTAGTCGTCGTCTGAGAAACGATCTTCATTTTTCTATGTCTTCAACAAACTCGAAACATTAAAAAAATAGTCAGGAACGTAATAACATGAATTTAGGCCCTAATTATTGAATTCTTTTCACAAATTTCTAATTTGTTTAATCAAGATGTTGATTAATAATACATAATTTACTAGACTAATTTTCCATTATTCTCTAATACTGGTTTGATGTAGAAATCACATTACAAAAACACAATGGGAATAAATCCAACATCTGCATGTATCCCTTAGCATCAGGTTCGAATGACGATTTTAATGGACCACTGGCATAAGAGCTTCGCGTATAGGAGACGGAAGGCTCAGTAAATTCTACCAAAGTTGTAATATAAATTCATAAAATGGGAAGTCCAAACATTTGAGAAATTTAATGCAGAAAAGCGCATAAAAACAAAAATCCATTATATCTCTAAAATAATAATAAATATTCTTGGGCCGTAGATAAGAAAAAAATATAGTATGATTTCAACTCTCACTAGTCGAGTTTCTTAGTCTAATTTATTTTTCTAAGAATTAAAGTAATTATTAACTAATAAAATAAATTTTATATTCTTAGAAATTTATTTGATATGTGGGTAAAATTTTGAACTGATATTGGTTTAATTCAAGGCTTAGAATAATTGGTTTAATTTGATGAAAACATTTGCTCCAATATTTAATCAATTTTCATATTAAACAATTTTCTGCTATAAGAATTTAATGAATTTATAATTTATTTAAAAAGACAGTTTATTACATTGCTTAATGTTCTTTAAAAACAGAATCACAGGGAATATTCAATGCTCAACGCACCATAATTGATTCTCACTGTTATTCTTTTGTTGTGAAGATTGAAATAGATAAATCGTTGGGGAACGATAAAACGCGACGGACAATTTTGGTTGCTTTATATAGTATATGTATATGTATATGTATATACATACACATACATATACATGGACTATTCCATATGTAATTTATAGTGGTTTTTTAAATTCGGTTAAAAATATTTTTTTCGCATTCTTTATAGAAAACTATGAAATACATTTTTTCTTGTTTCTGTGTAATTGCCTAAATTTTTGAGTTATGAATTTTCAAACTTTTGTATTTATAATTTTAGATCTACATTCAGTAGCTTATAAGTCTGAAAATATTTAGTTTAGAAAAATGTTGTCACAGAATGAAAGTTATAGTTTTCGTTTGACTTTTAAGAAATGTAGAAAATAGTATATTAATAAGCAACAAGGGTATAAAGGCAGCCATTTGTTTACGGTCATTTTTGTGACACGAGTGGAGGTCGAGGGCGCCCCGAGACCGGATCGAGTGTCACAAAAATGACCGTAAACAAATGGCTGCCTTTATTTCCGTGTTACTTACGATATTTTTTATTCCTAATGCACAAAAGTGGCGATTTCAGATAGCAGACGACAGGGAGTAAAAGTCATTCACTTGTTCGACTTATATAAAAAGGGCGGCCGTTTTATCCCATGGGCAAAAATAACGCATGGGATCAGCTGTTATGTTTGCCTCTTGGAAGAAAATGGACGCCATTTTCATATGGTCGAACAAATGAGTGACTTTACTTCCTGTCGTCAGCTATCTAAAACCGCTATTTTTGTGCATGTGGATTTTAACCCTTAAACGCCTGCGAGACATATATGTCCCACTTACAAAAACCACTGTAACTTTTGTAAATATTAATATTTTTTAATCAGAGTTGACTTTATTTCTTTAGAATACTTTAAGGCACAAAAAATATAAGTAAACTACAGAAAAAATGTTTAATATAAAAAAATAATGAAAAGTTTATGCAAATAGGAAAAATTGTTTTAAAAAGTCGGTTAGCTCATGTGCAAATTCTAGTGACTACAAATTCTTGTGAAGCACTATCTACAGTGTATTGACTCAATGAATACAATTTTGGTCCCAATTTTGAAAAATTCTCAAAAATTTAAAAATGACGTATACAAGATGACGTCTAAGACAAAGAAAAATATCTTAAATTACCCGAACAGTAAAAAAATAAATTAAATAAAGAAAAAGTTTCTTAAGGTTTTTGAGGTCGCTGATTACGAATTTGAAGTCAAATTGACAGTTGACAGCTGTCAAACTAACTGTCAAATTTTATAAGAAGTAATTTATTTTCTATAAAAATAACTGTAAAAAGGTTTTTGGGGTCGCTAATAACGAATTAAATGCCAAATTAACAATTTGACTGTTTTCAGCTGTCAAACCAATTGTCAACTTCAACAAAAGTGATTTAATTTTTATGAAAATGATCGAAAAAGGGTTTTTGTGGTCGCTGATTACGCATTTGAATTCTAATGAACAATTTGACAGTTAGCAACTGTCAAAATAACTGTCAACTTTTATAAAAAGTGATTTGGTTAATGCAAAAATGTCCATAAAAGGGTTTTTATAGTTTCTTATTTTAAATTTTGTGTCCAATTGACAGTTTTGCAGTTTACAACTGTCAAACCAACTGTCAACTTTCATAAAAGTGATTTATATTTCATAAAAATTACCATAAAAGGCTTTTTAGGTTTGCTAATTATGAATTAGTGGCATAAACACAATTTGACAATTGACAGCAGTCAAAACAACTTGTAACTCTTGTGAAAAGTGAATTTGTTTATAAAAAAGTGTTCGTAAAGGAGAATACAAAATGAATAACCTGTACAGTATTTGTCTTCGTTAGAACATACGGGGAGTAACAAATCAGAGAACGTGGCCCGTGTAATTACCAAATATGGTAATCAAGCATAACATTGGACCAATAGAGGTCGCTAGCGACAAACTGGTATGCGAATTACACGTATAATACGTACACGCGTCGACGTAATACGCGCGCGTTTCCAATTTGTAGAATAAGCATTAGCACTCCCTTATCACGGAAACCAAGCGAGTCTGTAGCCAACGTTAGCGAAATCTAACGCATCTGTAACGGAACCTTGGAGTAAAGTTTATAAGATTTTATAAGAGTTGACAGTTCGATTGACAGCTGTCAACTGTCAAATTTTGATTCTAACACTAAATTCGTTATCAGCGACCCAAAAATGCTTTTGACGGTCATTTTAATAGAAAATAAATCACTATTATAAAAGTTGACAGTTGCTTTGACACCTGTCAACTGTCAAATTTTATTTTTAACACTAAATTCGTAATCAGCGACCTCGAAAACACTTTTATGGGCACTTATGAAAAATAAGTTAGTTCTTATACAAGTTGACAGCTGTCAATTTTAAAAT
The DNA here is from genome assembly GCA_032872505.1 of Leptopilina syphax. Taxonomy (NCBI): domain Eukaryota; kingdom Metazoa; phylum Arthropoda; class Insecta; order Hymenoptera; family Figitidae; genus Leptopilina; species Leptopilina syphax. The sequence continues at coordinate 55,517,391 of CM065468.1, read as the reverse complement.
TGACAACTAGGCACTAAATTCGAAATCAGAAACTATTAAAACCCTTTTTGAACACTTTTATATAAACAAAATTACTTTTATAAAAGTTGACAGTTGTTTTGACTGGTGTCAACTGTCAAATTAAGTTCAAATTCGTAATCAGCGACACCAAGAAACCATTTAGAGTCATTTTTATAAAAAATAAATCACTTATAAAAGTTGACAGTTGGTTTGAGAGCTGTGAACTGTCAAATTGTTTGCAGCTTATATTTTTAATTGATTTGAGTGTTCTTTGTTCTCCCTGACAAACTGCAGTAGGTCTACCCAGTTCTGGAGGGTGATTGGTTCTTATAGATTAAAATCGATACAACATTTGAATGCTGCGATTACTACGGATGAAATTGTTAAGTGTATTATACGATCGAAAAATGGTAAAACCCCTGGATCCGAGGGTATTCCTTATGAGTTTTATAAATGTCTTTTATTTTTAATAAAATTAACTTCTATCATTAAATATTTATTATTGATTAATTAAGACAGCAACTTGTGTTTATTATCTAGGATCTCTAGGAGAGTCAAATGTAAACATCAAAGGAAAATGTCAATTAGTATGTAAGTTTGACTATCCCACGATACTAAATTTGAATATCTAGATGGTTGTCCAATAGTTGAGTATGCAAGATAGAGATGGCAGTATAAAACAGGATAGAGATTTTAACACTACTGAATAAAATCTTATTCCTAAGACGAATAAACTATATTGTTTTTTGCTTCATGACAAATTGATTTGTCTATGTTGATAAATTGAAAATTAATAGAATTAATCACAATTAAAGTTGATAAATTCTCTTTTTTACTAAACATTTTTTTCATTATTTAAAATTATGTTAATACAGAATAAAATTTTATTCTTTGCACCTGGTAAACTTGTTTTATATATTTTATTGAGTTCACAGGTTCTGCCACACAAGTGAGGCCAAACTGGGTATTTCGTACTTTCTTAGAAAACACGTCTAATTTTTTTAGCAATTTCTGTTCTGCAATTGTTCTAATATTCTCATACTTGAATGTTCAATGAAAAAATGTGTAGGTCATTAAAATTAATTCGTCCATTTAATTCATTATAAAATATAGAATTCTTTTTGCTACTGGGTTTTTACCCACTCTCTATAATATAGGTATTATATACTAATAACACAGCACACAAAAAAAAGTTCTGATCTGGGGGTCTCACTATGTAGACTTTATGTGTTTTGGGTCGCTGAATCCGAATCCGAGGTCCATTTAACCCCATCAGATCAGGATTTTGACATAACCTCAAAATACCAATATGGCGGACACATTTTTGAAAAGTTCATCGGATTTGCTTAAAATTCGTTACTCGGGGGTTTTTGGGGTCGCTGATTACGAATTTGAAGTCTGATTTCAAAAATTCAAAATGGCGGATCTAATATGGCGGACACGTTTTTAAAAAATTCATCGGATTCGCTTGAAATTCGTTACTCTGGGGTTTTTGGGGTCGCTGATTACGAATTTGAAGTCAGATTTCAAAAATTTAAAATGGCGGATTCAATATGTCTGTGTCAGCCTTATTGGATCCGCCATTTTGAATTTTGAAAAACCGACATCAGATTCGTAATCAGCGACCCCAAAAACCCCAGAGTAACGAATTTTAAGCGAATCCGATTAATTTTTTAAAAACGTGTCCGCCATATTGGATCCGCCATTTTGAATTTTTGAAATCAGACTTCAAATTTGTAATCAGCAACCCCAAAAACCCCCGAGTAACGAATTTGAAGCGAATCCAATGAACTTTTCAAAAATGTGTCCGCCATAATTATTGGTTTTTTGAGGTTAAATCAACAATTCAGCTGAAATTGTTTAAATACATTTTTAGTTACCATTATCTAATTTAGATTAGAAGAGAGGCTACATTTAAAAATAACACTTTAATATTCTTATAATACTTTTTACAAAAAATATTTAGTTTAATTTTATCTATTGTTGCGAATTGAGTGGTTAATTTGGATTCGACTTGCTTGTTTATTTCCTTGAAATTAATGTTTTTACATGGCGAATTCATAATAGTGACTTTATCCAAGTTGCTTGAATTTGTGCCAAATAATGTTCCAAGTTACAAAACTTTTGTAAAGAAAATTCTTACTGAAGAAAGCAAATTTCAAGAGTTGCGTCGTATAATTTACCTTTATGACCACTTCCTAAGAATGAAGCTTAAAGTTTACAAGTTTATAGAACATTTTTTGTCTAGTACTCAAGATGTAGTTATGTGTACACAAATTGTATCATTTACGCTTGAGATTTTTTCAAATTAGGTACTATAAATCACAACAAATTATGAACTTTAATTGACACATGCATTAATATTCACACCGGTTATCTTAAAAAATATAAAATAAATCTTGATAAAATAGTAGGAAATGTTATTTTAAACGTACATCTACGAACGTCCAGCCTGTTGGAAATTTTTTAAGGAAAAAAGATAATCGAATACAAATTAACATTTAAAAAAATAAATATATATATACATACACTACTGTCGGGAATTATCAATACGGCTGCACACGCACGGCCCAAAAACATACCAAACTTTAAATCACGATTTTTTGTAAATACAAATGTCAGAAAATTAACAAATATACCATTCGAAAGATTATTAAATTCTACGATTAATGGTACATAACTGAAAATTTTAATAATTTATACAAAGATTGCAGCAATTGACAAATTTGACAAAAAAATTTTAAAAATACAATTTTTTTGGAAATTTTTTTAACCCCTGCACATTTTTTAAAAATTGCAGAAAAAATTTGAAACTTATATAGGTGTGATCATTTAAGTCTCATCTTTAATTTAAGACCTAAAAAATTCAAAAATCTTAATCGGATAGCGAGATATCATTATAAACGGACGAGCATTTTCAGCCAAAAACCGTTCAAAATCGACTAATTCAATGCATTTGTCAAAAAACATGCTTGGACGTTTATAATGATATCTCTCGAACCGAATAAAATTTTTAAACTCTTTTGGTCTTAAATTAAAAATGAGACTTGAATGATCACACTTATGTTAGTTTCAAATTTTTTCTACAATTTTTAAAAAATGTGCAGGGGTTGAAAAAATTTCAAAAAAATAGCATTAATATTCATTAATGAAAATTAAAAGATTCCAAATAAGAGAGAAAGAGCATTGGGAGGGGGGTTTTCACTGTTGAGAGCAAGGAAAATGGACTTGGGAACAAATTCTAACATAATCAAAAAAAAAATAAAACAAGATCTTTCCATAATGAACATTAAGCGTATATTCAAAAAAAAATATAGTGTTGAATTGTTGTGGTTCGTTAACCAAAAGGAGAAATTTACAAAAAAAAGAAAATTTCTTAAATTACATTATCGTATCAAATATCATCTCGACGCTATGTAAAATTTTTGATTCTCAGTCGAGTAATTTCCGCCATGATAGGCAAATTCATCACAAATCTACACAATCTCGACATTACACAAAAATTTCGATTCTCTACGACTCACGTATAAATTATTTTAACCTTAATTTCTGCTTACGGTAAATTGTCGAAAAGTTTTCACATCGTCATATTAATCTTTGCATGAGGTGAGATCAGATTGACCACCATAATTTATAAACTGGTTTTACGATAAAAAAATCAAAATAAAATAAAGAAATTCTACTCAGAAACAATACTCAAATATTTCAAACAGTAAAATTAGATATTATTGCGGAAATCGTTATTGGCGTCATTTCGAAATCAAGAAAAAATCAAGTTCAGACCTCTCACGTAATCTATATTCAACTTTGACTAAAAACGAAAGATAAAATTCAAACAAAGTGATGTGAGAAATCTTAACTTTAATGTCAAAAAATGTGTCGACTCACCAAAAAAATGTAGAAAAACAACAGAATTGACGTGATATTGTCTCGGGTACAGTCTCGAATTCGGTCTCGGGTTCGGTCTCTTCCTTGGATTCTCCAATCCGCAACAAAATCGCCTTCTCTGGGAACAAGTCGTAGACCGGTACAATGGTAATCGTCGTCAGTTCCCTCGTGAGATCGCCTGGAGAAGTGAAAAGACCACGTTTTCGCGAGCGCGCGAGTCCTTTTCGAAACGCTAACCTAACCTACCTGCGCATCATTCATACGTAGTCGCTGGCGCAAAAGGCGCGAAAACAATTCAAATTCAAATCTCACATAATTTGCAAAACACAATTTAATTCACAATCTTTCTTAAACAAAATTAACAATACGTTAAAAATCAAATTTATATTGATCCTATTTTCACAGATTTGTCGACAAGTGGATCAAAAAAAAAAATAATAATAATAATGAAGAAAAAGTTTAAATTTAAATATTCAAAGAAAAGGTAAAATTTAAGAGAAAATTTACTACTTTTAACTTTGCCTCTAAAACCGGGACACTAATAAAATTTATAACTTTTACAATAATTTCCAAAAACTAAAACATACCTATAAAATTCACACGACACTCTGTGTTACCCCGATACCGAGATAGGTTGTCATGATACGTACTCATTTTTTCGGTTCTCGGCGATTAACTTTGGAAAGTCGCATCCAACTTCAATGATCGACTATACTTGCCATAGAAGTAATTATCGCAAAATTACCCAAATCAGTAAACGTTGATATCGTTCAAAGAATAATGTTTGTGGGTGTTGTGGTGTCAAACAACCAGAGTAGAGTCAACAGCAAAAATATATCCCAAAGTTGGAGTCCAGTTTCCAACTAATGAATGGCATCATACAGCCAATAAATGGTAACGTCATAAATACAAGACGTGGGCGGCGTCATACGGCAAGGTGGTGTGGAATCAAACATCCAATCGTCGGCGGAGTTAATTTTCTCCAAAGTAGACGATAAAAAATAGTACGGCGTCAAACAGCCAAGTCGAGTGTGCGTCGTATCGAACAACAAAATGGGGTGTGTAGTGTGAAACAACCAACAAGTTTAACTGGTACATTTCGATCAGTAGGCGGCATCCTTCTGGCGGGGTCCGCAGAACGGTAGTGACAGAAATACGATACCATAACACCTAGTTCCTTGAGACAATTCCGAGATTGTGCTGTCCAGTGGAGTTCCACGTTGTCGAGTTGATCGCTGGTGATTACATAAAAAAAATAATACAAAATAATAAGTCGCAAATAACAATGCTCATTTTCTATCATTCGGAAGCGAGTCGTGGAGTAGAGAATCGAGTCGATTGGAGTATCCAAAAAAAATGAGACCGTGACTCCCAAAAAAATATATAATCCAAAAATATAAGAATCGGTGTGACGTGTCAAAATTGTCACGTCACAAGCTGTACCGATAATTCCTGACGGTAGTGTATATATATATATTTATTTCTGAATATTCCTCGTGGAGAAAGCCTTAAAGTCTCTTAATTTCTAAAATTTTTAACAATGGTACGTATTTTTCAAAAAACTTTTTATTTAATATAATATAATGCAAAATTTTTGTGAAAATGTATTTTACTTAATTTATTATTAAAATTTGGAGAATTTTTAATATTTACATTTTGAAATTTGCTGATAAAGTGATAATGTTCCTTTTAAATATTTTATTCCAATTTTCTACTGTAGGCAGTACCAATCACTTTATTCAGAACTGCTGACGTTCACCCCTGTAGGTATAATAGTATCTACACTATTGTTCAAAGTTTTCCAATTATCATCAGACCCCTGAAGCATTTCTTCCTTGAATATTCAAACAAGATTCTCAGTTTAATTAAATTTTATTTTACAATTATAAGAAAATTATTTTAAAATGCTGATAAAATTAAATTATATAAAGTGTTTTTTGAAAATTTCTATATTAGAAACGTTTAAGGAAGAAGGTGCATATATAAATTAAGTAATCTTTTATAAAAAGTATTTTTGAAAGTTGTTATAAAATCATTACATTATTTAAAAGTATATTCACTTTAACATCCTGCCAAAGGTTGTGTTTCTCATTTGAAACAAAACAGTGATCTTAGAACAGTGTGATTCTGTGTTCTAGTAGTATTTTCCTTAAGACAGAATAGGTAAACTTTGTTCTTCATGTACATGCCCTATCGGGTTTTTACATATCTGATAACCCCTTGTAGATTTTTAAGTCAAGTTAAAACACTAAACCTACAAAAAGATGAAAAAATTAATTTTTCTTTCAATTCCTTCCATAGATGACTTTCGTTTTTAGCTTAAATTAATCAATTTTAATAACAGAATGAGAATTAGAACAGAAATTAGTTGGTGAACACTTTTGGGTTAAACTTACTTCAAGCTCACCCTGGACACAATCTGTAGCTCCTTTTTTATATAAGTATAATTTTGTTTTATTCTTTATAAGGTTTTGTATTAATATCTGTTGATATTTAAAAATTTGAAATTATGTTCTTATATTTATTTTAGTAACAAATTAGAGTGATAAATTTTGATGTACTTTAAACATTTTCTAAAATCAATTATCGTGAGTTTACAAATTCTTGTATATTACATTTTAATTTCTAAATTTAAAAAATCTTATAGTAGATACGTATTATTATATTTAGCGTGAAAAATAAAATATATATGTCAATATAAAAGTTACAGTAAAAGTTTCCATAAAATTGAAATTTAATCTTAGCAGGCATCACCAAAAACGGGTGAATTGATTAAAGCGGAGTTTCAATCAAGTTATAGGCGAAATTTCTAAATTAACTATTTAGAAAATGAAACTCTTCGAAGATTGGTATTACAGCTGTTGCTGTAAGACTAGAGAAAAACATTCGAAATAGATCGATACTAATTAAATTGGAAAATGTTAAAATTAAAGACGACATCTTCGAAAACGTTTAATAACTAATAACGTTGGGTATATAGGTTGCGTTTCTAATGATTTTACAAAAACTCAATTAGAAACTTGCAAAAAATTTAAGTAAATCATCTTTATTAAATCATGAGGAAATAAAATCGAAAATCAAAGGAACGAAATTGTTAGTAAAATAATTCCTTATATGAACTACAAGAAATTCAAAACAGTTTGAAGTAAAAAGAGATACAAAAACGGCATGCGAATTGACAATTATCAGTTAGATAGTAGGAATTTTTCAGTTTCTACTTGATACACACGCAGCCGGAAAAGAGCATGTCCAACCAACAATTCTCCACTAACAAAAACCAAACTGAAAAAATTATAACAATACAAAACATACAAATCCGAAAAAGGCTTTTCAAAAGAACGAACAAAGAAGGAACAAAGAGAAGAAGACGAAAAAGATGTGAAGAAAATTGGTAACTTAAATCAAATCGAGGAAAATGAAATCCTTGACAATGTAAATTTGTATAATAATAAATTATTTTTAGATCAATAAAAAATAGAAGTGTCATTAAAATTATTATATTATTTTATTATATTATTATATTTATTGTTTTATTTTATTATATTTATTATATTATTATTTTTAGATCAATAAGAAAATAAAAGTGGTAGTAAAATAACTGAATTCTTTGAAAATGAAATTTTCTTGGTGCTAAGTGTGAGATCAAATAATTTTTTTAATATTTTATTAAGAATGGTTATTGGCCTATAATTTCTCATATCATTTTTAAATTTGTCCTTCTAAATGGGAAAAAAAATAGTTTTCCAATTACTTGGAAAAATATCTTCATCAACAGATTGATCAAATAAAATATGTAATGATTCAACCATAGATGAGCAGCATGACTTAATCACATATGGAAAGTCAAATGAATCAGAAACTATATCATCATTAGACACCTCATATACAAATTCAAAATATGAATCGAAAAAATCAGATATTTGTTTCTTATCACTCTTTGTACAATTATTATCGAGCGTCATACAGTTAGGAACTTCCTGTTCACGCACAGCGTCTTGACTTTATAAATTTACAAATGCTTTTTGGATTAGAAATTATTTGTTGTTCTGAGTTACGAATATAATTATTATAATACTTTATCGACAAAGATTTACATCGAGAGCGGAGGGTTGAAAATATTATAATCAGTAAAAGCGTTTGTTTGTTTGTTTGTTTATACATACTTTAAATGAGCAATTTTTTTTATCCTTTATTAAATTTCTAGGGTCACTAGTAAACCAAGAAGGAAAGTTACTATTATATATAGTTTTAATTGCAAAAAAAAGTCAAACGCTAGAAAAAGGTAATCGTAAAAAATGTTGATCGCACTTTCAAGGTTAATCCCTTACAACAAACTATTCCAATCAACATTATTTAGGTTATTATTAATTGCATCAATATCTGTGTTTCTAAAGTCATATTTAAAGTAGGTATCTTGATTATCTTAACAGAATGAATTGATGTACTCAAATCAAATTTAAACAATAAAGGAGGATGAAAGTTGTCTACTGGTAATAGTTTGTAATTAGTTAAACTTACTTTAAAATTATGATGATGTTGAATTTATCACTTGGTTAAAAATTGTATAAATTAAAGATGAAATATTATCAATCTATTTACAAAAACAAGATCCAGTAAAGAGTTGTGTTTACAATTTGTGAATGCAATCCAAAAGAACGTGTAGCACGTAATATTACGTGCTACATGGGTAGCTACAGCGCATATCATACGATTTAAAAAAAATTTGTTAATATTTTTAGTGGCTTAAGACGTTTAAAAAACAACTCTTTAAAATATTTTTTTTGAAAAATGTTCAACATTTTGTCAATTTTTTAAAGAAATAATATTATATGCGTTATAGCTATGTATGTGCTGAATCGAATACCGTTTGAATTTTTGGTTTCAGACCATCCATGCTAAAAATTTCATCAACAGCGTGCACCCAATTTCATTTTTTAAATATTTTTCAATAATTATTTTAAAATAAAAAAAGTTATTTTAAAAAATTAAAACAGTTTTTTCATTACACTTCGATAGCGTATTTATTATGTGCAATACACAGGTTATTGTTATTTGCGAAAAGTTTTCTTATTTTATTTTCCGCAATATTTTCGATTTCTCTAAAATTTTCGCTGTAATGCGGTAATAAATCATTGTCAGCATTTTGTGTCAACTATTTTTTAAAAGATTTTACACCTTTAATTGCTTTTTCAGCAGAAATTTGATTCGATTGAGAATTTTTTTAATATTTCCCACGCTAATAGCTTCGAATTGTCCATGCCTTACAAAGTTTACAATAACGTCATCAGTTAAAGCTTCCCAACCGCAATCAGAATCATCCGAATAAAACCATTTGGAAAGGCTTGCTCGCAATTGGTCTTCATGTTGCTCTGCTTGCGCCAAAATTTCGAGGAATTTGATTGCAAGTTTCCTCTGGAAAATTATATATTGTTTCACAACCTGGACAAATATCTTGATCAATAACACACGCCTTACCCAAGAGCTGTTTCCACAATTTGGTTAAGAGTAGAATTTTTCAAACTATTTTAAGTTTTGCTTAATAAAGCGGTTAATCTCTCTTTATTTTGTTTCCCGAAACTTCGTCCGAATTTTAGGAATAAATTTGGGTCAACAAAGTTTTCCAAAAAGTTCCGGATTCATCCGCATTGTAAATATTTTCCATTCTCAATTTTTCTTTCTTAATATTTTGTTTTAAAATTTCTTAACTTCTTAATCATATACCGCTTTTTAAAATTTTTGCCAACCGCTACTTGCCTGTAAAAGAAAATTATTTCAATCAATTAATAAATATTAATTTTACTAGAAATATAAGTATGAATAGATTATGATTAGTTGAATGACATGGTAGTAAACAGAACACGAAATCACAGAATTGTCAAGGTAAAAAAATGCATGAGAAGTGTTAGGAGTATGTTCTTTCATTGAGAAAAAGGTATAATAGTTATTTATTAAGGTTTTATATGTAGTCCTTTTTATTAATAGGGTTTCTCTGCATTCTCTTAATTATTAAATACGATTAGTTTTTATTTATTTAAAGAAAACAAACATAATACTTTTATAATTTACTTACCTTAGAGTCAGGTGAGAGACCAAGTTTCTCATTGAAAATGAGTGCCTTTTCTTAAAAGATTGGTCCACAGAGAGGGTCACCTTTATGTCTTGTTTGTTAAAACCAAGTAACTACGGCTTCTTATAAAATTTGATCTCCACTTGCTTTATAATTTTTTCTGTTCTTTGTTGCATCTTACGATATTTAAAAAAAATGTTTCTCTACTCGAGGATCACAGTTTAAAACACGTTGTTTGGCTTATTCCATAATCTCCTTGAATTATTTCTGGTGCTACTTCTGTTATTAATTTTTCAATAACTACACTTTGTTCTAAGTAAGTTAAATATAATCTTTTTTTTACTCATGGCGCACTTTTACTATTTTGCACAACAGGGCTCTCTGAGCACCTTTAAAATTATAAATTAGTACGTCAGTTATAAGTGCTAGATCGCCGAGCTCAGCCCCCTCTTTCCCCGCTCTCCACCTCATCGACAAACAGTTCGCTAGTACGACGACCGCTAGTCTGACGCTTCAGTGAACCTCACATGTCAATATGTATAACTTAAAACTGAAAAAATTTACAAAAATAACCTTTTTTTACGCGTTTAAAGTGGGTTGATCTCTTTAAGTTATAAACTATAGCAACTTTTTAAGCAAAAGGATCTTTCAATTACTTCAATGGGTCAACCATCGAGTTGTCAGGGCTGTACAGAGAAATAAGAGAATGCAATGTATACAGTACATTTAATCATTTAATATATTAAAGTAATTATTTAATATAATTAATAACATCATTCAATACATTTAATTCGTCATGTTGATTAAGAAATAAATAGTAAACTTTATTAAGAAAAAATATACAATATTCAATAACTTCGTAAAAACTTGACACAATACACTACATACAGCACTGTTTCGCGTAGAAGAGGAAAGTATAACTAGTGAAGTAGCGAGGCACGTTGACTCCCCACTACTGGTCAGGTTGCGAGGATATGCAAGTTGCGGGGGATGACTGTATATTACTTCGCTGTATAGTGCAATGGGGGAGAGGAATACAAGAACCAAAAAATATGTTATATATACCATATTCCCAACCAGGTGTTCAACGCTTAAGATGCAAAAAATGTATAAAATTACGGAGATATATTTTGCGCAGAATAAAAGCTCGAGACCAAATACTGAAAATGAGAAAAAAAGTGAAATCATCTAGAGTTTTGTACATTACTTTAAACAGAAAAGTTATAAAATTAAAGCGTAGAGTAAGTGATAAATAATATAAATTTTAATAAACATATAACACAATTTTCCTAATTAATCATAATAATATTTAATGTGATAATAAGTTGTTGCTGTGCCAAGTTTTTAACTTTTTTTAAATTTCAAAATTTCAAAAGGTAATTAAAGATCTTAGAAATCAATGTGCAAAATCTGATGTCAAGGTTCTTGACGATTATTGTAAGGATTTACCAAATTCACAGCAGCTAGCAGTTGCAGCCTGTTTCTCTGCCTCTAAAATAAAAGATATGAGAGCAATGAGATACTGCAATCAGTGGGTTTACGAAAGCATTTTTTTACGCATAAAGAGCAGAAAAACATATGATCATTTGCGTTTAAGAAACATACTTACATTATCATGTGAAAAAACTTTACAGCGATATATTAAAGCCGTTAAAGGCTCCTATGAATTTCAGAAAAGCGTTTTTCAAGTGCTTAAAAAAGTTGTAATCATTTAAAGATCCGACGGATTTGCGAGGTAGTATCGTAATTTAATTTATGAAATAAATATTCAACAGTTTAATTAATCAAATAATTTTAATAAATTAATTATTTTTTATATTACATATTTCAGGCATGGTCCTAATTGACGAGATGAAATTAACGAAATCACTATCTTTTAATCGTCAGAATTTGCAGTTTGAAGGTTTTACAAATCTTGGGAAACATTCTCCGCATCACCAAATGACAGCAAAGGCGACCATGCACTGGAGATAATGTCTCAGCCTTTTAAAGGAGGCTGGGTACAACCAATTGGTTGTTTTCTCACCGAAGGAAGTGCAACTTATAATCGAGGCTGTGATTTTGTCAGAACAAGCTGGATTATTTGTTGACGGCATTGTAAAAGATGGTACGTCATGGAATAGGACTATGTGGGATTTATTCGGAGCATCTAAAGACAGTGTTGGCGTAGAGCACTTTGTGGACTCTAATTGTCAACTCTTCTGTATTTCGGACTTTTCCCTTTTAATTAAATATTTGTGTAATTTTCGTTCAAAACACAAAAGAAATGATGAAATTTGGATAAGTTATTGATTTTATTTTATAAATGTAATTAGTGATGAACTTCGAGAGAGTTTCGTATAGAAAAACTAAGTATCTCGGGAGAAAAACAATGGAAATAATTGAATGTTATGTTTTTATCTCTTTTGTTTTATGAGAAGACAGAGTTTTGTCGTGCATCACTACATATAATAAATAAAATCTTAAACATTGAGTTGTTAAATGTTAATGTATATTAATATTACTTTAATTCTTTAAATTGACTCCCGATGGTCAGTTATTTTTTTTAATAAGTTAAAGATAAAATAAAATAGTAAATAAAAATAATAATTATTTTATCCTTTTATTTTGCTTTTTAAATCAATAACTTATTTAAAGACAGTAAATAATAAATTTTATATGTTATTGCAGACTGAAAATTATATCTTTTAATATTTTTATGAGTAGTACAAATGTTGTATTCTATAATAAAATGACTGCCAAAAATAAAAAAATTTCATTCACACACAATATATTGTTGAAAATTTTCATTTTAATTGTAAGTTATAAACAGTTTTTAAAATATTGTTTAATTTTGAAATACCTACTTATATTTCTAATTTTTTTAGAAAATATAATTTTGTCATCAATATAAACTTTTATTGACGAATTATTAAACACTACAATTCTTTTTTGGAGGCGATAATCTAATTCCACTTTCTGAAATCCGAATAATTTGTTATGCCTTCCGTATAACCCCACTGAGATGAAGGTCATTTTATTTTTATGATATGATATTTGTAATATTCTAAATTTTTGTTCCTTCATTTTATTTATTTCTTCTTTTTCTTTTATTACCTAAAACATTACTTATTTGTTTATTGTCATGTTCATTATTTGTATAATCTGTACTCTTATTTTTAAACATAATTTTACTATATTAGATAAAATCTATGTAACTATTCAGAATATTAATATTTTTCTTACTCTTTCACTTATTTTTTTTCTTGAAAGTAACACAACTCTATGCGATAATAACACTATTTTCTTATAAAACAAATTTTTTAAAACCAAATATTACCTTGTTTTGTCAATCTTAACAGTTATTTTTAGTTTAGGGTAATGTCACATTGAGTGGACCGCCACTTTGAGTGGACCACCTGGGTTTTTAAGTTATCTGACAGCGGAAACGTGAAATAAATAAAACGAATAGCAGCACCGCACCTAGAAACCGTAAGAATTTATGTTCCGCGATAATCATATACGTTATCGTTTGATGTAACGCATTTTTAAGAACACAAACCAAAAAAGAAGTCGCTCTTACAATGAGTAAAGTGATTAAGAAGTGTAAAAGTAGTGTAAAATTTAAGTTTAAAAAGGTAACTTATTTTTTTCCTACTACTTTGGACATTGAAATTGATTGTCTTAGTTTAATTAAGTGATAATTTTGACTCAAAAAAAAATTTTTGTGTCTGCCATAAAAAGTTGCATGTCACCATGAGTGGACCACTGTTTATAACCATGAGTGGACTGCCTTTTTTTATATTTTTAATGTCAGTTTACTATTTTAATGGAAATAAATTGACAATAAATTTGTTTGAAACTGTTTTATGTTCTTTATTAATTTTTTTTGTGATTTTGATGTGATATGTTTCAAAAATTATTAAAAATTGTTTCACTTGTAAACATTGCGATACAAACATGGTCTGAAGCTGCATAAGCATAAATTTTGTTTCAATATATCAGAAATATTAAATACATTAAAGAATTTAGAATAACTTTTACAATTTTTTAAGAGTGGTCCACTCAAGGTTATACTTTTTTCATTCCTTAAAAATGAGCTATTTTTTTAAAGTCATTTGTTTTTCTCAAATAAAAAAAAACAAAGCTATTATTGTATAAACACTTATCTAGGGATCTAAACTAAAGCTTGGAATAGAAACCTTCGATTAATTTGCTGTCATAAAAAATTTTTTAGAAAAAAAGCTTAGGCGGTCCACTCAAGGTGACATTACCCTACGAATATTTTCCCATGTAGAGGCGCTACTCGCGCAAAGCGCACAGACGAGATTGTTGCCAGAAAAATGTCGATCTCCTTATACTACTCCATGAATAAAATAAATAAAATAAAAAATAAATAATTATGACATAAAATATCCGTGAAAAACTGATATAAATATTCAGAAAATATTTGAAGCAAAACGACGCCGACGTTTAGCAAAAATCAATATGTATCGTTTTCCTAAGAACACTAAAAACAGGGTGTACCACTTTTGTAGTTGGGGTACAAGACAAATACGTACGAATACAGTTTTCCTAAAAAGGCCGAGAAACTGAATAAATTACGAGTCGCGGTAGCCTTCTACGCTGAATAAATTTTAATTTACTATATATGACTGAAATTTAGCATAAATATTCACACTGAATTCTTTATACATATGCCTCGGTAAAAGGAATATCTTTTTTTTATTATATCATACGCAGAAGGCTATTGCGACTCATAGCTTATTAGCCTATTTCAAAAAACAAAATAAAATTCACTTTTTTAAACAAAAAAACCAAATCATTACGTACCTCCACAACCTATGTTATGCTACTCTTTCTTCATATTATACATAAAGGCATACATTTTTTAATTTTTATTTCTGGGTCCTCTGTAGTTCGAAGCGATAAACCGGTTGTACTCAGAGAGGTTTTCTACAGTTTCCCTCTTCTCTGGCGAGAATACCCATTGACGGGTGGTCCAGACGGAATGCGAGTACTCCTAATAAAAGTCGGCTGTAGACGCAAATTAGGTTAATATATAGAAAATTTCATAAGTAGAATGGTTATGCTTAATCCAAAAAGTATTTCTCGGGGACTCTTGTCGAAATGCGTAAGGCCAATAGGGCAGGAGTATAAACAATAAATAAAAAAAAATTAATATTTTATTTATCTCTAATATTTTTAAAATGTAATTAAAATTTAATGATTTTATAAAAATTATATTTCCGATTTCGTGACAGGTTTAAAAAAATAAATTTATCTAAATTTTTTATGCAGATATTAGTTTAAAATTCCGCACGAAATGATTTTCAATTACAAGAAATTGAAACTAAAAGGTAAAATTTTTCCAAATTTTGCAAAAATATGTAAAAATGATTTAACTTTAACATATTTCAAAATCATTAAAAAGTCTTTAAAAATAGATATGAGGACTTGTTTCTAAGAACTCGCTCGACGGGTGGTAATATTAAAAATTATTCAGAAATTTAGATATCACTTTGACACTAAACAATTAATAATAATAAGATTAATATAAATAATAATATTTGATAGTGAATCAATTTTTATGGGTGATCGTCCACATATGTAGAAAAATTACTGTTTAATAATAGCAGATTCTAATGTAAATTATTTATATAATCGAGTCATTTTACGTTTGCCTATATATGCCGTTACCATTAGATTCTCCAATGCTATAATGAATAGTTTGTAATTCATGCCTTGTCAATTTGTCCGATTATTGATTGCTTGTTCTGTTACTGAATATCACGTAGCATCAATAATATCAATAGCCTTTCGTAATATAATCAGATCTGTAAACGCCTTCATGTATGTTAACTAAATACGTGAACTCATTACCATGTACTTCTCGTAAGCCTTAGTGATACATAAGTTGTTAAATTGTCGTATTTTTGAGAGTTCAATTTGAGTAAATAAGAGAATTTTCAACATTAAGGTGTTAACAAATATCAGTGATTATTATTAAACATTTCTTTTTAATAGTGTATTATTTTTTATTATGGATTATCCTTCTTTCATGGCTACCTGAATATCTACAATTTATGGTTATTAATAAATTTAATATTATAGTTCATTGAAGTTATATTTGTTTTCATTAAATTGACGAGTAGTATCATAGAGATATCCTGAGGATGTCCTCTATATATTCTGAGGATATTCTTCTGAAGATATCCTACGGACATTATTGACCTCTCACAGGACAATAAAGTACGCATCATTACCCTAGGGCAATAAAGTGTACTTTATTGACCGCTGCTGACAGGTCAATCAAGTACTCATTATTACCTTAGAGCAATAATGGATACTTAAAAAGCAAAATCAAAAAACATATTCGAAACATTATAAAATTTTACTTTTAATGGTATACACTACTGTCAGAAATTAATGAAATGTTTATTATTGATAAACAAGGTCACCAGGCAAAATGGCAATCAATAAGGCGGGACAATTTTTGTATATACCCTAGAATCAACTAAATTGACCAATCCCTAGAGACAAACTAATTATTAATACAAAAGGCTACCAAGCTAAGCATTAATAATAATTTTTGCATTTATCAGAAATGGAAAATAAACTGGAAGAACATGAAATTAAATTAAGACACTAATTCAATCTTCATTAAATATCCAGACTGGTCACAGTCCTAGACGCTGGAAAATAGTAGAGGATGCGGTTAGACATTTATTTAGAAAATATTATTATTCACGATAATATTAAAGACAAATTTAGAGGTTAGAAATCAAAATATAATTTGTTTCAAAACAGTGACAACTAGAATTTGAGCAATGGCTCAAAATTACAACGAAACCTTCCAAAAGTTGAATAATCCTGAATATTTCTCCAGGGAATGAAGTCATGTTTATTGGCTAAATACAGAGCTATAGTAATGAGATGTAGAGCTAGAGAATAATTGTCATTCCAAAAAAATCCAATCTATTAAATACGTCCAGAATATGTAGATTTCTACTTTTTCCACATCGGATAATAGTAAAAAATTAAGAAAAACTAGAGATTCAAAATATAATCATGTTGATGCCTCCTAAATGAAAACAAATTATTCGAGTAACTCACAAAAACAAATAGAAAACATGCTTATTTGAAATGATAGTTTTTTTAAGGCTATGTTACAATTTTTAATATTTATTATTTTTAAAGTGTAAACAAATTGCGAAAATATAAGTTAATAAAATTGTTTTATTAAAGCTAAATTAACTTTAAATAATAAAAGTTATTTATTTAGCATTGTATATTAATTGAAAGTAAATGACAAAATTTTAAAAAAATTAGCATAAAAATATTGCAGATAAATAACGCTTTTTCTATTTTTTTCGTGAGTTACGTGTTTTATAATTTCTCTCGCGAATAATGTGTTTTTAATTAGAAGCCATTGATGTAAATTTTGTCAGATATTTTAGTTGTAGATTTGGTAAAGTTGATGATTATTTTAGATAATTAGACAGGAATTTAAGGTAGTACGCTCGCGACAGTCACTCTCAAAAGTAAATTTTAATACAATGATATTGTATGGTGCAGTTACTGTAGCATTGTTTTTGCTTGGACTGTACTGAATACATAATCAGCCCTACATACAGACACACATTATATAATATCTTTTAAATGGAATGAAATTTTAGAAGTTAGTAGAAGAAATCAGATAGAAATCATCAGCCAGTGGAAGCTGGAGATATTGTCATAATTACAATTCCGGACGTTGATAAGGCGAAAAGCGACTTGCGAAACGTGATAGGAGTAATTTTGGAAAAAAAACGATGAACTCCATAAAATCGGAAAAAGATATAGCATCAAAGATAAAAAAATTTAATTTACAGGTCCGAGTTTGAAATATGAAAACACACTTTTATTCAAGAAGAAGAAGTTCCACAAACTGAAACACTGTCCTTGCGATCCATGCCAATGATTTTTCATCTGCAATTGTCTAACGTCCTGCAGAACGAAAAAATGCTTATGTGAAAAGAAAGACGTGCTCTGTAATTCGAAATACCATAGTAGTTCGACGTGTTCCAACAAATAATAATTTCTATATATTATAATTATTTTTTCTTTTTAAATTTTCATGGCCTTCTATCTTTAACTTTTCAATTTGCCTAAGTCAACATAGGCATTTTGTTATTTGAATAAATCCCCATATATTTATTTATTAAAAAGAAATAATAATGAATTACCATTTCTAAGTTTAACATATTTTGGGATAGTAACATTAAGTTTCTTTTTGTTTTAGGTAAGGTCATTACTTCTACAATAATTTTGTAAGTAAATATGACTATTGCATGATAATTGTTTACTACTATAATAATGTTATAATTTTCTTATTGAAAATAATATATTTTTATATTTTATTGATAAAAACGTTACACTGTAAAAAATGTTGGGCGAAATTAACACCGTCGCACGATGGCAATAAAAGGACCATCGACGCACGTGGTAAATTTCCAAACTAAAACTGAAAGTTACGCTGCTAGATGAATTTTAATTTTTTGAAAGTAAAATTCATTTTGACAAATAAAATTTCATTGCATTCATATTAATTTTCAGTACCACAATTGTAATTTTCAACTGTATGTATTATTTTTTCAGAATAAAAAGTAAAATTCATATTGAACATATTAGACGAATCTAGGTTATATTAAATATGAGAATAATAAAATTGAACCTAAATTAGGGTTATGTTACCTAGTTTCACTTGATTTAAAGTTTTATTACTTTTCGAGACTATTTTTGATAAAAATTGATAATTAATTAATTTAATCTCATGAAATATTGTAGATAATAAGATGGAAAAGTAAGAAGTCTCTAAATCGTGAAACTGTATAACGAAACACTGTGTAAGAGTAAAGGAAAAATAGAATTCTATTGCAGGAAATGAAATTCTTTTATACCTATAAATTATATCAAAAAGTTATTTATTAAAACATTTAAAAACATTAATTATTTTTTTAATTAAACATATTCCAAACAATATAAATAATAAACGTTACAATAGATTTTCCAAATTATTAAAGTTTAATCAGTCTTCTTCTTATGATAAATATATTTGTAACATTAATATTTATAAAAATATTAACAATAACTCCTCTTCCTCCTCGCAGTGATCTGCTTCTAGAACAATCTATTAAATAATTAACAGTTAAATTGATTGACTGACAAAAAGTTAACAAAAAATTGTATTGAATAGAATTATGGTGAGACTTTTTTTCGTATAATAAGGTTTAATTGTTTGACAAATTTAGTGGTTACATAATACAGGGCTCGGATCGTCTTTAGGACTCAAAAAAAGTCACAATCAGGAATAAAATTTTTAAAAATTAAATAAAATTTATTAGCAAAATTTTAATTATCCTTATAAATAATAAAATTCTTCTCTGATATTCAATTATTTTCAATAGTAATAAAATTCTTCGCAGAAATTCAATTATCTTCAAAAGTAATGAAACTCTTCGCAAAAATTCAATTATTTTAAAAAATTTGAAATAAAATTCTTATGAATTCAAATATTAATAAAAATATTGGTAATAATTCAATTCTTTTTAAAATATTAAAAAAATTTTTACGCAGAAATTCAATTAACTGACAAAATTAATAAAATTATTCACAGGAATTTAATTATTTTTTAAAATTAATAAAATTCTTCACAGGAATTAAATTATTTTTAAAAAATAATTGAATTCTTCACATGACCTCAATTATTTTCGAAAAATTTATCAAATTTATCGTAAGAATTCAATTATTTTCAATTATTACCAAAATTCTTCTCAAGAAATTCAATTATTTTGAAACATTTTGATTAAATTAATGATAAGAATTGAATATTGTTTTCAATACAAAATTTTCTTCGCGGAAGTTTAATTATTTTAAGGAATTTTAATAAAATTCTTCGCAAAAATTCAATTATTTTCAAAATTCAATTAAATTTTTTACGGGAAATAAATTTTTTTTTCAAATATTGATAAAAATCTTTGCAAGAATTACATTATTTTCATAACTTTTAATAAAATTTTCCACAGAAATTCAATTATTTGCCAAAATTAATAATATTATTCAGACGAATTCAATTATTTTTAAAAGTAATAAAATTCTTCTCTGAAATTTAATTATTTGCAAAGAATTTTAATAAAATTTTTGTCAAATTTTCAATTATCTTTATAAATAATAAAATTTATCCCAAAAATTCAATTATTTTCAAAAATTTTTTTAAATTCTCTTCAAAATTTCAATTATCTTTGTAAATATCAACATTTTTCTACAAAATCCAATTACTTACTAATGTTTTATAAATTTCTTTTTAATAATTCAATTATTTGCATAAAAAATAATTAAAAATTTTTTTTTATAAAGTCTTTTAATATAAATTAATTATTTTATCAATCGGTCATCTTAAATTATTATGAAACATGAAGACATCGATTGCTCCGAGTCGAAGACTCGGGGTGATCGATTTCTTCATGTTTCATAACAATTTTTTATAAGTTGTTTAATTTCAAAAAGGTTTGAATTTGAATCTTTTAAAGAATTTTAATTTCTATGGAAAGACAATAATTAAATATTTATTTAAACAAGAAGTTATTGATGTTTTCAACAAATTTGTAAATAAATGTAACAGAGCATTTTTTTTACTTAAACTTTTTCCCTTAAGTTAAAAAAAAATTTTAATTTCATTCGTATTTTACTAAACAAAATTTCGAAAAAGTCGATTAGTCGCATTTTTTTACAAAAAGATCAAATCGCTTTTTTCATGTAACATTGGTTAAAAAAGGAAATTTTAACTTTTTTAAGAAGAGATTCACATTAAAAGAAGAAAATTTTTAAATTAAGTAACAAATTATTGTAACGCTATTTTTGTTTTGAAATCGTAAACTGTAAATTTTACTATATCCATAGTAAATTGCAATAAAAATTAGTAAATTTGACTTCGAACTTAGTATACAAAAATGAACTGTGAAAAGAGTAAAATTTGTTTTTAAAAATCGTTATTTCCAGAGTGTTTTTTATAAAATTCTGAGAAAAGGGAATAACTGTGATCAATGATTATTGAAAATATTGAAATCAAAATCGCAATTAACAATACTAACCTCACACTCTACACAGAGAAAACTGATTTTTTCTTCAAAGTGTTTCGCTACAATGTCCAAAACTTGCAGGAACATGATTTCTTCATCTGTGGTTTTTTCAAATTGAAACAGCGAAACTGCACCTTCCGTTGCAACTGGTTCATCAACTTTATTTGCAGTGTTATTTTTATTTGTATTTTTCTTTCCCCTACTTTTTTTCTCATTCGATCTAGTCATTGTTTTTGAGTGAAATTTTAAATCGTTGAATGTAAAAATTTTCTCATACTGTTTTATCATCCCCTTCGGGCTTCGTGACGTCTGTAATTTCGTGTCCCATTAATGATTTACAATACCAAAATAAATAATTGTCAATTATAAGTAACGGCCATTCTGTCATAATATTATTATTGTCTGGGAAATTTTTAAAATTATTTAAAAAGAGTCTCTGAGCAGTGTGTGTCGTTTCTAAGTGATGTGTAATATCGTCATCATATTCTTCGCGAATTTCAAGGGCATAATGTTGCAGTAATTGCTGACTAGTTTTAACGGATTCGTCAGATTGGTTTTTAGGGTGTTTCTCTGGTTTCCAATTTACACAACCAGCTTGGGCAAGAATCAATTTTTTTTGTCTGAAATAGCAACTCTTTTTGTCTGCCTTAAAAAATTATCACCGATGCTTCTAGAAATGTATGCAAATCTATTTTTAATTTTTTGTTTATAATCACGTAATAACCTTGACCAAAATTTCCTCCCCCTTCCTTTAAATCCTTAAAAATGTTTGGATAATCATTAACCATTTTTTTTGCTATCTCAACAAAATCTTTTTCTTTCAAATCGGTTGTTAAAATCCTCATCTGGTCAACAATTCTATTAACCATTGTGGTTACTAAAAACTTTGAGCGTTTTTCTGCTTCTAACTCTGCAAAATACATTTCATTATCACGGGGCCATGAAATATTAAATTTTTCCCAATCTATCACATTATTTGTACCATTTTCTACAACATTCTCATTCGTGCTATTTTCGACGTCATTTGTCGTTTTGCCATTTTCACCATCATTCTTATCCGTTTCTTCGTCGTACTTATTCCAATCCACATTTTCGTCATATCTATTTTCATCTTTATTCCCAAGCTCTTCATCTTCGCTTCCATTCCTATTAAGAGGGGGTCCATTATATGGGGAACTATTGAAATTTTTATTCTTCGCAGAGACAGATTTTTCATTAGAAAGTTTGGCATTTGTTTTTGTTGGTACCAAAAATTTTTCAGCAAATGTCCACTTTTTAAATGAATGCAGTAGCAAAAACACTTGAGGTGGCCTCCAGGTATTTATTGTTAAAAATTCTCAGACATCATCAGTAGATACAACGCTGCCGTCTTCTTCTAACACTAATTTTGATCCTTGAATACCAAGTTTTTCTTTCCCTTGAGCAATGACTGCAGACAACTTTGGTTCCGAAATTACAACAGCCTTTTTTAATCTGTCGCAACTCCACACTTTAAACATACACTGCATCTGTGAAGTTAAAAATTGTAGGTAAGAATTTTAAAGTTTAGTATACTTATAATTAAAATGCTTTCTTTCTAATTTAATTTTTACTTTCACAAGGGTTGCTACAAAACATACATTTTATAATTCTATGGCTTTTCCAGATTTTCCAGACCGTTTTTTAAAAAATTCTAGAACAAAAAATAAAATCGTTTCAGTAAATTTTTAGCTAATTACAACAAAAAATATGAAATCAATCAATGTAAAAAATGATTTTATGTAAATTAACTGAAGAAACATTTCTAAAACTTAACATTTATATATATTAAGCATGATATTATTATTATAATAATATTTAGTTTTATATATGGGCAATTCCACGTGAGATTTCAGTCGACCTCTTAAAATCGGCCAAAAATATTTTTTTTCTATTCTGTATTGAAAAAAAACAGATACGTATTTTTTTATTATTTTTTTGGAGGCCAAATTTTTGAGTTATGAATTTTCAAAATTTTCGCTTTTTAAATGTAGGTATATTTTTAATGTCAGATATCAAAAAAAATATTGCTTCTTTTCATTTTTTGACAAAAAAAAAAAGTTTTGTTTTTCTCTCTACTTTTGAATAATTATAACAAAAAAAATTTTTTTTCATTTTTTATTAAAAAAATAAAAAAATTTTATAAACAAATTAATTTTTTTTAACTTTGGGTATGATAAATTTTTAATTTTCTTTTTTTAAAACATACGTGGAAATGATAAGAAGGTTTTGCAAAAAGTTTCAGAGTGGGCCTGACAAGTTTAATGGGTCCAAAAAATAATTAAGCTCTCCGTGCAGGTCGCACGCACGTGGCACAATGGGATTTTTTTACAATTTATTATTAAAAATTGTTTAGAGCCTTAAAATTCAATAATAATTAAAATCCGATAAAATTTGTAGGCTCTAGACAATTTTTAATAATAAATTGTAAAAAAATCCCATTGTGCCACGTGCGTGCGACCTGCACGGACAGATTAATTATTTTTTTGGACCCATCAAACTTGTCAGGCCCACTCTGAAACTTTTTGCAAAACCTTCTTATCATTTCCAGGTATGTTTTAAAAAAAGAAAATTAAAAATTTATCATACCCAAAGTTAAAAGAAATTAATTTGTTTATAAAATTTTTTTATTTTTTTAATAAAAAATGAAAAAAAAAATTTTTGTTATGATTATTCAAAAGTAGAGAGAAAAACAAAACTTTTTTTTTCTTGTCAAAAAATGAAAAGAAGCAATATTTTTTTAGTTATCTGACATTAAAAATATACCTACATTTAAAAAGCGAAAATTTTGAAAATTCATAACTCAAAAATTTGGCCTCCAAAAAAATAATAAAAAATTACGTATCTGTTTTTTTTCAATACAGAATAGAAAAAAAATATTTTTGGCCGATTTTAAGAGGTCGACTGAAATCTCACGTGGAATTGCCCATATATAGTTTTTAATATATATAGTTTTTAATATATAGTTCTATTTGCATGATACTAAAACTAAATACTCACTGTTATTAAGAAAATTTAAAACACCTTAAGTAGTATTTCTCTCATTTTATTATCGTAAAAAATGTTGTATTAACTTGGAAGATGTTTAATTGAAAATTTCATATCGTATAATAAAAATATGTATTGTAATTAAAAAATAAAAATAATTTTTTTAATATTATGAACGATTAAAGGGTTAAATGTCCAAAACTAATGGAACATATTTACACACATATATATACTTCATCACATCCAATATTTGTTTTCGAAAATGGATGGGGACTGAGTAGCTGAGAGTATTCGAAAGTTGCTAATTTATCTTCCAATTGTTCAAATTCATTAGATTTAATTGACTTAAATACTCCAAGGTCTGTATTGTAATTTGCTTCGTGTCGTAGTCCCAAAAAAATTATATTCCGATGACTTTCATCTACAAGGATATTATCAATTGTCACCAAAATAAATTTGTCAAGTTCACCTTTGCCAACACATACAACCATATCCCTTTTATAAGTAACTTCTTTAAAAATGATTTCTGTGAAAACACTGTTAATTATTCCTGAATTACCCAAATTTAAAATAAGTATTCGTGTTTCTAGATCAGTAATTGTAGGCGAACTGTAGGGTACAGCATTTTTAAATCCAACATAACATAACATAACTTAAAATTTTTTATCCGTTTATTTAATTCTGTAAGTGTGATCCAATCTTCACTAATAAAATATTTAATCGCAAGCGCTAAATCATTTCGAACTATACCCTCGAATAAATCATGCGCTATACACGGTGGCAATCCAGGGTTGCACACATGAGAATGTTCGAAAGTATTTAAGACAGATTTTCCTTTTATTCCGAGATATAATTTCTTTGATTCTATTGCAATGTCAGAATTATTTTCATAATTATTAATGTTGCAGATTATGAACACCATGCTTTCCCGAATACAATTCGTCTCTAGTGATTTCACAAAATCGACAAAAATTTATTGATTTACTAAAGTTGGTTGTGAATCCTCCTATGTCATGACTCCCCAAATGATCTCCAAGCACTGCCAATATAGTTTCACGGTACAATATAGTACTGTCCTCGTAAGAAACATTTATTCCTCTTGACTCTAAATTTTTTATGTCGTCCAACATTGGTTTTAAAACTTGATTCCATCCATATTTTTCCACATATTTTTCGCGACACAATAAAACTAATTTTATATTTTCAACTTTAGATCGTAAGAAGGGTGGCAAATTGGAAATAACGAAATAAACTCCTATTAATTTAAATTTTTTCCTTGATGATCCGAGTGGATTGACTATTTCAAACGCATCTTGGAAAACTAATAGAGAAATTGCGTGCGGATTATTACTCAAAAAAATATTATTTTTAACAATTGTACCATCATGAATATCGCGAAAAACATTACTATCTGCCGAAGTCCTAACGCTTTTACAATATTTACGAACTTCACTATTCAACAGAACGCGATTTAATGTTTTTAAAATATTTACGTAGTGAAATAAGTGATCATTTTTAACAAACTTATCATTATTATCGACTTTTTACTTTTTTTTAAATTTAATTTCAACAGGTTGAACAAAATCGTAATTTTCTGTATAATATTTATTTCGGACATACGAACTTCGTAATGAACCTTCTTTTCGATCCAGAGGCTCCGTTAACCCCTTGGCAGTCGATGACGTGTATACATGTCATAGTACAGGTGGGCTCAAACTGTCGATGACGTGTATAGATGCAAGCAGATTTTTGGCTACAAAAACACACAGATTTGTCCACAAATAGATACTCGGGGGTTTTTGGGGTCGCTGATTACGAATCCGTTTGCAGATTTTAAAAATTCAAAATGGCGGATCCAATATGGCGGACGACATTCTCAAAAATTCATCGGAATCACTTGAAACTTGTTACTCAGCGGTTTTAAGGGTCGCTGATTACGAATCCGATATCAGATTTTGAAAATTCAAAATGGCGGATCCAATATGGCAGACATTTTCAAAAATTCATCGGACTCACTTGAAACTTGTTACTCAGGGGTTTTCGGGGTCGCTGATTACAAATCTGATATCAGATTTTGAAAATTTGAAATAGCGGATCCAATATGGCGGACGACATTTTCTAAAATTCATCGGATTCACTTGAAACTTTTTACTCAGGGGTTTTTAGGATCGCTGATTACGAATCCGATTTCAGATTTTAAAAATTCAAAATGGCGGATCCTATATAGCGGACGACATTTTCAAAAACTCGTCCGATTCATTTAAAACTCGTTACTCTGCTGTTTTTGGGGTCGCTGATTACGAATCTAGTAAAAAATATAAAAAAACAAAATAAATAAAGGAGTGTAAAATCCAATCGCATACCTCCACGTGGTAAAGTCTGGGGTCGTAAGTAACGTAGTATACTTAACAGCTGACTGACCAACAGATTAGCTCAGTCGGATAGATGCCTCGCTTGGCGGTCGTATAAGGACCAAGGGTAAGTACCCTTGGTTCGCGCCGATTTGGCTTGGTATTTTTCCGGCACGTGAGACAATCTGAGCGGGAGGTTTGACGTTGAGAGAGAGGTTTTCTACAGTTTCCCTTTCCACTGTCGAGAAAAGCCATTAGACGGGTGGTCCAGGCAAATGCGAGTACTCCTAATTTTCAAGTCGCTCTGTAGGCGCAAAATTTAGTATTAAGAAAATGTATATAAGAAATATTGTAAAAGCAAAATTTGTAAAGAGACACTTGTATAGCCAAGTATGTAAGGCTGAAGACAGGTGTATAAACAAAATAAAACAAAATTAAAAAAAATACTTAACAGCTGACTGCGGGGGACAATTTTGTATTCATTATCGTTTCAAAAGTTTTTCGTAATCAGCGAAAACCCTCTAGTAACGAGTTTCAAATGAATCCGATGAATTTTAGAAAATGTCGTCTGCTATATAGGATCCGCCATTTTGAATTTTTAAAATCTGAAATCGGTTTCGTAATCAGCGACCCTGAAAACCTCCGAGTAAAAAGTTTTAAGTGAATCCAAAGAATTTTAAAAATGATATCCGCCATATTAAATCCGCCATTTTGAATTTTTTAAATCTGATATCAGATTTGTACTCAGCGACCTCAAAAACCCCTGAGTAACAAGATTTAAGTGAATTCAGTCGATTTTTAATTTTCATGTCCGCCATATTGGATCCGCCATTTTGAATTTTCAAAATCTGATATCGGATTCGTAATCAGCGACTTCAAATACAATAGTATGCTCGTTTGCGCAAATTTTAGTGTTCTAAAAAGTTGTCGACATTTTGAGCTCACTTATGAGATTTTGGTGTTGACTGCGAAGGGATTAGAGGTGAAAATTTTTTTGTGAACTTCGTTAGAATATCTTCCTTCTCAGCATCAGAAATTTTACAGTTTTTCAGAGTGTGCATAAAATTTATTCACAATTTTCAAAGACTGTACTTATCCCTTCAATACATCCTTGTAAAACTGCTTCTGTGGCAAAATGCTTCGCACTTAGCATTAACATTGTTTCGGCTAAAATTTTTGTAGAATTTTGATCACTGGAGTCCTCATTAATGCTCGGATTATTTAATTGTTCTGCGACTGTAAAAATATCATTTTCTAAAATTCTTCTCTCCTCCTCTTCTTCTTCTTCGTCCTCATCTGATGATTCTTCTTGTTGTTCAGAAACTTTGCTTTCACTTAAGTCAAAATTAAAATTTTCATTAAAATTTTCTAAATTCTGAAAATTACTTTCTTCTAAAATTTGTTGATTACTACTATCTTTTAAATTTTGATGCTGCCTAAATAGATGAGTAGAAAATAGGTTTTCGTTTGAAAATATTTTGTCATCAGAACAATTTGGAAATGGGCATGTTAGATTCTCTCCGTTACTTAAATGATGATTTAAATGCTTTTAAAAAAAATAATGTTCCGCAAGTAAATTTAATTTAATTTAATTTTATTGTAGTAAATCCAACAATTAAGTCACAATTAAGAAAAGTCACAATTACTTATTTTACATGAATAATTATTATTTACAGACTGTAAATCAAGTGCTTTAAGAATGTGCTTTCGAAAAATTATGTACTTATCGAAAACTTTATAGCAGTCATGGTATTTACAAACAACGTTAAAATTCAGTAATTCACCTGTAGTTTAAAAAAATTTATGAAGACTCTACTGGTCCTTAAAATATTGGCCAATATTTTTAATTTTTTTGTCCGAAAGCTCTAATTGGAGCTTTTGTAGAAAAGTAGGCTGCGTCTTGCTGTAGTGTCCATGCAGCAGCGCTTTGCACGAATAGGCTATTCCATCACCCAAGACCACTATGTCACGACGCAGCTCTTTTTTTACAAAAACTCTAATATTATAAACTAAATTTTACATTATTCGAAATGTCGAGACGAGCATTACGCTGCTAGATGCAAGAAACGAACGATTTGATTAGGACTGGCAGGGATATAGGTACGTAACATACTTTATGTCCTTTACATGCGTTTATTACGTATGTTACCTGTGTATGTTACTCTTTTGGTTTGATACCCAACGTTTGTTACATTTTATGACGTCAGTCCCAAGTAATCATAAGCTCAATTTTTCTGGTAACCGACAGATTTTAAAAAATTCCATTTATTAGATTGTTTTTTGTATTTAAAAATAAATTTTATTTTTAACAGGATTAAATGCTTCATATTATTGATATAACCTGTTTTTACAGTAACATACGCGTGGAAAACCACGTATATTACGTGCAGTAACATACGTTCCAAACCCTGCTAAACAGTACGTATGTTGGCGTCAACTAGCGTTTCCAAACAGCTTTTTTTATCAAAACCAAAAGGTGTTGCACAAAGTACTGTGTGCAACACGTACGTAAGAAGATTTTTCGACTTCGTGCAAATCGCTCGGACAGCAAACTTTGCACTCGTCGGAATTAATTATGACATATCTTTAACGTTTGCGACAATTTGTTACGTATGTTACTCATTTAGATAACATTATGTAGAAAACCTTGAGTTTTTTACATTTACCTATCTCTGAGGACTGGCTATAACATCTCAGAAGTGGGATAACGGATGATCGGATAAAAAGTGAAAAGTTGTGTGTAGTTAAAGAAAATTGTCGAGAGATAAAACGTGGTCATAATTGGAAATTTGTATAATAGGTCGAGTTGATGTAGTGAGCCTGTGATTATTAGTAATTGTTGGAATTTTTCAAGATGGTGACCAAAAAAATCTTGCCTAGTTAGTGTAATGCTGTGCGCAAGTGCAAAAATCGAGAAGTTCTATTTCGTGTGTTTCAAAGCCGAAAGATGTCGCATCCGAACCAAAACAGTTCACAATCTGACAGACATAAAGGTATTATGTCGAAAGTGTCAGATGGTACAGAGCTCAGCCCTTGAGGAGGTGAAGATTTTCGCAGGGACCAAAAGTAAAAAAAGATAGTAACAAAAGAACGGGAGTGATTTTATATACAAACCTTGTTTATTGTTTATTCATTCCTATTAATTTACTCTTTTACAGTTTTACAGTTGATATTCTTTCTTTTTTATTCACTAATTTTATTTGTGTTGTAAATTCCAATTTTAACTATTGACGGAGAATATCCGCAGGGAATGGAGAAAGTCGTATTTGCGACATTGATAGAGTGACACTTTTGAAGGCAAACTTCTTATTGTTATGCTTAGACATACATTTTCAAATTAATTAACGTCGTTCCTCAAAATTTAGAAAAAATAAAATATGGGCTCACGGGGCAAGGATAGTTAGAGCTATTATGGCTTGATAAAATCCTGTTAATGCGACTGTAAATTATAAAAACAATGTTTAATTGTTCTTTTTAGGTTGATTTTTGGTGCGTAATTATATACGGAAAACTAAGCTCATTGCAATAATTATGCAATAATTGATATTTAGAAAATGTTCAAAACATGATGTTAATACTTGAGATATCAATATTTAATAGTCTAAATTAAATTATACTACCTTTTTTCGATTACTGTTGTCCCGTTTATGATGATATTAGTGATGAGTTAAATAATAAGTTGGAAAGAGCATTAAACGCATGTATTCGATTTATATATGATATTCCTAAGTCGGAACACATTACACAATTTAGAGTAAAATCGGGATTATTGAACGTTGCAACTAGAAGACAATTTTTTATAGGAAATTTGCTTTATTCAATATTTAATAATAAGAGCCCCCCTTATCTTTATGATTTTTTTGAGTTTAGGGACTCGGGCGAGCAGAATCTTAACAGGCTTTGAGAAAGAAAATCAGTTTTAAAGATACCTAATCACCGTACATGTAAAATGCAAAGTTCTTTTATGATTAGAGGTGCGAGGTTATGGAATAAATTGCCACCTTCGATTAGAGATGTATCACAACAATTTTCTTTTAAGAAACTATTTTTTGAATTGCTATTTAAATGTAACAATAATTTATTTGAAATAACTTATTGGTAAATTAATTAATATATCTATATTTTTTTTCTTTTCATTTTCTCTTTTTGTTATTTTGTTATTCTTTAAATATAGTTTATATAGGATTATATTTACATTATATCCAGTCACAGTTAATAACTTGAACCAAAGTAACAATATATGTAAGCTTAAAGCATATTATATTATAATATTAATTTATTTTTATTTTTAATACTCAGTATTCTAATATTACTATTATATATTTTTTTCTCTCCTTTTATGATACAATATATCATTTAAATATGTATATTATGTACTGTTCCTTGGAGGGCTAATTAGCCCTAGGAACTTTCAAAAGTTAAATAAATAAATAAATAAATAAAATAAATCCAATAAAATAAAAAATCCTTGACCCGGTACTGGAGCAAGGATAGTTAAATTTTTTTTACTTTTTCATTCGTATCTTGTAGGGATTGCAGTCTACAGCAAAATAATGTATAGCAAAATTATAGCCAAATAACAAGGCTTTCCAAAAATACTACTTGTTTGCAGATACATATTCAGGTTTGGCAGCTAGATCCGAAAACGTCTTACCTAACTATCCTTGCCCCATCCTTCCCTACTACTAGTAACAATCTTTAATGTATTTTAAATTATTTGTTTGGGTTTTTGTTTTCATATCGTTGCAATGGAATAGATATTTATTTTTATGTGATGTAAGTATCTATTAAACTTAAATATAACATAAATATTTTTACAATTAATAATGATTGACACTTATTTGTAACTAGAGAGAATATCAAATATCGAGTAATGTGAAACTTACTATCAAGTTGGTGGTCAGCTCGAGGGCACTTAAACTCTCATCTTATATTCCTATCCAATAAGGCAAACAATATGCTCGTAAATCAATATTTCATTATGAACTAGGCACACGTCAGGAGTTAACGAGCTAATTCTCTCTGACGTTTAAGGAGCTCCTCATCTTCTAATTATCTCTCCTAGTTATATCCCTTGTTCTTGGTTTCATGAATGTTGTTTTGTTTGGAAATTTATGCTTTCTCATTTTCAAAATCTTTATATTTCTGATCGTGATACATAATATTACAACCGAAGAGTTAATGTTGTTTCATATTTTAGGAAATTCATTACTCAATCATTTGGTTAAATATAAGTTCTAAGAACAAAATAAATGTGAGTCATTTAAATGTGAGTTTTTAAATGTGAGTCATGTTTGCTGCACAATCATAAAAAATAATTTATTAAAAATTTTGGAGGTTAGCAATATCATACCTATTCTGCAAAGAAAGAACATACCTATTTAGCAAAAAGGCAAGAACATCCTTGTTCAGAATATAGAGTAAAAATATATAAATTCGAAAGTTAACCTTTTTTTGTTAGGTTTCAAATTATGAAAAATATTATAATTTTATATCAATAATACTTTTCATATTAGAAAAACAAAAAATTAAAAAAGTTATTCTCAATGAAACGAAATAAAAGTAATTATTTATAAAACATTTAAATAAAAAAACAATTTAAAATTTGAGTCATCCAGTTATCAAAACAATCAAATCCATTACAATGTTAGATCAGCTAGTTTAGACTTTGAAAATCTGACTCCAGAATAGTAATCAGCATCTCCGAAAATTCCCGAGTAACGAGATTCAAGTGAATACTTCTGGTTTACGCTTTCTATTCTGCACCGCAAGTATCGTTTCTCGTGTTGTGTAAAAAGTAGGGAAAACCCTACTTAAGTAGCTTGAAATTCCACAAGAAACGAAAAATGGTACCTAAGTTTTGCTTGCTGGTAACGCGGAATATTCACACACAGACAGACAAGATTAATCCGGGTCGAGATTAAGTAGGGCTAACTCGTGACTGAGGAAAGTCCGTCTTGCGAGTTCGGTAATTGACCCTTCGGTTGCGACAAACAAACTTTCTGTTGAACCAACCAAACATTTTTTGCGATCATTTGCTATCTTATAATCATCAGAAGTTCTTTACAAAACATAAATATTTGGTAGCGATGAGTCCTGTTTTGCATATTCTAGCAATTTTAAGGGTGTTGTGATGTGATCATCAGAGATCCTTTAGAGACTTGCTCTCCTTGCCATTCTTTTTAACGTTCCTCCTGCTCCATCGCAAGGCTCTTTTCCAAGGACCGTTGCATAAAAATTCCAAATTGCTGAGCGACTAAAATCTTCATTGTGGAAGTAAATGTTTGCAAAATGCTTTACGTTTTTAAACTGCTGGAGAGCTCCATCCAAGAAGTATATGCATTTTCGAATTTGTGGGTAATTTAGCTAGAAAAATTAATTCAAAGCTTTTAAAAAAAACAAATGTGACCGCGTCCAAGAAAGGGGACTTTATGACCAAAAAAGGGATTTTTAGATTTAGTCGGTTTCTTTTTCTTACACTTTAACCCGTTGACTGTCGCTGACGCATATATGCGCAACTTAAAAAAGGTGATTAAAAAGTTCTTAAATGTTGCTGAAACCGGTTACTCGGGGGTTTTCAAGGTCGCTGATTACGAATATGACATTCGTTTTTTAAAATTCAAAATGGCGGATCTAATATGGCCGACAACAAAATAAAAAAATTAATCAGATTGACTTGGAACGTAATACTCAGGGGTTTTTGGGGTCGCTGATTACGAATTTGACATCAGTTTTTCGAAATTCAAAATGGTGGATCCAAAATGGCGGAAATTTTTTCTAAATTCGGCGAATTTGCTTGAAACTTGTTACTCGGGGGTTTTAAGGGTCGCTGATTACGACTCTAACATTAGTTTTCCAAAATTCAAAATGACGGATCCAATATGGCGGACGACAAAATAAAAAATTTATTATAATGGCTTGAAACTGAATACTCGTTGGTTTTTAGGGTCGCTGATTACGAATCTGACATTAGTTTTTCAGGGTATTTAACGAAATTTGATTTCACCAAAAATTATCATACTGATGTCAGATTAACAAGTTTCAAACAAATTCAATAAATTTTAAAAAATTTCCGCCATATTGAACCAGATATTTTGAATATTGGAAAACTAATGTTAGATTTGTAATCAGCGACCCTTAAAACCCCCGAGTAACAAGTTTCAAGCAAATTCGACGAATTTAAAAAAAATTTCCGCCATCTTGGATCCACCATTTTGAATTTTGAAAAACAGATGTCAAATTCGTAATCAGCGACCCCAAAAACCTTAGGATACCAAGTTTCATAAGAATTCATTGAAAATTTTTTTAATACACTTTTGGCCCAAACAGTGGAAATTTCGTTGACAGCCAAGGGGTTAAGGTCCTTAAATTGTAATGCAATTAGACTTCGGTTGAACTTTTTTTACAATTATTCAAACAAATTTTCAAAAAAAATTTCACGTCAAAAAAATTGTCAATGAAAATATACTTTTTTGTGACAATAGTGATTATAGGTATTTTCGATCAAAATTAGTAATTTGAATGAAAAAATTTAAACGCATTTTACATGAAAAGTTGAGTTTGGTCGTAAAGTCCCTTTTCTCAGACGCGGTCATATATACGCTTACAGTGTCTTGTTTCAAACAATCCGAAATAATAACCAATGTTTTATGTCCAATTGAATTATCAACTTTGTAATAAAAGACAATGGGAAAAACTATTAGTTGGTTATTATTCCAGTGAAAACCGGGGACCGCATTTTGAATAATAAACTCGTAGTTTTCTGTGAAGTCGCATACAGTCAGGCTTTTATGACTTTTGAGATTATTTTCTGCATGGGTCAAAATAAAAAAATCGTTAATTTGTCCCTAATTTTTTTAATTGAAAAAAATCTTTAAAATATTAAAACAAATTTTTTTTTCGTTAGTTATATTCTAAAATAAGTCAAAAATTATAAAACGCAAGATCAAGAAACAGTTCTTTGCTTACTAAAATTTTTTTTAGAAATCGCATATTTTAACAATTTTCTTATAAAGAAATCATATAAAAAAATGTTCATAATAATAATTAATTTTTCATTTGTAGTTAGTTTAATTATTTATTACTTTTTTACACGTATTTTAGAATAATAAAAGTTAATAACAGCAATACTTTAAAACGAAACATTTTTAAACACAGTTCTACTTTTTCTGTTAAAAAAATAAATTTTCTAATAAAAATTTTCTGTGGTGAATGACTTCTTTATAAAATATGATGCACTTGAGCGGCTGGATCGTAGAAGGGCACGTAAATTTTTCTCGGCCGAAATCTAAGTCCCCTGAACACTCAAAATTTAACTTCTGATTTTAAATATTTTAAATACACATCCTTATAGAAAATTTCATTCCGCATCTTTTTTTCTTATGAAATTCTTTTCTATCTATTTCCGTTTTCGAAATATTTGAAAAAAACTGTTTTTTGAAAAACTGTAAATTTAATGACATTTTTCACTTCAACTCGCGATATTTAAGACAATTTTAAAAATTTTTCAATGAAACAAAAAAGAAAATACGTCTTAAGGTATTCTACGAATGATAAAAAAAGAAAAAAGTGGTTTTGTTTATAAACAAAATTGTTATTAATTTTTTTCTTCATTAATGTAAAAATCACGAACTACAATCTTCACGGCTCTCGTTTAACGGGCGAATTTTGAGTAACAGAGAACTTTCAGTGAGAAAGTTGTTCATTATGATCCAAAAAAGTTTTCTGGAAAATCATAAGGCTAATAAATAATTAGTGTCGAAATGGTGAATGTTTAAAGTTGCTAGCGACCAAACATATAGCACGCGTCACTCACCATACGTGCTTGGGAGTGTTGTTTCATAGGTTATGGCCAGTGGCGCGTGCTACACGTTTGGCTGCTAGCAACTTTAAACATTCATCATTTTGACACTAATTATTTATTTGCCTTATGATTTTCCAGAAAACTTTTTTGGATCATAATGAACAACTTTCTCACTGAAAGTTCTCTGTTACTCAAAATTCGCCCGTTAAACGAGAGCCGTGAAGATTGTAGTTCGTGATTTTTACATTAATAAAGAAAAAAATTAATAACAATTTTGTTTATAAACAAAACCACTTTTTTCTTTTTTTATCATTTGTAGAATACCTTAAGACGTATTTTCTTTTTTGTTTTATTAAAAAATTTTTAAAATTGTCTTAAATATCGCGAGTTGAAGTGAAAAATGTCATTAAATTTACCGTTTTTTCCAAATATTTTGAAAACGGAAATAGATAGAAAAGAATTTCATAAGAAAAAAAGATGCGGAATGAAATTTTCTATAAGGATGTGTATTTAAAATATTTAAAATCAGAAGTTAAATTTTGAGTGTTCAGGGGACTTAGATTTCAGCCGAGAAAAATTTACCTGTTCTTCTACGATCCAGCCGCTCTTGCATTATATCTGAAACTGACTTTATATTTTTGCTCTTACTTTTTTCTTTAAAAATTCATCAGATAGAATCTCGATTACTTAAATTCTAGGACACTCTTTTGATAACACACGATCAAAAGTTTCACTTCATGTAATATCATTACCGCGATCAAATATAACAATCGGCCATTATTTTCAATACTCCTCCTACACCATCCATTGGACCTTTTCCGTGACCAGCTTCAGTGTAATTCCAAGTGCAAAACTTAATTTGAGGACAAATTTTTGGTAGCTGTTGAGTCATTAAATGCAAATTGTAACGGTTTTTATACTGAGCTGAAGGACCATCTAATGCAAAGTGAATTGTATCAATTATGGGATATTTTTTACACAATTGTAAAATTGGATCAAGATGCGCTCAAATTGCATGCGCACCATGCTCGAGGTTCTCAGATACAGTGGCAAATTGCACAATTTTTTCTTCATACTTTTCGCTTTCTTTAGTACATTCTTGTAAATATTGCACACCAGTTTGAAGGGACAATTACTTTTTAGAGGCGCCCAAATGCATTGCCTGAATTTCTTGATAACAGCGACAGACATAGTTCTCTGAAAAGTCAATTCTTAGGAGAGTTTCATTTACCTTCAAATGCTCACGCTTCCATTTGATCGCACTGCACTGATGACGTTGTATAAAAATAGGTTTTAAAAATGGATTGATTTGTTTTTCAAAGTCATTCAAGAGTGTTCTAATTGTTGCATTAATCTCCTTCTTCTTCATTAAATTAACTGTTTTTTCTACATCTTTTATTATTCTTTTTTCTGTTGTTCGGAAACACTGGAAATAAGATATCGAGTTATTGACGACATTTTCGTTTACAGAAAAAACAGATTTGTCAATGCACTTTTCACATTTTCTAAACATGCATGATATATCTTTTGTATCACAGCATACTATTAAACATATGTCTTCTGCATTTTTAAATTTAATTAATGATGCTGAATGCAAAGCGTTAACAAGAAATTGCATATTGGAATGTTAAATGCATAGACAAGTTTCTCTGTCTGATAGTTTGGGGAACGTAATCCAAGAAGGCCGAAGTCAAAGAAAAGTTGCAAGTGATATTTTTGTAAAATATTGATTCTTATATTTTTTGTGCAATTCTTTCATAGATAAGAGAAGAACCCTTTTTTGTTTATTCTTTTTATGATCTTTTTTTCCTAGGACACATACGACTGATAGCATCTTCTTGTAAAAATTGTACAACTCGCGATTCCTCTTTTCTCTTTAAACTAAAATTTTTTTTCGCTGGAAACCTGCATCATTTTCTTTGCTTATTGACTTTTTAATATCATTTGTCGATATGATACCTTTACATTCGCACAGAAAAAAAAGTCTTAAATCTGTGAAGGACTAATTTTAAAATCAGGCTTAATTTTAGCCTGTAACGATATTTTAGCCTCATGATTAACTTAAGAGTACTGTTAACACGCCTTAATCTTAAAGCAATACATCTTTATGACTTATTTTTATATGTAAGTCTTAAATGCAGTCTCAGCGAGACTAGTAGAAACTTTAAGAACTCAACAGATAAAATGAAGTCGAAATGTAGACTAGTTTTTAGTCCCCTAGCGTCTATAGTCCTCTGGAAGGGGAGACGCGTTTGGGCGTGATCAGGTGACGTGTCATTAGTTGTCATGGCGTTACCTTGAGTGTACGTGTTTTCTTCGTCTACTGTTTATCACTTGTAGATTTTGATATTTTTGAGTACCGAATAAATAAATAAGTTTTTATTATATAAAGTGCAAGTATAGTTACACTGAACTGAAATGAATTTGATTCAATTAACCGATTTCTTGTCTATTATTAAATAATGATTATACTTATAAGGTCCATGTTAACAAATGTCATCATAGAAGTATATGAAAAATTGGACTTCAATAATAAAAAATAAATAAATAATTTCATTTTATTATTTTCAAATAGTTAATCTAACTTTTCTTACAGATGCTTCTATTATATAATCTGTTACTGGCATCTCCTTAAACTGCAATAAAAATAGTTAAAAAGCAGTCAAATTATCCAGGCTTTCTTTATATGTAAAACTCTGACCAGAATTATGATGCATATCTTCTTCTAAACGTTTTTTATTTAGAAAATATAGTTAATAACTATAATTTTATACGCAATAGAAAAATAAATTTTTTTCTGTGCACTCATTATACGATACTTCTTAAAATATTTATTGCAAATTGTCTTTGCAACCATCATTTTAATATTGTGTTGTCCACTTTGTCTTCTTTTCTACAATTAGTTCTTCACGACTTCCGAAAACAACAATCTTTTCTTTATTTCGTTAGTAACTTTACCTTTTGAGAGAACTATTAATTTTTTAACCTTTGAAGATGGAGAATTTTATCTTTCTGTTTTTGTTTTATACCTTTTTAATTTTTTCTTGTGCTTCTTAACGCTTTTAAAGGCATCAGTAAGCTATGATTTAAGTTTTTCGATTCTTTTATATGCTTTTGATCGCTCTTTCCTTACAATTTTTCGACCCATAAGTTTCTGTGATGATCCAGCTTTTCCAATTATATTAGGTACACTATTACATGAATTTTTCACATTTGAATCGTCTTGGTTTGTAAGCAACTGTTCTGTCTCTTTTTTCTTTTTTTCTCTAGAATTTCGCTGATTTATTTTCCACCTTTTGCGCTGTTTATCTCTTTCGGTATTAGTTAAATGCTTTTTCATTTTTGCATAATTTTGTTTCAATTTCTCTTTTCGAATTATTAAATCTTCTTCGGTCTTCTTAAACATGGGTTTTCCGACCTTTTTTATTTTTTAAAGAATTCTTTGTATTTGCCACTTTTAATTCATCCTCAAAAACACACCTGTAACGTAATCAATAAAAATCAATTATTGAAAATATATATTTAATTAAACAATTAATATAAATAATAATAATAATAATAATAATAATAATTAATAATAATTATAATTATAATTATTATTATTATAATTTAGTAAAATATTTCTTTATTAAAAATATATTTTTATTAACCTATGTGAAAATTAGTACAAATATTTTGTCTTATTATAAAAACAATTTTTAACTATTCTTTAGAAATATTATAATTTATAGTTAATTTTATTCTTTCTTTAATTTTTATAATTAAATAATAATATTATGCAGCGTGTTAAATTTATTATTATGAATATCTAAAAATATTTTTTAAATCTAATGAAATACATTTTAAAAATGTTCTTTTTACTTTTTATAACGACTGACTTCACTCTTTAAAAAAAATGTCTAACTAGACACGATGACAAAAAATAATAAACATGACTTTTTATTTTTGTTATTACTTAAAAACTTTAATTACGATTTTATACCTGTTGTAGTAGAAAAAAAATAAATTAAATATTGTGATATTATAAAAAAATATATACTCTGTAAGATGGTAGTATTTAAAATCATAAATTTTTAACAACCAAAGTATTATTTACTCAGGACAAGAATTCAACGATTTTTTGATTTTAACTTATATACATATTTGTAATACAAGGCCTGCTGATCAGCTATAAATGAGTGATGAAGAAATATTCTCCTCCTGTCACATAAATTTTTAATAAAATGTGAATTTGTTAAACTCATAGTATACAAACTTGTCTTTGGTTTGAGACCAATTTTTTGTGTGTAATTTTTGCAATTTTTTTTTAAACTTGAAGATATATTGGTGGATAATATTTTGACACTGCCCAAAATAACTTCTATCTTTCGGATTGTTATATGTGAAGCGAAGTAAAATCTTATATTATCAGACCAATTGATTAAAAAAAGAAAAACCTAAAAATATCAAATATTTCAAGAAATATAACAAAAAAATTGTTTTGCGAAAATAAAATGATAATTTTACTGAACAAACTTTTATTTTTTAAAACATAAGTTTAAGTATTTAATTTTTAAAAACGTAACATGTAAATAAATAAATATTTCTCTACACAACTGGCGTGGTGTTTTAGTTTAATTTTGTATTTAAATATTTGAAATTTAAAGTAAAAACAAAGTTTGTTATGTGGGGCGAAGGCAATATTGACCATAATTTGGTTAAAAATAATTGAATATTCGAATTTTTTATGTATTAATTCACAATATAAGGTTAAAATCACTAAAAGTTTTTATTTCTTATTTAAATAGTTTAATTCTTTTAATAATATGTTGTTAACCTTATGTTTCGTAAATATTATACTAATAAATATCACTTGTTAATTTTTTTAAGGCTTATAAATGCTTTCTTTTAGAAATATAAGCGAAAACGTCGCTGCCCCAGCGTGTGGGGCAAAGGCATTTTTTGCATTGTTTTTAAATTTCATTAAATAATGTATTTATAATTATAATATACTAAATAACAACTATTAAAATTTCTTGTTGATTAGTTTTAGAATAATGAAAAACAAAGACCGCATAAATTAATTGCTTAATTTAAAAAATATACATCGATAAAGGTAAACCTAGCGCCTTTGCCCCACCCTCTCCTACTCTGTGTTTTCCACCCGAACCGGATAAAACACAATGCTCTGGATGTAGAGAACAAAATTTTGAGAAACTGATCTCTAAATCGGGGTGTCATTTCTATATTTCTTTAAAATATCTTTATGATTTCTTATAATTAATCTTTTGCGGTTTTAACTATTAAATTCCTTGGTTGCTGAACCAATTATGTAGTCGTATTCATTACTTTGGCTGCTCTGTAGAGACTATTGTTAAAATATTTATATTTTCTTCAATATTGGTATCTTTTTTCGATCATTTTTTTTGAGCTCTAAAATTATTTGTGAATTATAGTCAGATTCATCGTCCATCAAAATTAAAAAAATATATTTAATATTGAAATTAATAGAAATAATAAAATTGAAGTATCGCATATAATCTAAAATTACGTTTGTATTTTCATAAAGTGAATAACAATCGTCACTGTCTTAAAAAAAAATTTACAAAACAAACTTTTTCTTTTTGAATATATATTCACTGAAAAAATTACATTCTAAAATTAAGAAAATTTACTTAAATAGGCGCAAAGAATATTCCCAACTTAAATTAAGTGAAATATTCTTTGAATAAGAATATATTCTTACAGTAAGCATAGTTCCCACTTAATGTAACTCCAAAAAGTGGCTTCCCGAATTTTGTCTTGCTTCTGAATGAGTTTGAGTATTATTTAGTATTGAGTTTCGATTTTTCAGGATATATAGAGGAAAGCGAACTCATTAAGAATGTTGTCTATATTTACAAGTAATTTTTGAAATATGTATTGAAAAATGTAGTTATAAATGTTTCATTTTTTGGGAAGTGAGAAGCAATAGGAGAGACGAGCACACAGATATTGAATTTATGTGTCAGTGGTCCAGAAGGTAGCTCCAATTCGAACTAATTTCCACTGTTGAACTAATTAATCTCAAATACTCTACTTTAGATATTTAGATTTTTAATAAAATCACTTTCTTCAAAAACTTATTGTAAAAATGGAGATCACCACTCAGTGTAACTCCCATATCACTTTCCCAAAAATGAACACAAAATGTTTTATCCTCTGATGATGAGAAGTAATTTCCCTTTATTTTTTCCAAATAATCCTGATCCAAAATATTCTCTTTTTTAAATAAAAAGTAATTTTTTACTTTTTCTCTCACCTGTCCTTAAAAATATGATATTAAATAGTTTCAAAATTCAGTTTTTACTCTAAGATATCTACGAAAACTGTTTAAGAATTTAATTATTAAAATAGAATTACTTAAACTTATAGTTTTCTAAAAAAAATAAAACGTTCTTGCAATGAAAAATGTTGACAAAAGATTAAATTTCCCATGTAGTCAAGTTATTTAAACTGAAAATTTAGACCACAAAAAGAGTACGAGATAGGATTCTGCTTTGCTCTTTGGTAAAGGTGATATTGCAAACCAATCTCTGCAGAGAGAGATAGAGGGGGTGAGAGGAGATCATTGATTGCAATTCGCAATCGAAAGCCAAACGACATTCTTGTACTATTTGATACTTGACAGTTGCTACTCGTGTATATATTGTTCGTGAAAAAAAT
The DNA here is from genome assembly GCA_032872505.1 of Leptopilina syphax. NCBI lineage: Eukaryota > Metazoa > Arthropoda > Insecta > Hymenoptera > Figitidae > Leptopilina > Leptopilina syphax. Next base: position 55,475,493 of record CM065468.1, on the reverse strand, counting down.
TTCAATCTTCTTTGATGTTCCTTATCTAGGCCACAATAACCTTTTACTTCTCTTCGAGCTGATCCGCATTGAGGAGATATTGATGTATAAAAAATATATATTTTCAAATTGTGATTCAATGTTTTAATATATAAAATTATATAATATGATAATTATATAATATATAAAATATATGTAATTATATGATATAAAACATTACAAGCCTTTTTAAAAAAATGTAATTTTCTTCATTTATTGAATTTTTTTCTCATTTCATTTTCCAATTTTGTTTTATCTTGTATTCAATATGTAAAGAAAATAAATATGTAAAATTTATACTTTACATTATTAAATAAAACGGATAGTACTACAAAACTCATGTAAACGTTTCTAAATTCATTATGCTTTTGATTTTATTCTGATTTACAATATAAACATTTTAATCTTGAAAAGACATGAAATTCACGTTTTTCAATAATTGTTAATTATGTTAATCAAGTTAATTAAAAAAAATTCGTTGTTCAAATGAAAATATTAATAAAGTAGATATTCTTACTTAAATACATAAAAAGTTAAAATTCTATCAACATTTCAGAGCCAATTAATGTTGCTAAATGTTTTTAAGCTTCTACTTTTCATTTGCATTCAGTGGACACAGTAAACTTTATGTAGATAAAGTTTATACAACATTTCTAGTTTATTTATCGGTAATGAAATTTTTAATAAGGTAACTACTTGTTAAAATATTTGTGAATAATTTCGTGAAAATTAAACGTACTCATTTCGAATATTTTTAATTATACAATTTTAAAAGTAACGTATTCAAGACGACAATATAATTTTTAAGTGAGCCGAGTTAATGATAATAAGATTTAATTGAAATGTTTTAATGGATCAAAATTAAAGAATAATTTTTGTAATTTTTTTTAGTTTTTGTACACTTATCTACTCCTATTGTTATGAAAACATCCTTTTACAATTTGTTAAATCTTCCATAATGGTATAGAAGACTTTTTCAACATTCACAATTTTTATCTTTTTTCTTTATTTTTACTCTTCTTTTTTATAATATAGTTGGCCGTATAGCCTACCATAACTTCAAAATTCATAAATTTTGTTGTAAACTTAACATTGCCGTGTACAGCTAGATTGAAAAAGTTAGTGCACGATTCACTTGGTACGTTGTTCCAAGTAAAGTACTCTTTGTAGGTTGGTTCTTGATAAATCAAATCTTGATATCAACGCTTTTTACAAAAGAAATTTTTTTGTCTCAAGTTTCAACTCACAAAAAAGGATCTGTCTAGAATCTAGAATTTACTACAAAATTAAATCTTCTTCTAAGACAATGGAAATTATTTTTTATTTTAAGAAATATTTTAATTCGTAGTAGGTAAATAATTGTTTGGAATTTCAGTAATTTTTGATTTGGTTAAAAATTGTTTTTTAATTAAAATTTATGATTTTTAATTTGTCATTTCTTTTGTTTACTCTTATTGTAAGAGATAATGCAGAATTTTAGTAGAAATTAATTATTGTTTGAAATTTTGTGCAGCGCATGATTAGCATATCACGTCTGATATGTATCATTAGCAATTAGTATAAATAAATTTCTCCCTTGAGGAAAAGCCTTGTCCACTCTGAGATTATACTTGTGTATTTTAATTAGATTAAACTAGATTGACTTGCAGGCTTAATCCATTAAGTGTCGCTAATTACTTTAATTGTAGTTCATTTAACTACTTATATCCGATTAGAGAAATCAAAACATTTAAAATCCTCAATTTCAATTAAACTCAACAACATGACTATAGGTTGGTTGTGGAGATATTAGATTATCTTGAAAAGAATTTTCTAATTTAAACTTCTTTCCGTATTTGAAGCAGAAACATAATAACATGCTGTCAGCTTTTCATTAATGTTTACTGTCAAATATTTTGAAATTAGTTACCACAGCCAAAATGTTTGCAACGAGATAGTAATCTATTTTCCTAATCAACCAACATCAGCTAAAATTTAAGTATATTCGCTTATATGGCCAAACCTTATCAATCTCATAGTAATCTTTTTAGTAAATTTGAATTAATTTTATAACGCTTTGAAATAGAAGCTTTCGAAAGGCCAAGTTGGCCTGGCCGCCAAAAAATATGATTTTTTTAAAAATTGGACCCAAATTAAGAGAAATTAATTTGTTTATTCAGGGTCGTATCCATAGTCATATTTACGTTCATATTTACGGGCGTCTTTTTCAGTAAGGTTTTAATACAATCATATGTGATTATGCAAAATATTTTCTCCTCAACAGTAGCCGTAGATAAAATCTGCAAAAATATAAACATATAGCGAAAAAGGGACTATCATTTTAATACAGGCGCTTTTTAAGGCAGAATCGCTAGCTAGCTAAGGATTTTAAACTATTTAATATCCTATAAATTTATTTATTTAGTTATAATTACTGCTCGCAATATTACTTTTAATTGTAGTAGTAGATATTCATAACTATCTATCAATTAAAATTGAAATCATTCTATCGAAATTAGTGACAAAGGTATAAAATTAGTTTAAATCACAATCAATAAGATCAGGTGATATTGAAGACAGTGAGGATGTTGAAATTGAGACATTGTCTTAGAGTCGAGAATTCTATTTCAAGTCCTCTACAATGTTTGATCGTAGAATTAATTGTAAACTCGTATAATGGTATTCTGATGATTAGGTTCGGGAGAGAGTTCATTTCATCAATTTAAAGTTTCGCTCACGTCACTCTCGAAACAAAATCAACTAACTTAACGCTTTTCTGGCACATTTTGCGGACTAATCCAGTTTTATTGCTTTTCTCTTGCCAGTAAAATAATTAAAATTTATTATTCATATTTATTTGAATTTACCTTCAATAATAATTTATCACTCTTTATAGTGACTTTCTGTCGGTAACAGTGTAATCACTACCACACCCAATCCAGTGGTAACATCTATCGTTCCTGTCACATTTAACTATTTCACTATTTTCAAAATTTCATATTTTCTGTTCGTTTTTTAGGGAAAAAAAATTCACGATATAAAAATAATTCACCGTAACGTCTAAAAGTGGTTTATTCTTGAAACTGAATTCACCTTAAGTTACCATGAATTATTTTTCTTTATTTAATTATCGTTTTTACTTGGTTGATTATTGAGTGATCTTCATAATATCTACTAGATTCTAAAATTGTTAATTTTTATTGAATCAAGAATATAATTTTAACTAATTACACAGCAGTCAGCTAAAAATTTCTTTCTTGGAAAAAATTATAAAAATTGGCAATATTTATTTTTCTATAGTATATGTAATCTTTTATAACATCTGTAAACATAAATTGCAGGATTGTAGGTTTTCTTTTTTTATATTTGTTTTGTTTGAGAAATCCGAGGTAAAGAATTTTCTGAAAGGATCATTGGATAAGTAACGTCAGGAGGTTTCGTTGACCGTGCACATTTGTAGTGTGTAGGAGAATACAGCAGTGCATCGGTAAAGCTATATACGTCTGTCAGTAAACTTTTATTGTTACCTTTACTATTATAGGATACTTAAATATCTAGTCTCTCGCTTCCCTTCCGCTGATCACAGTCCACGTACAAACAATAATAATTGTTATTATATCCATTTTACCTAGCTTATATCGCATTTTGCAGAAAGCAAAACCAATTTAATATTCAACACTTATTACTATCATTTACGATTAGTGGTGCTTACATTATATCATGTTTGTAAAATATGTCTTCTTTGCACTACTAATATATATGAAAATGATTTAAGGAGATTTAAAAGTTTTTGTTACATAAAACATATTTTTTATGGATATTTCAAAAGATTTATTATTTAGGGAAATTTGTTTTTACGATTACTCTACAAAAAATAGTAAACAAATTTTAAAAAATTCAATGGATGGAGTTTTGTGATGATATTATTTGGGTGTTTAAATAAAATATTTATTTTCAAGTTTTTTGTTGTTGTAGGAAATCCTTTGTGTTCAATATCTTTTGGTACCAAATAAAAAGTCAAAAGTCCACCGGTAAATTTTCAAAAATTTGATTTATATTGGTAGACAGTTTTTTATTTCTCAAAAAATAATCGCTTCGGGTGAAAAATATATAAGACATAAAATATGCATTTGTCTAAGACCTACTTTTCTCTAAAACATTTTTTTAAAAGTTGAATATTTTATTATAAAGTAGGGGCTGTCTATAAATTACGTAAGACATTTTTTGATTAACATTGACCCGACCCCTCCCCCCTCGTAAGATGTTTTACATACATTAGCGCCACTTTTCCTATTGTTCGTAAAATCTTGCTGACCCCCCTCCCCCCTAAATATCTTACGTAATTTATGGACGGCCCCATAGCAGAAAACTGTAAATTATGACCGTTTTTAAGGTTTTTACCATGCCAATCTTTGCGCTATTTTTAAATGTCAATTTCGTAATCAACGCATCAAAAAACGTTAGTATGCCAATAAGTTTCGATAGAATCGGAGGTATGAGCTTTTCGATAGTTTATTTCTTATTTTTGAATGTATTTGATTTATTTTTTGTGAATGTATCAAGGAAACACTATGTTTTATTATATACTTTGGACTTTTTTTGAAATTATATTTAGATCTAATTATTATGAATTTGACTTTTTGTTCTGCAATCCATTATTTTCAAAGGAATGATAATAGTTGACTTGAAAAGTCCCTTATCGTTGATCAGAGCATATTGTCATGGCAATTAATGCCTGGAGCTATCGATTAAACGTCCGAATGACCGTCAAGCGTAGAAGTTTGACAGTTGACATGAATCCTTAAACGTTCACCAGAATTATCGATAGTTGGCTTATAATTCATAACTTAACAATTTAAATTGATCAAATAAATATAAACATATTTTTAAAAAATAGATAATTGTGATTTCATATTATACCTGCTTTAGGAGTATTTGAAAGTCGCTTCTTTGTTTTCCTTTACTTTAAGAAAGAAAAAAAGACTAAATAATTTTAGTGATTATTCAGTTTGAATTTTTACGTTTTGGTAAATTAAGCTAGAGAGCTCAGGAAAAAGTTTAAAAAATTTAAATGTCTCTGGTGAATAATTTTTAATATTTTTGCGCACACGTTTAATTTGAACATTTTCTATGAGAATAAATTCTACAATGAGTGTAAAATTGTACAAAAAATACTTTTTGCATTACAATTTAACAGTGAAAAGCGAATGTTGGAATCACGTAGGAACGTTTTTCTTGTTTGGGGGAAGCATGCGCTTGGCATTTATATGTATAAATATATATGTATATGTAGTGTAAAGTCGTGAGTTGAAATGTACCCACATGTAACCAGATTTAGCGGTGACGTAGTACATACACACTTGGCTTTACAAACGAACAAACTCATCCTCACTTCTTTTTATGCAACCGCAGGAGCTTCAGCTTACTGAGATTTACACTATGTCGTCGTGCTCTCTATTCCTTTCCCTCTTTAAAATGACCGTTATTCAAACACAAAAAGGTGACGTTCATGCATTTTTTTCCTCAAAATTGTAACAATGAAATTATAAAATCTCTTTTTTAATGCTTATGACATTTATAATAAATTGTAAAATTTGTGTATTTGAAGTTTTCTTATCCCGGATCAGAAAACTCGATTTGCTTTTTGGACGGTTCAAATTATCTAAAATATTCAGATACAAAAAATGCTTTTAAGGAAAAAGAGTTGCGCATTTTGATTATCTACAAGAATACGCAATTGGAAACTTTATTTTATTTTCCTTAATTTTTTCATTTCACTGACGTGAAAATTCCCTTTCGGACGCAAATCGAGTTTTTTAATCCGGGAGCTCAATTATAGTTAGTTAAACATTTCACAGCTCCTCTTAAATCGCGATATCTTGGACAAAAATAAAAATAGAGACTCAAATCTTACGGATAGGGAAAGCTTATAAAATTCTATTTCAGAAAAGCTATGACCGATTCTTTTCTAAATGTCGATCGAACTAATATTTAAAATTTTAGGTTCGATTTCAATATTCCAATATTTTAATTTTAAATAATAGTAAAAGAAAAATTTTTTCTGAATACTTATTTATTTTTCAACTTTTATTTAGTTTTTTTATTAAAAAAATATTACAAGTAAAAAAAGTTAAACTGTCAAAACAGTTAATAGTACTTTATGATACGCTTTCGAGAACGAGTGTCATATACTACTTTATATAATAAATGCATAAAAAGTCAATGAAATTGCACGTATATACAATGAAGGATACAAACAATTGCACTGTTATACTATCAAATCCTCATAAACGTCTGGTCGCGCGGGCGGGTTCGGGTGGTCTCCCCCGACGGGGTCCAGGGGCGGAGCCCCCCGACTACAAAAAAACCAACTTAAAATAATAATAATTTATGGAATTTCAAAGAACGGCATTTTCTAATACATCAAGAGACCGGACGCGTCGGGGGGCAAAGCCCCCCGAAACCTAGTCACGTACTTAGACATATCAATAAAAAGTATGATAAAAGAATAAAAACAGAATTTTTCACGCGAGCGATTTCATCAAGAAGGTTAGAAACTATCAGAAAATGGCGCGAGTCGTGTAGACTTTTTTACCGACATGCATTCTAATTTGATTTTCTTCTCACAGATGGCGCATTTTTAGTTGTGCTTCCGCAGCTTTAAATAGCAAGTCACTACTACAACGTTTTTGATTGGCTGTTAAATCAAAACTGTGAAATAAAAGTGTGAAATAAAGTAAAAAGTGTAAAATAAAGAGACTAGGAACAATATACGCATGCGCGGAAATATTTATATGATCGTTCGCTATAAAACGCCCTTTCTCGCACATTTTCCTTGCACCAGAAGTGGGACTTTTTATGCATGTATTATATAAAATTCATTATATATCTTTCGAACGGAGATAGAGTATTGCAATTTTAATTAATAATTAATTAATTAATTAATTTAAATTTTAATTAATTAATTAATTTAATTTAATTAATTAATTAATTTTAATTAATTTTAATTTTTTTTTTATTAATTTTAATTTTTTTTTATCACCCTAAATAAATGTCCGAAGTTATGTGACATTCTGTTCATTTTTGTGATGTGCATATTTAAATTTTTTTTCACCCTACTTTTAAAAATTTTTTCGTAAAAGAAAATATCTACCCTGGGTCAAAAAGTTAAATGTATTTTTACACGTTGTTACAAATTTTTCTTACATTTTTCGTTTTTTTTGGGTTTATTTGTTTAAAAATGATTTATTTGACATTAAGCAAGTACTATGTCAAAAAACAAGACCGTTTACGTGAAATAAACAAAAAAATTTTTTTTTTTGAAATTTTAATTTATTAACTTTATAACTGTTCTAAAGCTTTTGTTAAATAAACACGGATCTTTTATTAAGTAAATTACTTGTTTACGTACACTTTAACTTATCTACTACTTAACACCTATCGGAAAATAGTTTTAGTAGGCTAGAAATAGAATTTAACATTTTGCCCCAACCATTTAACTTTTCGCCCCAGCATCGGGCGAAAAGTTAAAAAAAATTCCAAAAAAAGAAAAAACATGTATTTTATGCGAAAATATCAGAAACTTTTTTATCGAAAGTTGTAGAGGACAAGTTGTCCTACAATATTGATGTATAAATATTTGCATCTAAGCGGATTATATTGTCTAAAAAAATCATTTATGCAAAATATAACTTTTCGCCCCAGTCTCCCCTTTTATATTATAATTTTTATCACAAGTATATTATTTTTAATATATTTTAATTTTCTGTATTTCTTTTAATATTTGTATATTAAATTATTTAAACTTATTAAAAATTTAATCGTAATCATCTTCATCCGCATTAATTTCTGAATCTTTCATTTTTTGACGGAATTTTATTTCTAAATGCCCTGTGGCTCTCGCGGACTTTCGCATTTGAGATGGTGGAACCTAAATCTTTTAAAAATGTGGTTTTTTTATTGTATTATTTTCATTGTAGTGCTTATGTATTACAGGTAAAATAAAAATAAATATTAAAGGTTTAAGAAGAGAAGAATTAAATAAAATATAATTAATTTATTTTGGTAAAGAAATAGTACCTTGCATTGATTTGAAAAATCGTGTTTTATTAAAAACTAAGGCCTTTTTCTGTTTTCTTTTGCGCCGTAAACAGCATAATTGCACTCCTCGTAATATACTTTTGAAGCATATTTTTTATACTCCTGGTAAGAATGTTGTTCACATCCCTCCTTAAGCGCCGTAAAGTTATACAAAAATGGATCCAACTTAAGTCAACGGAAACTTGTAGCATTAGGCTTATATTTTCCAAATTTTCAAACTGTGAAATTGCCCCAGCTCCTATATTCAAATAAAACGAATTTCCGTAACTATCCCAAAACATAATCTTGAAAAAACCAATTTTTTAGGATTGGACAGTTATGGAAACAATTATGGAGAAAAAATATTTTGTGCTGTTTTATTAATTTTGAGTGAAAAATTAGTATTAGCATGAAAATAGAAAACAGTAAAAAAAATTTATTTACAAAAGAAAAAATCAATTGAATCGTAAATTTCGAAAAGGGCTCAACTCGGATTTTTTTAAATTTCACTTTTTTGCATTATTAGGGGATAATAGGGTAACCCCGAACACTAAAGCTTTTTGGTTTTCAAGTTTTTTAAAAATAGGAAATAAAAAAACTGAGTCAATATTTTAAAAATAAAAGTTAAGAGAGTGGTCCTAAGTTGTCCGTGGGCTTAAGTTGGACACCCTGCGTTCCTCAGGCAGAGATGGTATACTGGACGAATTTATAATTTTGTGGTGTGATATATCGATAAACCATGATATAATTTATGGACTTAATTATAATCTAAGATTCTTCTACGCATTATGAGGACAATAATATTGTTTACAAAAAAATTTAATTTTTCTTATTTTTTTGAGATCAGCTACAAGAGATAAATAATTAAACATTTATAAATCAGTGTGTGCTCTAGTTCCTTTTATTTAATGTTGTAATAAGAGGTTCTGTTGATTTTTTAATTTAATTTTTTTTATTAGCGTAATAATTTGAAACTTGTAAAAATCTAGAGGTCCAAAGTTGGCCACCTATTATTTTTGTTTGTTTTTATTTATGTTTTGTTTCTTTTTAGTGTTTTTCATCACGAGAAAGACCGTGAAAGTGTAACGTAGGAATTAAACAAAGACAAAAAACAATAGAAAAGACATACTACAAAAACGCCAGTCTCTGCAGCCATCCATCAGTGCAAGTAAATAAAATAATGCTTCATTTTCTAAACAAAAATAGTTAAATAATGCTTATTTATTCTCCTAAATGTATCAAATTTGTCAAATTTCTGCGTAACTGAAAAGAATATGCATTTTTTCCTTACGTTCAAGCGAAAAAATGTGATGGCCAACTTAGGACCGCTTATATTTCTGAAATGTCAAAAATGCAACTTTTCACTATTTATTGTATTAAGACTACAAAAGCCATTCTATAACGTTTTAAATACCTCAAAAATATAAGAAAACGATCGCTGAACACAATTATATACTTGTTGACTTGATTAAATTCCATTTTGTTACTATTTTCGAACTGTAAAATTAAAAAAAAATAAGTTGAGCCCTTTTCAAAATTCACGATTCAATTATTTAAAAAAGTTTTTTTTGAGAAATTGGATATTGGTTCACAAACATTTAATCTTACAGATTCAACATAAGTACATTTATTTATACATAAATACATATTTACAAATTTTGTAATGGTTCATCAATGCCTCATAGTTAAATTACCAGGACAATTCTACAACTGACTTATGAAGTTGTATCGCGTATCATTCATCTCCAATGAACTTATGTTGAATCTGTAAGGTTAAATGTTTGGAAAAAGATATCTGGTTTAAAAAAAACTTTTTTAAATAATTGATTCTTCATTTTGTAGATAAAGTTTTCTATCCTGTTCTCTATTTTCATGCTAATACTAATTTTACACTTAAAATTTATAAAACAGGAAAAAATATTGTTTCTCCCTAATTGTTTTTCCTCTGTTACAACTGGCAGGTAAGTAGAACCTTCATCTACATTTATAAACTTGAAATATTCATAAACAATAGATATTTGCTTACATTTTTTGCGTTCAAACCTGAAAAATTGGTTTTTTTAAGATTATGTTTTTGGATGATTACGGAAATTCGTTTTATTTGAATATAGGAGCTGGGGCAATTTCACAATTTGAAAATTTGGAAAATATAAGCCTAATTCTACAAGTTTTCGTTGACCGAAGTTGGATCCATTTTTGTATAACTTTACGGCGCTTGAGAAGGGGTGTGTGTTGTGATCGATTAACGGCTCTAGAGTTTGTTTCTGAAAATGAAATTGATAATTTAACAATAACTAGTCGTCGATCACAGCGTTCCTGTAAGATTTTAAGGCTGAATGAATTATCATTTCTAAAAATTATTATTTTTTATATTTCTTATTTACACTAATATTTTTATTTTAGAAATGTCAATTTTGATAAAAATTATTTTATAGATTTGTTAATAATTATATAATAATAATATTCCCGAATTATTATTCAATATAATTCAAATATTACCGAATTACCAATTCTTAAAAAATTTATTGTTCCTAATAATTTTTTTTTTATAATGTGTAAATGTTCTATATTTTAAAGTTTCTAAATTTTATTTTTTCGAAATATCATTTGTTATGAAACTTTTTTCTTATAAATGTTTTTCAAAATAATTTTAACTTTTTTGAATTAACATTACTCATAATTTTCTTTACTTCTAATCATTCTTCTTTATAATTACCAGTGTTGCCAACGACATGGAAATTTCCCGGAATACGGGAAATTTTGACTATAATGGGAAATTTTACGGGAAATGGATAAATTACGGGAAATTCCGGGAAATTCTTTAATAGAACACAAATTTTAATAATGTTTAACTAAAATCAAATTTTAGAAACTTTTATTGGCAAAACCAATCAAATTTGTTTTATCGGCATGTGTATAAATATATCCGTCGACTGGCCTGTGAAGATTACTGGTGTAAAGTTTTCCAATTAACAAATGCATCAAACACAAAAATATTTAATAATTTAAAGATAGTTATCCGACTCCTTTTGGTTTTGCCCTTCTCGAATGCCTCAGTTGAGCGATTAAGAGTTTTAAATTTAAAATTTAATTCTAATTTTTTAAATAATAAATTATGAGTTTTAAGGGGGGCACACCAGTTGTAACGTTAAAAAGAAGTGTCAAAGTCATGAGAATGATTTTGATTAAAAATAAAAGTCGATTTTCAGCTTTAGGAATAAAAGTTTTTCATAAAAAAAGAAATCCTTTGATCGAGAACTAGATAAACTTATAATAAATGTAAATCAATTTTATTTTTGCATTTTAGACGAACTATACTTACGGAATGCTTGTCACCGCAATTTATGTTTTATTTCCGAAGGCGCCATTTAAATGGCTCATATTTCAGAAAGTTTTGGATGAAAAAAATTTTTCATCTTAAATTAAAGCCTTATATATGTACTTTTAGATAATAAACAGTATTTTTAAAAAAGTTTTATAGATTATTAGGAAAAAATTCTTGAAAAAGACACTTCTTTTTAACGTTACAACTGGTGTACCCCCTTAAATAAATTTGAAATTTAATTCTAATTTTTTAAATTAGAATACATAAAAATTTATAATCCCAATATAAATAATGATAATAATAATATTTAAAAAAATAATAATTTTATGTTAGGACTTATATATATATAAGATTACATTGCGGGAAATTTCATGGAAATTTAAGAAACTCGTCCGGGAAAATTCGGGAATTTCTTAGTTCTATTACGGGAAGTTGAGGGCGCTCACTCTGGCAACACTGATAATTACTATATTTTCTAACATGTATTTCTTCTAACTATAACTTTACCGAATTGTCACTTCTCACAATTATTATTATATCGAAATATTATTTTTCAAAATTTTTGTAATATCTAATAATTTTTTATACAAATTTTTTTATTGTATAATAACCAGTTTTTACAATTTTATTTTATTGGAATAATTATTTCGTATAATTTTTTTCTTACTGAAATTATATTTTAAATAATTTTTTTTAACGATTTCTTATTTTTCCTAATATTCATTTTTCCAAATAATTCATTTTCATAATTTTTATATTTCCTAATTCGTATTTTACATAACATACATTTTTTCTAAGATTTAAATTCTCTAATTTATTATTTTCCTAACCTATAAATGTCATAATAAGAATTGCACCGAATAGTTATTTCACCTACAGAGGGTTGCATACATTTGTATCAGAATGAAAAGAGCAGAATGACTATTATGTCGAATTCACAAACGTAGAATCTGTAACTTTACGAATTTGTTTTTATCGAATACAAAATTTAAGAAAATTATTTTCACGAATTAACTTTGACATAATTTTTATTTTCACTAAACAATAATTGATAGAATTTTAAAATAGTCGATTTCTTATTTAGTCGAAAGTTTAAAAATCCGAAATTTAATTAAACCTAATTTTATTTTGTCGAATGGTGGTTCAATATAATGTGAATATTAACGAAATTTATTATAGCCGAATTTATAACTAACCTAAATGTAACTGAACCGAAAAGTTATATTACATATTCCTTATTCTATAGAAATTAAAAGTGTTCGAATTATCATTTAATCGAATATTTATTATATAGAATTAATTTTAATTGATATTTCGAAATCTCGAAATGCAAATTAATCTAAACTAATTTTTAAGGAAAATACAACTAAGCGAATTTCTAATTATCCGAAAACTAATTTAGTAGAAAATTTTTGTGGGTGAATTTAATTTGAGCCAAAAAGCAAGTAGCCGAAACGTCATCTATTATAATCTTAAAGTGGCGGAAAAGCTATTTGTAAGAATGGTGAAATAGTCGAAACGCCATCTATTCGAATTGTCCAGTAGACGATTCGTAATTTAGCCGAATGGAAAAAACGTCGAATGGACAAAACGTCGAATTTTGAAAACATCGAATTGTCAATTCATCGAATTCTCAAAACATTGAATTGTCAATACGTCGAATGTTTAAAACGTCGAATGATAAAAACGTCGAATGCTAAAAACATCGAATCGTCAAAAGTTCGACAAAATTTGTTTGATCTAAGTAAAGATTTCTTTGTTTTAAGTTAATGTTTACTTAGATCAAACAAATTTTGTCGAACTTTTGACGATTCGATGTTTTTAGCATTCGACGTTTTTATCATTCGACGTTTTAAACATTCGACGTATTGACAATTCAATGTTTTGAGAATTCGATGAATTGACAATTCGATGTTTTCAAAATTCGACGCTTTGTCCATTCGACGTTTTTTCCATTCGGCTAAATTACGAATCGTCTACTGGACAATTCGAATAGATGACGTTTCGACTATTTAACTATTCTTACAAATAGCTTTTTCGCCATTTTAAGATTAGAATAGATGACGTTTCGGCTACTTGCTTTTTGGCTCAAATTAAATTCACCCACAAAAATTTTCTACCAAATTAGTTTTCGGATAATTAGAAATTCGCTTAGTTGTATTTTCCTTAAAAATTAGTTTAGATTAATTTGCATTTCGAGATTTCGAAATATCGATTAAAATTAATTCTATATAATAAATATTCGATTAAATGATAATTCGAACACTTTTAATTTCTATAGAATAAGGAATATGTAATATTACTTTTCGGTTCAATTACATTTAGGTTAGTTATAAATTCGGCTATAATAAATTTCGTTAATATTCACATTATATTGAACCACCATTCGACAAAATAAAATAAGGTTTAATTAAATTTCGGATTTTTAAACTTTCGACTAAATAAGAAATCGACTATTTTAAAATTCTATCAATTATTGTTTAGTGAAAATAAAAATTATGTCAATTTTGTATTCGATAAAAACAAATTCGTAAAGTTACAGATTCTACGTTTGTGAATTCGACATAATAGTCATTCTGCTCTTTTCATTCTGATACAAATGTATGCAACCCCCTACAGAATATACGGTTTCGATGTTTCCCATATCTGAAGAATATAGCGCCAAATTTGAAAAAGTTTATTATTTTATTATATTTGTAATAATTAATAATTTTTAAATATTAAAATAATAAACTTTTTCAAATTTGGCGCCATATTCTTCAGAGATGGGAAACGTCGAAACCGTATATTCTGTAGGTGAAATAACTATTCGGTGCAATTCTTATTACGACATTTATAGGTTAGGAAAATAATAAATTAGAGAATTTAAATATTAGAAAAAGTGTATGTTATGTAAAATACGAATTAGGAAATATAAAAATTATGAAAAAGAATTATTTGGAAAAATGAATATTAGGAAAAATAAAAAATCGATTAAAAAAAATTATTTAAAATATAATTTCGGTAAGAAAAAATTTATACGAAATAATTATTCCAATAAAATAAAATTATAAAAACTGGTTATTATACAATAAAAAAATTTGTATAAAAAATTATTAGATATTACAAAAATTTTGAAAAATAATATTTCAATATAATAATAATTATGAGAAGTGACAATTCGGTAAAGTTATAGTTAGAAGAAATACATGTTAGAAAATATAGTAATTATAAAGAAGAATGATTAGAAGTAAAGAAAATTATGAGTAAGGTTAATTCGAAAGGGTTAAAATTATTTTGAAAAACATTTATAAGAAAAAAGTTTAATAACAAATAATATTTCGAAAAAATAAAATTTTGAAAATTTAAAATATAGAATGTTACAAACCGGAAATAAATTTATAATTAGGCTTTTGAGATGGCCCTTTATCTCGATTTGGGGAGGCACCAAGCTGCCAGAATGTTTTATTATTCTGTTTAATTTTGTGGGAACGTTATCCTACTTTTAAAAGTTACCTTCTGATTCGTTAAATGCACTATTTTTAGAATGATTTGAATTTTAGGTTTAGTTAGGTAAGTAAAGAAATTGGTTTTATGAACACATGATTTATTTTATAATAGAAAAATACCTTTTGAATACAGAATGGATATAGTGTGTTACAAATAGAAAGGGTGTGTGTGTGTTAAAATATGTGATGGATACGATACTTATTTACTTACAACTACCGGCGGAGCTATTCCTCTTTCGAATCACAAGGCATCCGTCGGGCGAAAATTCTTTTGTTTTCTCTTGCAGAAAATCGCGACGTAAGATTCGCGCAATTTTCTTTTGGTTGCGAGATTGCACCTGTGGTGAGCGGTCGCGGGCAATATCTATGCAACCGGCCGTCCCACACAACTGTGTAAACTCACTGCGGATCTACTCTTTTACCGAATTAGTCCGGGCTATATATATAACCGATAATTCGATAATTAGTTTGATCGCGCTCGTGGGCCACCGATATTTGAGACGGACGCGGGCAATATCTATGCAACCGGCCGGTTGTCAACAACAAGATTCTAGAATAATTAATTATATTAATTATTCCAAAATCTCTCCAAAATCAGCCCGCACTGGACTCCACCGGCTCAGAGAATTTTGAGAATTTTAACGTCTGCCCTAATTCATGCAAATCGGGTTCCGGGTCGCGGACGGGCTTTTTGTCGCGAAATTTCTCTGTCCCAAAACACTTTCTAGGTTAGACCCAGGAGAGGTGTCTTCGAGAAGAAGCGAGAATTCGTACTGCGATGATTGAGAGTTTGCGACAAGCCTCTAACCCTTGCCTTTGGTGCAAAGCGGGGAAGATTTTAGGAGTAGGAGTAAGTCAGGGGCCCATTGGTCTATGCGTTTTTGCTGACGTTTTGGATCTCACGGTAGGTCCGTGAGAACGGAAACAGTCTGTTAACATGATACTTTTTTGAAATATTATTTAAAATAACTTAGAATTTAAATAATAATTATATTATTTAATTAATAAAATTATTATTTATCTTAGTTATAATAGTGTATATAATTTATTTATTGTGATTATATTGTTCCTACTTTTTATAGGTTGCTTGTATATGCATTTTACATATCGAGTAATATATATATATGCATATACATACAACCTAATGTCCTCCGGCATTTTGTTGTAACAACAATGTTTACAATAAAATGTTTAACTATTGTTAAATTGTTTCTGTGTGCATCTGACTTGATTCATAAATTCAAGTGTCATAAGGCATGCTGCCTTGTAGTTTGCGTCAGCTGTAACGCACGTGCGTTTGTTTTGAAGCTGTAGTCTACAGCTTATGGGCCCTGAGGGGAGAGGAAAGTTCTACGCACAACCAGGCAGCGATTAGAGGCAAGCATAGCGCACTTGTATTGGTGTCCGTAGCATAAAAGCCGTCAAGGTATTAGTTCTGTAGCCGGGGAAGCCAGTGAGTGTGCTAGTGTTCACAAGCGGCGGCGCACAGGCATGTGTGTGTTGCCGCCGACCATCCCCACACACGCGCAACCTCGCAATGTATTTTCTTAGCTCTAAACAGCAATGACAAATAGAATATATATATATATATACATTGGCTGCAACATTGCGCCTTCTGCATGTTCTATAGAATTGAAATTTGGATACAAATTTTATATTTATTATTTGCCACAAGGTTCGATGTAGGCAGCGTTGACTGCGCCGGCACAATTATTAATGACTATTTATTATATTTATTATTTAGTAGAAGGAGAAAAGAAATAATAATTTCTTTTGTCCTTCTAACTATTTTTATAAGCATTTCTTAGCTAAAGGCATTCTCTCGGTAAGATATTTGACGTTATCAGGGTGTCAAATATCCTCAAGCATAGCTTCGTTGCGTTGCGATGCTTTTATATGCTTGGGTTGATTTGAAATTAAATTTATTCTACATGGTTGTCAATTAACTTACTTTTTAAAAGACTAGTATTCTAACAATCCACCGTGAAAATTCCAGTTTTCGTCCCCGAAAACCCTGATGCCTTGAACTTAGAAATGCACATACTAGGACGATGTATTAACAAAATTTCTTTAATATTTCGAAAACAATTATACAATTTTATGTTGAATATATTATGGGTATAAATAGTAGTGGCTTCAGTAATAGCCTTAATTCTCCGTAAGTTATTGCATTACGCGACAGCGTATTATTGTTATAATGCTATACTATTATTCCATAATAACCTCGCAGTACAATGATATTAACAGAGAATTTTCTTTTAAATGGTTAACATTATTGTTAAAATTTTGAAAAAAAGTTCCGATTATATAATTAAAATCAGGATACAGCAATAACATATTGAATATCAAACCCGATTACTTACTAAGTACTAAATGGTTTCATAAAAATGTTCAAATATAAAACACAAAACAGCTTTCAAAATTTAATTTCAAATGCAAAGCAGAAAGCATACATTTTTAGAACTGTTTTACAAAATAGCATGCCCTCATTTATTTATTTAATTATTTTTCTTTATAAGATTCTGAAATCTGATGTAAGTACTGTAGATTTTTTTTTTAATTTTTCGCTTTAGCATCGAAAATTGAACATTCTTCCAGAAAATTTGGGAAATTTTCAAAGAAATAATTGCTAGAAAATTTCTCAAACGATTGCTACGATAAACTTTTGTATTCTTAATTTTTTATTACACAAAAATTTAATAATCGCAAAATGGCTTTCCGTAATTGCAACTGAAATGTGAACTGAAAGATTTTTAATTTTTTTACTTTACTACTGAAACAAATTTTCTTGATCGCAGCATGGTACATTTCCAAACCGTCTCAGTGGTGCTTGATTTGATTAGGCACTTTTATATATATATATATTTTTTTTAACCTTGTGCCCGCACATCCCCAAGTAGTACGAACGCAATTGGGAACCGTCAGATTAGTGACGTAATGTCAGTGTCAGTGCGTAGCAGTCCAGTACCTCATAGTAATCTTGATGTATGCGTGTGTATCGTGATATGTAACTAATCAGCACGTCAGAGGCTAGTGATTCATGCCTATACCTATAGTGTGTATTGTGCAGTCGTTCCGTAGTTCTCGTATTGTTCACGCGTGTGCCTTATTGATATTTCCCATTTTTTTAATTGTGTTTTTTTAAAGAAATGGCTTCGAATAGTGGCGAATTGGTTCCGGGAAGTTGCGTGACTACTGATCACACTGAAGAAATAGAATGTGATTCTTCTATGTGTTCATATGAGTAGTCCTCAAGTGACAGTGCCGAATATGCTATGAGTGTGATTAGGCGGGGCAAGGAGATTTGTTCGTTGATCCCAGGTGACGAATTTGTAACCATGTGGGGTGTCCTCTTAACTAAGCTGTTCGTGAGTTTTAATAAGAAGAACCCAATGTTTTTGTTTTAATAAAATAAGAAGATACTTCAAGGGAAAAATTTTCTTCCAGCAGATTGAATCGGAAAGAGGGTAAGTCCAATAAAATTCAGTCTTATTGTATTCTTTGTATTAGAGAAACTTAAATGGATGTTCGATTTATTCAAGAACTGCGAATAAAATTTCTTTGCCCGACTCAGTCGGTCCCCAATTTTCAAATAATATTATAAACACATCATTCCCAAAGACTTAAAGAATCTCGTGAAAACAATTCCAATAATTCACAAAATTTCAAAAAACGATTTTGAAACCATTTGTATATTTACTTATGTTTGAAGTTGAAATAAATTTGAAGTAAAAGAAACGGAAGTCGAGCTTGTTTTTAGTAAGGCAGCCTGAGTACGGCTAACGACAGGTGCTATGGTCGGCAGCGACGGCTGTGTTCGACGACCCTACTTAAGAAAACTGTTGATAAATCCGGCAAAATTTAAATAATTTTTTTTTTATATTCGCAACTATCAAAAATTGGCTTTCGAAAATTGTAATAACAACAAGGGGAAAATATCCGTTTATTTCAAATAAGTTTTACGAAACTTTGATTATTTAAAACATCCCTAATTGCATATTTTGAGAATTTAAATAGAGAATGATTCAAAATAATGAGATATACAGCCTACAATGTTTGTTCGGTGGTGTTCCCGCGTGGTCGGCGGTGACTGCTATGCTCGGCGGCGGCCGCTGGCTAGTACTTCGCACGCTCGGAAATGACAGGGTCGAGAAAATTGGTCATAAATACCGCGTAAATAAACTGATTTTTGTCTAGCGAATATCTTATTATTCCTTGGAATCATAGTTCCAACATTTTTCCCTACTCTCGCTTGTCGTCTATCTTTAACGGAAATGCCTGAAAAATGACTCTAAAGTTGGGGCGCTCCGGAAACGACATTTTTGACAATCTGCTAGTGAAATTCTGTTTTTATTATCCTACTGACTTTTGTTAATTCAATTAAATAAACAATTCTTTTTTAAACAAAATGTATTGTTCATATTTGGACAATCTTTCTAAAGACGGGTGGTAATCATGCGGTCAGCGGCGTTCTCGCGTGGTCGGCGGCGACTACCATGCTCGGCGGCGGCCGCCGGCAAGTATCTCGCGCGCTCGAAAATGACAGGATCGAAAATTTTGGTCGTAAATACCACAAAAATAAACCGATTTTTGTTTGGTAAGTTCTATATTATTCCTCGGAATCATAGTTACAATATTTTTCCCTAATTCTCGAGTGTCGCGAATTTTTAACGGAAATGCCTCAAAAATGACTTTAAAGTTGGGGCGCTCCGGAAGCGACATTTTTGACAGTGAACGTGTGGGTACATATTTTAACTATAAAGTTGAATAATAATAACTAAAGCAATTATTGTTAGTGATAAAATTTACGTCCTGCGTAAGATTGGTAAAGTCTATAGGTTTACTTTCTCAACCACCGCGCGAAGGCTGTCCGTCAGGCGGCTGCTATGGTCGGCGACGGCGGCGGCTACCTTCGTTGAGCATTCGTGCGCTCGGAGAGTGGTGCTACTGAGAAATTGTTAATAAGTCCCCCAAAATAATTGCAATTTTTTCTTAGGACATAGATAATTGTTCTCCAGAGCAAAAGCTACAATTTTTTCTGTAAGGTCAATTGTTACGAATTTTTTATTGCAAATACCCCAAAATTGGCTTTAAAGTAGGGCACTTCGGAAATTGATTTCTCTCAGTGAACGTGTGTACACATATATTTATTTATTGTTTTCTTTTTTTTTAACTATTCAATTGTGATTATTTTCCGTATATATATATTTTTTTTATTTATTTATTTATTTTATTTTTTTAAATTTATTTATTTATTTATTTTTTATTATATATTTTTTTAACTTAGTTAAATCTTGTAAGAGAATTCAACCATTTATAAAAGCAATTAAATTTCTGCAATTATTTTGTAACTTCTACAAAATTCCATATATTTAGTGTTCTCAATTATAAAATTGTTCTATAAATCCATTATAATTAATAATTAATTGAATATGTTCTGAAGATTTAATCAATTTGAAATTAAATTAATTCGAAATTAAAGTTTTATAAATTTCAATTTGAAACCGCTTGAAGTTTATTTGTTTATGGAAATTGAATGTTTTATGAGAATCAGGTCCCTGTGTAAAATTAGTAAAGTCTATGAATTTGTATTCTTAGCCACTGCACGAAGGCCGTCCGTCAAGCGGCTGCAATGGTCGGCGGCGGCCACCTTCGTTGAGCATTCGTACACTCGGCAAGTGGTTCTACTGAGAAAATTGTTAATAAGTCCCCCAATATAAGGTCGATTTTTATTTTGGGCATAGAAAATTGTTCCCTAGAGCCATAGCTACAACTTCTTCTGTATGGTCAATTTTCACAGAAATCGTTAGAAATGCCTCAAAATTGGCTTCGAAGTTGATCATTCCGAAAATTGACTTTAGTGGTATCAATAGTAAAATTTTGCTTTTCTTAGCCCCTTCTCTTTTTGTAAACTCAGTCAAGCTTCTTGCAAGATTAAAATAATGTGTAACGTTTGGTTTATTCTTATTATTATTACTGTTTTCTTTTTAGGCGGACATTATTCACCATCTTCCACAGAGGGTGACTAATCAACTATATCCGTACGTGTGGAGATGTACAAGCTGTGCGTACAAGTTGCGGTTATCAAGCTCCCTGACACCTGGTCCGAGAAATGTCCATTTTGTGCGCGGGCAAAAAGTTTGCGATAACCCCTTGTGGGTCAAAATCAAATAATTAGGTCAGAAAGCAAAACACGGGCCTTTTTCATTTCAGTGCTCTTACTAATTGTAAAAAAAAATAAAATAAAACGCAATTAATGGTTATTATTTAGACTAACCTATCAAAAATATCTCAATATATATCTTGTAAAATGTTTAATTCATCTTAAGATAATTAAATTTGAATATTTAGATTACGCAGTGAATAAATCATTAAGCTATTTTCTTTTATGTTAATAAAATTTTTCTTAGTAACTTAATAATGAGATTAAAAAAGTCCCATTTAGTAGAATGAGGAAATCTTTTAATGTTGAATTTATATTAGACAAAAATTTTGAAACTGAGTTTGAATTTTTTTTTTTTTAATTTCTTTGGATAATTATGTGTAAGAAGAAATAGATAAATAGACCTGCGACATCAAACTGTTTCGGGTGGCGTTTTTGAACGTTTCTTAGGGTCATTGTGGACACTAACCTCTTAAGTCGAAGATCTTCATTGTTGTCTTGCAAGGTTATGTTTGGCGGAACTAGTGGCGAGAAGGTGGTTGGCGATTCTTTCCCAATGAAGTCTCCTCTACCTGGATTCCACGCAGCTGGGAAGCTAACCCTTCGGTTAGTCATCTGATCTTCACTGATGGTCTATCTTCGGACGTTGCAAACTTTATCTCCTTTCCTTGGGTAGTTGCTGGTTCAGTTGAGGTTGTTTTTTGTTGTACGGTCACCTTCTTGTTGACAGCGGTTGTACTTGTAGAAGGGATATCCTCGTATAATCCAGCAACATCCTTGGGTGTTGGAGTTTTAATCGAAGGTTTCCTTCGTTGTGACGTTTGGATACTCTCATCACTCGACTTTGAGAAAATTGTTTGAGACAGTTTATATGTCCCGGTTTTCAGCGGTGATCGACACAGGTACATAAGCAGAAATGCACATAGGAGAATAATTCCTCCATATGATCCGTAAATCAAGGTCGAGTGTCTTCCTTGATTATATTGCTGTAAGGCGAACTCTTGAAGTTGTTGCTCTAGTTCATCTAGGGTTTTTGAATTCAACTCGAATGCTGATAAATTCGGGTTAATTTCAAGGATGGACTTCGTTAGGACTCTGGTATTCTCGAGCAGGTGATTATATTTTAGTAGTGTTGGAGAGAGTTTCGTTAAGTTTAAATGCAGATCTGATTCAAAAATAAATTCTGATTGACCAGCTTGTGAGGTGGTGGCTGGAATTATGGCGTCCTTGGTTTTAAGGGAACACCCTGGACCCAATTTGAGGATCCCAACTTCGCTCAGCATGATCTTGATTGGACTCATGGAATGGCATGCTATTGTCGCCTTTTCTGGTGCAGCAAAGGAATAGATCCATCCGCCTATGGTGGTCAAAGGCTTCCAGTAAGACTTGGATTCGCTGGTTACTCTGATGTCGCAAAACCTTAAAGCTTCCACGTTGGGCTTGATCAACAATAAGGCTTCACAGGACGCTCGTTCACGGAGATCGTAGATTGGGGCGCCTTGAAGACAGGCGTGAAAAGATGTTGTTGTTTTACACAAATTCCATTCCTGCTCCTTTAACAAGAGGTATGTTCGTTGATCCTCGTCAATAATAAGGTAATCATATTCAGATTTTATGTATGCTCTTCCGGTACCATTCTCGATCATTTCTTGAGTGGTCGGGAGTGAGTGTAATTTGAAGGCTTGATAATTATATTTTTCTAAGAGTGGTATGTCGATGAGGACCTTAAGTTGATGATTCTCACAGAGGATGGTGATGGTGGAGATACGCATCAGTTCGTCGACGCAGATCCTAGGTCCGGTCAATGGAAACTGAACATCCTTGAGTTTATCCTGCACTTCTCGCAGAATTGGTTCCAGTTGTTCTGATGTTATGAGGCCGGGGTGTAGATATCCTTTCCTGGCTTCATGAACTGCTTCTAACATAGTGGTAGTGGCCTGCATGTTGTGAACAAGGCCCAATCTTAATGCCTTGGCGATGGCATATGTTAGATTTCTTCTCTCCATTTCGGCCTTCGACTTAGTACTTCCTACGGCAATCAGGACTTGGAGTTGTTCCTGTAGTTCCTTCAGCAAAGATCCATGTTGTTGCACCTGGGAGTGCAGCGAATCGAGTTGTGATCTCACTACGTGGGTTTGTTTTCCCACCAGGTGTGACAAGTTGGCCTGGGCTTCGTTGAGATCTTGGATGGCAGCACTATATTTTTCTCCGTCATCGTAGGTCAAAACGCCGACGATTGGTCCTGCAATCTTTCCCAGGAATCCCAGTAGTGGGACTGAACGCCTTGCTCGTAGTTGGGTGGTCATCTTTGTTGGTAAGGTCTTTTTAGTATTTTCCAATTCTTCGATCTGGACTCGAAACTGTTTTTGAAGTTCTGAGGCCATTTCCCATTTATCTTCCCAGTCATAGTAGTCGACTAATTCGTTGCCCCATTCCTCATCAGGGTTACACTGCTGTTTTAGTCGCTGCAGCCTGCTCCTTAGGTCGTCAAAGAATCGAGTCTGCTTGCCCACGTCCAGGAATACGGCAATCCTCCAGTTGCTGACGGACCTCCTGACTTCTCCGATATATTCGAAATATATCCCGCTGCTGGACTTGAAAGGGGTGATCTGGTAACGATCACTGACGGTAGTCATCTCCACATCATGGGAATAGGTCTGCTTTGTTGTCATCACTAGGATGGAGAATAGGCATAGCATGGTTATGGCAGTAGTCGTCATCTTTCCTTGAGTTAGTCTAAAATGAGGAAATAAGTTAATAACGGATCTAGAATTAGGGCCTAGGTCTTATAATCTGGTGGCTCTGACCTTGTCCCTATGCTTCGCGAATCTTTCACCGTTTTTAGTTTCGAGGATCACATTGTTATTTTCTGTGAATCCTGCAAGGGTGTATGGTCCTTCTGCTCGCTTGTCGAACTTATTAGACCGGACTTCCTTAAAGACATACACCTGGTCGCCTATTTTGGCATTCAAAGGTCGTGCCTTACGATCGTAGATTTCTTTCGACCGTTGTTTTGATCGAACTAAGTATTTAGCAGCTAAATTTTGTAGTTCGTTCATCCGTGTAATTAAGTCCTTCAGATAGGATCCATACGTTTCGACTTCGGGTCCTTGAGGTAACGAACTAGGTGCTTTAGCCAAATGTCCAAACACGAGTTCGTATGGGGTAAAATTGGTTGCCTCATGAACGGACGTATTATAATTAAACATCGCGAACGGAAGCAAACGATCCCAATCGTCAAAATCCTTCGCATAATGTTTAATATAATCCGTCAGTTCTATGTGACTTCTCTCAAGTGCCCCGTTAGTTTGTGGGCGGTAACCAGATGTCGTAAGTTGTTTAACGCCAAAGATTTTTTCTAACTTACGCATCAAGGTGCTAACAAAACTTGCTCCTCTATCCGTTAGAATGCAACGGGGTGCTCCAAACACTGAGAACAAGTTCGTAGCTACCGCATGGGCAATCGTTTTTGTTTCTATATTCGGAATGGGGACCGCGATACAGTATTTAGAGAAATTATCCTGCATTGTGAGGATGTGCCGATTTCCGTTTGGGGTGGTTCGCAATTTCCCGACGGTGTCTAAAGACACCTTGTCAAAAGGCATTGCCGGAGTATCGGTAATTATCATCGGTTCTCTTGTGCGGGCCCTAGCGAGTTTGTTTTCGAAACAACTCTTACATCCTCGAATAAATTGGGTAACGTCGTCACGCATCCGGGGCCAATAGTATCTTTCCCTAATTCGTCGGTAGGTCTTGCCTATACCTTTGTGTCCACCTATCAAACTAGAATGAAATTCGGAAACGATTTTACCGCGTAATTCAACAGGGGGTACTTCAATTTTTCCGTGGCACAGGGTGATGGTTGCGTCGCCACCGCGGAAAATTCCTGCGACAAGTTCCGACATTTTATTCTGAGGGAGTGTACCTATCAGGTCTCCGGAATTTGCCATTCGACAAGAATTTTGTTTGTTAGATGCTAAGGCTTTTCTTAAATTTTTTAGTCCGATTATAACATCTTTCCAACAAATTTCATCAAAATGACGTCTTTTAACAATGATCGAAAAGACCTTGTATTTACCGTTAGGGGAGATGAAAATTTGTCCTTTGACGGGTCTGCTGTCCCTAATATCCTGTAAGTCAATATTTTCTGTGGCGACTAATAATTTTGAGATTGGATCGACTGGTTCACAATCTTCAGAAAGGAAGTGGGCATAGTTGTCTCGTCTGTACGTCAAAGGTTCTGTCCATTGATTTGTTACACCACCAAGGGGCTTGTTGTTGTTCGGTTTCAATTCTTGGGGTTCACTATCACGATCACTTTCACTGGATGTCCCGGAAGATGATGGAGGATCAAAATATGAATCCTTGAATTTTAGGAACGAAGAGCTAAGAGGCGCGCACTTCTTTGCTGCATCATTGTCTGTATCCTGTATTCGTCTAGGTTTCATGCCCTGGTTCCTCGCGG
This sequence comes from Leptopilina syphax, assembly GCA_032872505.1. Taxonomy (NCBI): domain Eukaryota; kingdom Metazoa; phylum Arthropoda; class Insecta; order Hymenoptera; family Figitidae; genus Leptopilina; species Leptopilina syphax. The sequence continues at coordinate 55,449,976 of CM065468.1, read as the reverse complement.
TGATCTCTCGGTTGGAGTTGATCCCTTCATCCTTGAATCCCGTGAACGGGGTGGATTGTGCACGTGGGATAGCTGATGGCCCTGGAGTAGATAGTTCGGTTTCCATCTCGAGTGTTTGATCATCTATAGAATGTTCAAAGACTTCTGGGATGTCCTTGAATCTTACCGTACTTTGTCTCCTTGGTTTGGTAGATTTACTAGTTAGAGGAGTTTCCTTTTGTGATCCTTCCACCATGGTGGGCAATTCAGGGTGCTCACTTGAAAACTCTTCTGATTCAGTTAATTTTTCCGCTCTACTCCGGTTGAAGTCGTCCAGAAATTTCTTTACTCTTTTGGAGAGTTCGTCATCGGTTCCAACGGCAGGATCAAGAGTTTCTAAATAGTCCAGATGTTCTTGATCTTCTTCACCGTCAGAAACATATTGTCTTCGTGGACTGTGGTCTAGGCCTTCATAATCCCAAAGTAGAGTATTGTTTGTCGGATTGGAGAGATTTAATCCGGCGTTTGCAATCGATCGATCGAATCTATCGACAGATTCTGATACACCCTGAATCAGCTGTTTAGCGTCGGACAGTGATCGTTGTCCTGGGTTCTGATCATCTGATTCGCTGGTTTCGTCATCGCTGTTATCAATTTTGCGTCGGCCTTCGATGATCATTTCTTCTAGAGGTAACTCCTCAGGTTCCGATTCCGATGATGGCGATGAATCCGGTTCTGGATTTTTCAGAGCACCTTCTCTAGCGAGACGATCCGCGTTCTCGTTACCGGTGATGCCCTCATGTCCAGGGATATGCTCCCAAACAACGTCAAGAGGTTCGATAGCCTTAATTAATCGTTCGTAAGGCTTCCTATTCTTCACCGGTTTGTTCTCTGTTGTCCTCCAATCGTTCTGTTTCCATTTCGGTATCCATTCCTCAACGCTCTGCACCAAGTATCGGGAATCAGTTTTAATCCTCAGTTTCTTAATGCCCGCCTTTTTGGCCTGTCGAGCTGCCATAGTGGCTGCTTCGATTTCGGAAGCGTTATTCGTTTGTCGTCCGTTATAACGTCGAGAAATGTTTAAAGGATTGTCTGGACCAAACCACACGCCAATTCCTGCTTTTGGACTGGATCCTCCATTTTCGCAGCAGGCTCCATCAACGAAAACGTCCGTGTACGAATCAGGGCCTTGATTCTGAGGGGCGTTGGTTTTGAGCTTAGGTGATTTAAGTGGAGTAGTATGGACAGGAAAATGAGGGAAAGCACTGTAGTCTTCTCGGAACACCGGGGGATCCGAATCTTCATCTGTTCCTTCCTTCGACTCTTCTTTTTCGCTTTCATCACTTGATGATGAATAGGACGGTTCCTTAGTTGCATCCTCCTTTGGAACAGTGGTTCCTCGGGGTCGTAGTCTGTTGGCGACGCAGCTTTCGTCCGCTTCACTAACGGGGATATCCTGCGGCGGTCGATAGGTTTCGTCACTATCAGCCATTGCGGATTTGGTACTTCCAACAGGCCGCCCTCGACGAGGAGGTTCCTTTGCAGCCGTCTTAGTGGGATTTATCTTAAGTTTAATAGGAGGACCCTTTGAACTGCTTGGTTGTCCCGAGCTGGTACTTGGTTCCGGATCCTTTGGACGTTTTAAGATTGTTTTTCTTGGTTCCGTTACCCCTTTTGGTGCCGTGGTAACGGACAGTCGACGAGGAGGTTCCTTTCCTGAATGTTTTGGGTTAAACAACTTTTGCGTAGTCCCAAGGTTGGAGGAAGGTCCAGGTCGTGGCTTCGTTTGTTTTGGTTTGAGTTTTTCTTGTAAACTACCAAATCGTTGTCGGGTTGTTGACGCGCTAGCCTTTTCAGTTCCTTTGGACTTCTTTTCTTTATCCTTTGGGTTCACTCGCGTATCTTCATTCGCTTCGCTGGTTGAGGAACGCGTTATAGGTAATGCCCGACATGTCTTTACCTTTTCGCTTGGCTCGACATCACTGGATTCCGTTTTACGAGTGATTGCCCTTTTCCGAGATTTGGGCTTTTCGAGATCCGAGGAGAATGATTCTGACCAACTGGAATCTGAATTCGACCCGTTCTCTTCGTCAACAGGATTTGTTGATAACGCCTCAACAATCCTATTGATTTTTCCGGGCTTATATTCGAACGAATTCTCCATCTTTGAATTCGTGGTCCCGGATTATCGATATAGGTCATCCAGTGTACCGGCTCAAAATCACAGGCTAGAACGAACTCGCGACCATATAAATAGGGTTTGAAATGTTCGGTCGCGTACAGTATGGCTAAGCACTCCTTTTCAGCTTTGGGGTAAGATTGTTCTGCACTCTTTAGCACTTTTGAGTAATATGCCACAGGCAAATCAATTCCGTCCATTGCTTGCGTTAGAATTGCGCCTACAGCGTGTTCCGAAGCGTCGCACGTTAATTTGAAGGTTTCACTAAAGTTCGGATACTGCAGAATAGGTTCACGGCACAAATATCGTCTTAGATAACGAAAACTTTTCTTCTGGGGTTTTTCCCATTTCCACTCGGTGTCCTTTTTTAAAAGTTCAGTCAAAGGTTTAGCCCACTTAGCGTAGTTTTCGATAAACCGTCTATAGTATCCAGAAAGACCGAGAAAACTTTTAATGTCCCTAGGGGTTTTTGGGAGAGGGAATTTTCGAATTGCTGTGATTTTATTTGGATTCGGCTTTATCCCTTCTTCACTTATTACATGTCCAAGATACGCGACTTCAGTTTTTAAGAACTCGCATTTATCTGGCTGTAGTTTCAAATTGGCATCCCTAAGTCGATTGAAAAGTCTACGTGCTCGTCTGTCGTGTTCTTCAAGAGTGTCAGAGTAAATAATAATGTCATCTAAGTACACAAACGCTTCATCATCGAGCATAGTACTTAAAACATTATTTAGCAATCGTTGGAATGTAGGTGGGGCGTTCTTTATGCCTATGGGCATCCGCTTGTACTCATAGTGACCATTGCGAGACGAGAAGGCAGTTTTATGCCTATCGTCTGGGTGAGTTTCCACTTGATGGAAACCACTGGCAAGGTCAAAAACGGTGAAGTAGCGTGCGGTGCCCAACCGGTCGAATATTGAGGTTATGTTGGGCAGTGGGAAAGCGTCTCCTATGATGTTTTCGTTTAAGACTCTGTAGTCTACCACAACACGCCACTTTTTCTCACCGGACGCGTCAAGTTTCTTTGGGACGATCAGTAGTGGCGAGTTGAATGGAGAATTAGAATGTCCTATAATTCCGCTATTAAACTGCTTTGATAATTGAACGTCAATTTGTTCAAGGGCCTCGACAGGGGACCTATATTGTTTCTTATGAATGACCTTATCGTCGATGGTCGGAATTCTATGCTGGATAAGGTGAGTGCAAGATAGTAGTTCACCGTTTAAATGAAATATATCAGCATAGTCTTCCGCCCATCCTAGTACGATCTTCCGCTCGTCTGGAGCCAAATGAGCCAAGTATAACGCATTCTTGACCTTGATGGCTCTCTCAGAATAGGTTTGTTGCGAATCGAATTGAGTGCCCTCTGCCTCAGAATCTGTAAATTCTTCACCGGGGAATTTACAGAAATCGAACGGGATTAACTCCTGAGGCTTAAGGGTTATGTCAATGTCATTTTCGGTAGTGTTGATTGCCATGGCGTGGCATACACCATCCTTATTTGTGACAATGGACTCACCCAGGTAAAGTCCTTCTGGGGTTTCGATTCGAGGAAGATATCCTTCTTTTAACCCTGTGTTAATTATGTCTATCGCGACTGGGGTTTTTGTACGGGATTTGATGCGTAGGACTCGAGCAAACGGTTTGATTTCAGACCTTAAGGTTTTTTTAGCCTCCAGTGATTCCTTATCAACAAAATTGATAGGGGTCACTGGGGAAGATATGGTCACAAGGGTGTTATGCCTAAAAGAAATTTGGGCTTGGACCTGTCGTAGATATGGTCTTCCAAGGATACCATGGGTCGAAATGGGAAAACAGTTTTTGACAACGTGAAATTCTACCGGAACATTATCGATAGTTAACTGAATGGTTCCCATTGTTCTAACAGCGTGATTAGTTATTCCTGTAATCTCAAGACACTTGTCCGGGACAAGGGTGAGCACGGGATTTAATGCACACATCTTTACGAGGTTAGTGTCCGACCCAGGATCTACGAGGAACCTTATTTTGTCATGTCTGAATTCAGGGGCGCTTAATTGGACTACTGGGGAGTCCTCGGCCTCTGATTTTGCTCTAAAGATCCTATTGAGTGTTCCGCAAAGTGCACGTTCTTCGGACGCTGCGGAAGGGGACTCGCTGGTGCGTCCGGACGGCGAGTCTGCTGGTAGTTTAAATTACTAGCAGGTGCTGGAGATACAGCCCGTGGTGGGGTTGTACTAGTCCGATAGTTCTGAGTCGATCTAGGATATTGGTTGTGCATAGGCGTGGGATTAGGAGGAGCCTGGGGCATCATTTGCGGATATGCAAAAGGTGTTGGATATTGCGGGTTTTGAGGTGGGATCATGTGAGATGGTGTAGGATATGTGAAGGGAGGAGGATACTGGGGCATGATTGATCGATAGAAATTCCCAAGTTGTTCTGGGGTGAGGTGCAACATGTCAGAGGAAGTAGGCTTAGAGGAATGGTTGGCATGATTTGGCTCTCTGTCAGAGTCTGTTCTACGTCTCGTCGCAATGTTGGGTTTCTCAATTTGTCGCGAGTACGGGCTTGGTGATCTTGTCCGTTCCTCGATCTTGGATATATGATAAGATGACGAACGCGATCTTTCACTGTAGCTTTCGCGATCTTCAGCATGCTTCGCAAATTCTAGGGCTTCGTCCAAGTCACGTGGATTCCTAGCATCCACGAATTTCGATACTTCCGTGGAAAGCCCTCTCACGAACGAGTCTAGGGCGCATTCGCGAATGGGTTGCAAAATAATATTGAACTCCGTGAGTTCTACAGCGTTGTTACCCTCTCTAACTTCCCTGAACGTCCTATTGTATTTTGGTTCAAGGGCATGACGGGCACCTGCGATTAGGCCCTGCAAGCGATCATAATAATCACTAGCAGTTTCCGTCTGTTTTTGCCTGAGGGTTATTATACTCTCGAAATACCACTGGTATTTTTTGTTCGGGGCAAATCGCTTCCGTAAGTGATCGAGCAGCTCGTCTAGTTGATCAAAATCTTTGTTTTTACAACTGTCCCATGCTGCTCCATGTAATCTACTTAAAACGGCCCTAAGGAATTCGGGTTCGGCGGTATCTGTAACGAAAATTCCCGCACGTTGTACGGCTTGTAGGAATTCTTTTAGCGAGGGGTTTCGACCGTCGAACAGGGGGATGTCACTTGCGCTTGTTCGTAAATTTAATCGATCTAAAGCGTTTGCCACGCTAACGTCAAGGTTCGCCGGGGGTTGCTGACCGTTAGGATTTGGGATCGACATGTTTATGCGAGGATATTTCAGGTGCATAAAAGTGTTATAACTAAATATATATATACAAAAAAAATTTTTATACTTACGATTTTTATATTTATACAAAAGTGTGAGTGGTTATATGTATGTATTAAGAGTAACTGTGATTGTAACTTTTAAAAGAGCGGAAGATTCGCCACCGTAGAAAATTCCTGCAACTTGAGCCTTTTAGGGATTAGATTTTGTTTTCGTTAAGGATGCGGTTTCTGACCAAGAAATGTATTTTGCTGAATTCGGGATTAACTTTCGTGAAATCGACAATCAGTCTACCGTTTTCTCCTTTAACAACTTTAACTAAGGGTATAGAAAAAGGGGAACGGCCTGTAATTCTTGTATTTAGATCCATATTCTAAGGTTCCAAATTTAAATTTTGCGTTAGTTGTTCTAATTCGCTTAAGGATTTACAAAAGTCTAATTGCTTACGTTTTGCTTCTATGATTTGGGATTTCAGAAGTGCGATCCTAGTTTTGAGTGACTCTATCTTAGTTCTCAATTCAGAATTTGATCTTCTCAAATTTCTACTTTCACGAAAATGGAATGCTAAGAATCTGTTCACGCGTTGTACGTGTTCTTCAGAATTATCAAAAAGTATATTCTTCCATTCAGGCGTCATTGCTAAAACCTAATCGATTTTTAAATTCTCAAGTTTCTTAGTTAAAAGGTCGATGATAGGTTTCATTGTTTTTACTCTTTCTTCGAGACCAGAAACTAGTAAGGCTTGTGCAAAAGTAGCCTGCGTAAGCGTAGCTAAGGAACTATTAAGAAATGTTACCTGAGTTTCCAACTCGGACGCCTTTTTGGACAATGTCGAATGTTCGGAAACAAGAAAGCTATATCTTTCTTCGATCAACTCAACTCCCTCGATTAACTCGGACCATTGGTCCTGGGAGAACCCAGTAACAGTTGCGCTCCTTTGAGGAAACATGAGTTATTCAAAAAGGTTACATTTACTTTAAAATTTATTAAATTGAATTTCGTCAATTTATTTAGCCTGTCAGAGTGTTGCTTTGCATTTAGCCAATAATCATGACGTCGCTGTCGTAATCGAGTGTGCTGTCAGAGTCGCCGTCAGGTTGATGGACGTTTTGTTGCTGTACGGGGACAAGTCTCACAAGATTCTCTTGTGCGCGAGCGATCTGTCTCTGTGCTAACGCCTCCTCGATATCGAGGTCGATTTCGATAATTTGAATTTGTGCTAACTGTACCGGAGGTGGTTGGACCGGCTCTGGTTGTCTAGGGGTGGGTGCAACCTTGCACGTAGGTCTGAACTTTGTTAAAGGTTTCGTGAGACTGTAATAGATTTCAGATTCTGGTGCCCTAGTCGTTCCTTGTTCGATCAAAATGCGTCGCTTACCGGCACGTTTTCCTCTTTTTGTTTTCTTTGGATCGGAAGACATTTAGGATGTCATTTTAGTTAATTTTATTTGGATTGGATTATAATAGTGCGATAAAATACAAGTTCAGCCAGAGATGCTCTCCTAGGCGGGACGATCAGTACTCACAACGGCGCTTCCTAGTGTAAGGGAAAGAAGAAAATAAATTTTCTGCTTTCCGAATTCCAATTGGAACTCACCAGGATTCGACCAGAAGTTTTTCCAATCCTGCGGCCTTGTACCCACAAAACGGCGAGGTTGTATTGCTAGTCGTTAGGATTAGTCGAAACTAGTCCCAACGATTACGCTTTTAAAGTACTATTGATATTTAATTTAGATGGATACTTAGGAAATAGGGTGTAGTAGGTGGTGAACTTTTCTTTTAGGGATTATTTTAGAGAAAACCCAAATCGACGCAACTAGTTCGCCCAAGGATAGCCGGGGCGATTATCCAGGTATCTAAATAGAATGAGTCTACGACAAAGAAACAAACTTCTTGATTTTCAATGTGAAAATACACCACGCCTAAAATGTCTACGTAGGTGTCGTTAACATAGTCTGCAGTCGGGTATCCTAAAATGGGGCAGTCTAGTTTTAAAGCAGTTTGACAAATGTAGTTATGTTTGTAGAAACTGTTTAGAGATACATTTACTACTTCGTTTTGTAAAAACTCGGAATTGATAACAATGACTCCGAAGTCATTAGAATTTTGTAGGATTGTCATACGGATGTAAAGTAAACTAACAATACACAAACAAAATTTAATTATTTAATTCGCGTGGTTTCGGGGCTTGCTTAACCTTCTTCTCTTATTCTCGTGGGGCTTGCCTCAACGTTACTTTTTCATTGTTGAAATTCTCAATACGTCTAACCCTTAATTGTAAGGTGGGGGTATCCGTAAGCAGGTCAGCAGATTGTACCAACGTTAAGGAGAGCCTTTTCAAGTCGTAATTATTCACAACTGAACCCTTATGAAACGGGAATTTTGGATTAAATACTACAAAATAATGTAATTTCTTTGGAAATTCTCCTTCAAAACTCGGGTTGTTCTGGTGGGAAGTATTTTTTCGAGCAAGGAGACGTCCAGATGAAATTGTCTGATAAATTTCAAGGTTTGAAAATTCCGCTGTTTTTTGGGAAGGGAAAAGTTCTCCCCTTCGTTCTTCGTTTCGAACCCTTTTTGGTCTATCCTTCCGACGATTTCGTTTTCCTCTCTGACGAAAATTAGCGGGCATAACTACTCATTGTTAGGTTTTAATTGAGGTTCAGGGTAACCAAGCAAATTTTCTCAAAGCATTAGATACACCTTTCGAATTTAGAACAAGGCTACACAGATTAATTAACTGTGAAATTTCGGAGACTTGTCGTCCAGTGAGCGAATCACGGAGACTTGTCATCACGGACTATCCAGAACTAATATAATATAATTATTTATAATAAATATATATATTTGCACGTTTTCCTGATATTAAATTTGTGGGAAATAAAATATTGAATTGATGCTTAATAAAGGAAAGACAGGCAAGATGTAAGAGAGGAAACGGAGACCCTTGATTTAGCGATTTTTGTTGAAATGTTAAATTTTTAAAAAAATTGAAAATCGGTGCCACTGGTAACAAATGTTACCAGGTAACGGGGCAGGGCGGTAACGCGTAGGAAAATCCTACCGCTGCCACCATCAGCTTGTTACAAACCGGAAATAAATTTATAATTAGGCTTTTGAGATGGCCCTTTATCTCGATTTGGGGAGGCACCAAGCTGCCAGAATGTTTTATTATTCTGTTTAATTTTGTGGGAACGTTATCCTACTTTTAAAAGTTACCTTCTAATTCGTTAAATGCACTATTTTTAGAATGATTTGAATTTTAGGTTTAGTTAGGTAAGTAAAGAAATTGGTTTTATGAACACATGATTTATTTTATAATAGAAAAATACCTTTTGAATACAGAATGGATATAGTGTGTTACAAATAGAAAGGGTGTGTGTGTGTTAAAATATGTGATGGATACGATACTTATTTACTTACAACTACCGGCGGAGCTATTCCTCTTTCGAATCACAAGGCATCCGTCGGGCGAAAATTCTTTTGTTTTCTCTTGCAGAAAATCGCGACGTAAGATTCGCGCAATTTTCTTTTGGTTGCGAGATTGCACCTGTGGTGAGCGGTCGCGGGCAATATCTATGCAACCGGCCGTCCCACACAACTGTGTAAACTCACTGCGGATCTACTCTTTTACCGAATTAGTCCGGGCTATATATATAACCGATAATTCGATAATTAGTTTGATCGCGCTCGTGGGCCACCGATATTTGAGACGGACGCGGGCAATATCTATGCAACCGGCCGGTTGTCAACAACAAGATTCTAGAATAATTAATTATATTAATTATTCCAAAATCTCTCCAAAATCAGCCCGCACTGGACTCCACCGGCTCAGAGAATTTTGAGAATTTTAACGTCTGCCCTAATTCATGCAAATCGGGTTCCGGGTCGCGGACGGGCTTTTTGTCGCGAAATTTCTCTGTCCCAAAACACTTTCTAGGTTAGACCCAGGAGAGGTGTCTTCGAGAAGAAGCGAGAATTCGTACTGCGATGATTGAGAGTTTGCGACAAGCCTCTAACCCTTGCCTTTGGTGCAAAGCGGGGAAGATTTTAGGAGTAGGAGTAAGTCAGGGGCCCATTGGTCTATGCGTTTTTGCTGACGTTTTGGATCTCACGGTAGGTCCGTGAGAACGGAAACAGTCTGTTAACATGATACTTTTTTGAAATATTATTTAAAATAACTTAGAATTTAAATAATAATTATATTATTTAATTAATAAAATTATTATTTATCTTAGTTATAATAGTGTATATAATTTATTTATTGTGATTATATTGTTCCTACTTTTTATAGGTTGCTTGTATATGCATTTTACATATCGAGTAATATATATATATGCATATACATACAACCTAATGTCCTCCGGCATTTTGTTGTAACAACAATGTTTACAATAAAATGTTTAACTATTGTTAAATTGTTTCTGTGTGCATCTGACTTGATTCATAAATTCAAGTGTCATAAGGCATGCTGCCTTGTAGTTTGCGTCAGCTGTAACGCACGTGCGTTTGTTTTGAAGCTGTAGTCTACAGCTTATGGGCCCTGAGGGGAGAGGAAAGTTCTACGCACAACCAGGCAGCGATTAGAGGCAAGCATAGCGCACTTGTATTGGTGTCCGTAGCATAAAAGCCGTCAAGGTATTAGTTCTGTAGCCGGGGAAGCCAGTGAGTGTGCTAGTGTTCACAAGCGGCGGCGCACAGGCATGTGTGTGTTGCCGCCGACCATCCCCACACACGCGCAACCTCGCAATGTATTTTCTTAGCTCTAAACAGCAATGACAAATAGAATATATATATATATATACATTGGCTGCAACATTGCGCCTTCTGCATGTTCTATAGAATTGAAATTTGGATACAAATTTTATATTTATTATTTGCCACAAGGTTCGATGTAGGCAGCGTTGACTGCGCCGGCACAATTATTAATGACTATTTATTATATTTATTATTTAGTAGAAGGAGAAAAGAAATAATAATTTCTTTTGTCCTTCTAACTATTTTTATAAGCATTTCTTAGCTAAAGGCATTCTCTCGGTAAGATATTTGACGTTATCAGGGTGTCAAATATCCTCAAGCATAGCTTCGTTGCGTTGCGATGCTTTTATATGCTTGGGTTGATTTGAAATTAAATTTATTCTACATGGTTGTCAATTAACTTACTTTTTAAAAGACTAGTATTCTAACATAGAACATTTACACATTATAAAAAAATATTATTAAGAACAATAAATTTTTTAAGAATTGGTAATTCGGTAATATTTGAATTATATTGAATAATAATTCGGGAATATAATTATTATAATTATTAACAAATCTATAAAATAATATTTATCAAAATTGACATTTTGAAAATAAAAATATTAGTGTAAATAAGAAATATAAAAAATAATAATTTTTAGAAATGATACTTCAGTTATTTGAAGATTATAAAAAATTTTCTTTCGCAGTATTAAACATTCTGTTAATTAGTCATTTAAAAAAATAATGTTTTTGACAATTATTCTTTCGAGTAAAAGTAATTATAATTAATTCTTATTAGATAAAAAGAATTTCGATAAAATAAAGATTCAAAAAATAAAAATTGGAGACTTTTCATGCGCCTCTAGATTTTTTCACGTAGAATCGATTGGCGTTAACAGTTTTTAAAAAATTTAAAACTTTTATTAATTTGTTTAAACAAATGTTAATTAAAAACAAAAAACAGGTATTGACGTGAGGGAATTTTTCTCACTTTTAATTTTTTGATTAATCCGGAAAAATGAGCGACCATACGGTATTTTCACCGTCTGTTCCCTGCCACTTACCGGTAAAGCAACGCAATTTGGATAATTAGTTACATGAAGTGCTGTGTGGTGCGCGTACACTATTCGTGCGAATATGACTTCGCTCAGCGTGTTTATACACATAAGCGGACCACCGAATTATGTACTTCGTCAACCGTATCAGACCTCTCATTGCCGGGAATTTTTTTCCATTTGACCATGAATCCAATTGTTAGTTTTTTAATACAATGGCTGGTTTCTTCATGGGACTTAATGGGTTAAATTTTTTTTTTTTTTTTTTTTTTTTATTTTTTTTGCTCCATTTGACCATGAATCCAATTGTTAGTTTTTTAATACAATGGCTGGTTTCTTCATGGGACTTAATGGGTTAAATTTGACTAAGACTTGCTCTAGACTTGACTTACAATTGACTTAGACTTGACTTAAACTTAACTTAGACTTTACTTAGTAATATAAGAATCCTTACTCGGGGGTTTTAGGGGTTGTTAATTACGAATCTGTTACTATTTTTTTAAAACAAACTGGCGGATCCAATATGGTCGACAGTGAAGTTAAAAATCACTGGTCAAAATTGTCTTAAAATTTGACTTGATTTTTAAGGGCAGAAAATATCAAGAGGAGGTATCCCGACAATTCTTAACCTGTAGGTCTGCCCTCAAAATTTAGTTATTTAATAATAAATTTGATGAGAATTTAATTTTAATATTTTTTAAAAATTTAAATTCTATTATATTTGTAATTTTAAAATCTCTCAATTATGTAACTAATTCAGATATTTATTTTTCTTTTTAAGGCAAAAACGTAACTTTAAATTATTAAAATTTTAAAGCTAAGATCAACATCAAAGATCAATATTCTAAATATACAATTAAATATATAACTATAAATAAATATACTAAATAAATGGTAAATATTTATTTAGTTTGCAATATCAATATTCTAATGGAATATATTATGGATTACTCTAATATGGAAAACAATAATTTGGTGAAATATTCTAAAATCCTAGACTAAGCTGAAATTCATTATCTATAAGATGAAATGCAAATCATGTACAATTCAATCAAGAGAGATTGTATATTACTCTGGAGATCAGTACTTACATACTATGTAGGTATTAGATCCCCAAATAAATTACAGGAAAGCAAAATTACAAATTTCTGAACCATTGAATTCTCTCTATCTATTTCTGATATCGAATTTCCTGCTGAGGAATTCTCAATGCATTGTACAATTCATATTATGTAAGTTAAATTTCCCCGCTATGATTGTCCGTTCTAACTTTGTTGATCAAACTAAAGTCGAACTAACATTCGTGAAAATTAACGACAATACACAGCATTAGTAATACAACGCTGCTTAGCAAAGTAAATAGATTTCACGAATCCCTTTGGAACTTTTAATTATTATTTATTTATTTAAGTGATTATCAGCGCAAGTTGTATAAACATTTTCTGGAAAAGATTTAAATCCGTGCAATAAAGTCAAAACTGCTTTATAAAGAAATATGAGATAATTCTTTTGAACCAATAAATATTGTAAATACATGACAGTAATAGGTACTTTTAAAGTCAGAAAAATTATTGAAATCAGGAGGTTGATTACGTAAATTAATAATATTTAAAAAACGTGAATAATAATAAACTAATAATTACTTTATTGTTTTAATAATTTATTATTTATTCATTCATTTATTATATTTATTCATTTCATTTATTATTTATTTTTATTTCTATTTATTTACAGTACAAACTGTCACTAAAAAATACATGTTTAGTGAAAAAATTAATATGCAGTGAATGTCAAATTAAAATCAATTTACCTTATCGACCCCCTCCTTTTGATTTGTTACTAAAGTTATAAATATCGAAACTAAACGAATAATAGTTTTGACAAAAAATCTTGTTTATCGGAGTGTGATACAGGATTCTTTTAAAAGCGGATAGTTTTTCAAATGTTTAAAGTTTTTTCCCTTATACTTTGAACATTAAATGAGCTTCGTTTTCCTTTGTAGACACACTGTGCATCATTAATGGACTAAAACCATTTGTTTTATATTTTTGTTTCTTTTGTACTTTAAAATGTAAAACTTATAGTAATGAGGCTGTAGAATATGTAGCGTGTAATAATCGACGATATGTAAATTTACATGAAACTTTGAAAGTTAAACATAATTTAGACTAAAAGTTTGCTCTTCTCTAGGAAGCCCCCGGCAGTGGATATATAATCGTGCACTGTTATAGTTTCTCAAAACGCTTCTCGATTTCTTTTTTTATTATATACTTTTTTTCTAAATTCAGTATTTTAGTATAATAAAATTTTTTTAATATTACGTTATAAATATATTATCTTAATAATCCATAAGCGTAAAAAGAAACTTCATTATTTTGTGCCAGAATGTCACAAGAAAGAAGATATCAGAAACAAAAGTATAACAGAAAAAGCAGTTCTCCATCATAATAACACTTCTTCTACTTTCATCCAAAGCACGATCATATTTTTTCACAGTAGGTTCTGTTTCTTCTAGCTTTTTCCTTACACCTGAATCAATTTGTATGTTCGTAATTAAATTGCATTGACTGATAATAAAAATAATGAAATTGGGTGTACTTTCGAAAACAACCCTTAACCAATTTAATGAAACTTGGTAAAACTTATGTATTTTGATGCACTGATTACGAAAATAATAGTAAAAATTGGTGCAAATTTTAATTTTATGGTGAAAACTATAAAAAACACCATAAAATTGAATTTTTATATGTATTACTTTTAAGAAATGCAAAATTTCAAAAAATGTATACAAAAGTTGTAGACCTCAATAAAATACAACTTTTTTGTTCCATACATTTTTTTTTAAAAGTGTTAATTTTTCGAGAAAAATGCAGAAAACCATAAAATTTTATGATAATTGGGTAATTATGCATAAAAAGGACTTTTCAAAAATTTATAGAAGCCAGCTTCCACTAGAGTTCCTGTGTACATTGAATAGGGAAAGGTCAATTTGACTAAATTGACCTAGTTGGTACTAGAACCAACTAGGTTTTGGTACTGAACCCAGAACCAAACCCCCTTCAACATGTCACCCAAAAAACACTTTTTTAAATATACTATGATTATTATCTATGATTATTACTTTAAGGTTAGTCCCTAAGGAACCATAATATTATAATTATTATATTATACACTGTAAAAAATTTAGGGAGTTAACGGACTCAGGAGTTGGGAGTGAAATTTTTCGAGTTAAAAATCAACTCCAAAAGAGAGTTAATTTATAACTCCCTTCATTCAACACCCGCGCGAGTTATTTTTTCCATGGGGAGTTAGCATTTAGGTGTTAAATTTTAACTCTCTTTATTTAACTCCCCTGGCATTAACTCTCGAATGGGTGCGACTTTTATAGACTCCCCTGGGGAGTTAAAATTTAACTCCCTTTTTTTACAGTGTACCAAGTGTTGAGGAATGAGTGATGAGGGTGTAACTGGGAGATTTTGAATGATGGTGTGTCCCTGAGTGGTATCAAAAAAATTTTCTGATTTCTGTTTCTGCGCAATTAAATTTAGAATTTTCAGTCGTCGTTGTGACTTCACCAAACACAGTTCATGTGTAGTAAAATTATTATGATAAAATTGAGAGTGGAATTTATAAATGTGATTATTAATATTAAGTGAAAATTTAATATTTCATAAACAATTGAAATAAAGTTTTGTTTAAATAAAAGGAGTTGTTTGTTTTCGCAATTTTGCAGAGTTCGTTGGTCACTTAAGTTATAGTGACAACTTGGAACATTTTAATTTCTTATTTTAAACAAATGGGCGATCCTGTTTTAAAATTTACAAAAGTATATTGTCAAAATATACACCAAGTTTTAATAAAATCGGTTGGGGGTTGTTTTCGGAAGTATATCCAAATAATAAATGTATTCCCATATAGAAATTAAGATTGAAGTTTGATGGGGTTCTAGTCAGAAGTACCTATCTGTAGTGTAAAAATTAGCGGATCCAGTTTGTTCCAAAAAAAGTGCTCGTTCAAAAATCGGCAATTGCTCGCACTAGTTACGAACTATATTTTTCATAACAAGGTGCAAAAAGTGCCCTTTTTTGCACCGCATTATGAAAATTATATTAATAGTAATAATAATGATTCTATAGTGGCGGTATCAATTGCCCAAAATTCAACTGTATACAGGAAAACTGCACACGTTCAAGTGCACCCTGGAAAACTGTATACAAGCAAATTTAAAAAATAAAATTATTAAATTAAATTTAAAAACTGTACAAATTTAAACTGCATACCGGTAAACTGACTACAGGAAAACTGCATACTATTAAAAATTGTAAATTTTAATAAAAAAATGAAATTAATTTAAACTGTATACAGTTAAACTGACCTCAGGAAAACTGCACAAAAGCTTATAACTCGGTTTTCAAATATTAAACGACCTCCACTCGTGTCACAAAAATCACCGTAAAAAAATGGCTGCCTTTATGCCCTTGTTGCTTAATATACTATTTATTGAGTGTGCTCTGTTCGATTCTAGTGTAAAAAAAGAATTTCGTTCAACCCAAAAATTAAATATGGCGGTTATAATTACAAAAACACAAAAAAATTTCATTTTTTAAGTTTGATAATTTTTTTAGCCTTTAACCCCTTTCCAGTGTATGACGTCTATAGAGATAAAAATAATTCGTGCCACCAATGTGTATGACCGCTATGGTTGCATCTGAAAGGGAAATCTCTGTAATAAATTAAATATTAATATCAATAAATATTCTGAAGTTTTTGCGGTCGCTGAAAATGCTGATTTGGGGGATTTTGAGGTTTCTAAATTCAAATCTTTAGTAAAAATTAAAAAAATTTAAAATAGCGGCTCCAAAATGGCGGGTCCAATATGGAACAAAAATTTTACCTAATGCAATTGATCTTAATTTTGTCACTCGGTGGTTTTTAAGGTTGCTGATTACGAATACAATGTTTGTTTTCAAAAATTTTAAATGGCTCATATAATATGGGGAAGAGAAATTTTAAAAAAATGCTATCCACGCTTGCTGGTTGTGAGTCGGCGCAAGTGTTAAAACAGAAGTCAATTGTCAATGAGCGCTCCTAGGACATTTACACCTACCTGACTGGTATTAGAATTCCCGAGTAACAAAATTAAGGTCAATTGCATAAATTGAAAATAAAATTCCGCCATTTTAAATTTATGAAAATTTACATCAAATTCGTAATCAGCGACCCTAGAAACCACCGAGTGACAAAATTAAGGTCAATTGCATAATTAAAAATTTTTGTTTCATTTGGATGGGAGGGGGTCAAAAATTGGTGAAAAATTGTCCTCATGGTTTATGGACGGCCCCTAAGCTTATACATCGGCTTATATCATGTATAATGTTTTTCTATCGCTTGACTAAACTAATCGAAACAGAAACCATTATTTTGTGATTTGACTTGCTTGGTTGCAAATGTTTGGTATGACTTGTTTACATTTAGCAAACTGAAAATTTAAGGAAATAATTATAATAATAATAAATTATTATTATATTTATGTCGTGAAACTGCTCAGTGTGTTAAATTTAATTATTGGTTTTCGTGTTTTATGTTTTTTAATATTCTTCAAAAAAATTTGTAATCTTTTTCTAATATTTCAGAAGAAGAAAAAAACATCTTAAAGTCTTAGTCACATTTTTATATACACACAATGTAATAAGGTCTTAAGTATCATAAGTCAAAAGCAGAAATATCGCGCGCGCGTAGCTCTGCTAGTTAAAATACTAAAATTTTATTAGTTTTAATTATATATACATAAATAAAAACAAAAAATAGGGGGCCAACTTAGGACTATCTCACTTCAAATTGGTAATCAGAAAATCAAAAAACCCTGTGATAAAAAGTTAGGAGAGACCGGGGTGTTATGGATAACTTTTCACTCTTTTTTATTCGTGTGCAATAGATATGACGTGTAAGAAACAAAATCTTGACTAGAATATAACTTTAGAATAATCGCATTAATTAAAATAGAAAACAAATTTTCCCTGTAAAATGATGTAGTGTAGACAACCTCCCTTTTCATCATTCTATTCATCAATCATTACTTCTAATCACATGAGTTTCCTCACAGAATCATTCTAATACTGAACAGACTCCCCTCTTTGAGATGAACGCGTAGTACAATAAAACAAAATGTAATCTGAACGTCAACAATTTACAAAAAATATATCAATCACACAACAGTCACGATACTAAGGTTCATCAACATCTTCCTCATTTTCGATCGTTAAAATGCATATTTTTGTTGATGATCGCTTTAGCACATTCGTACTAGTTCTAATTCTGATAACTTTCAGCAACTCATTCGCTCTCGGATAAAATTTCACACTACTACCTTACTGACATTGCAAAGGTGGAAGGTTATTGTCCTCAATCACTATCATTTGCCTAATTCGCACCAAATCACATTTCTACTCGTCTAAATCGAGTAAGTTTCTCTCAAAGTCACAGACAATAATGAAATTCCGGTATGCAAGTTCTTATGATAAAAATTTCGAGTAATTATTTTGTTAGCACATGATTAGAAGCAAATACAATTGGAAAGCATTAGGATAAGGGTGCGTTATTCATACGTCCGGTCCCCACACTCACAAAATAATATCAAACAATTCATGCTGCACAATTGGTCCAGCCATTACGCAATAATTTAAGGGCAAACCTGATCCTGTTTTACGTGACATGTCAAGAACCACCCTCAATTTCGTCGTTGTACTTGACTCCTTACAGACAGCATAATGCGGAAAATAATTCCATATGCCCTCCATCATATTTTTGTTGTTTATATTTTTTATAAACAAATATCCTTATTTAAAAACCCGTAAGCTTTCAACAAAAGATCCATATGAAAACGTCCATGCGACATTCTCTTGTAAGTGTTTCGAAATACTTTATTCCATTGAATTTCCAGCGCCGACCCTCTGGGCACGGAAACGTCTTTGTTCTAGAAACGTTCCTTAAATGTTTTTAGAACGTTTCATGTCCGCTACATAATGGCTTGAGAACGTTCAATGTTCTAAAAACATTTTTAGAATATAAAATGTTTTTAAGACGTTATGTGGAAGACATGAAACATTTTAAAACTCTTTAATAACGTTTCTAGAACATAGACGTTTCCGTGCCCAGAGGGGACATTTGAGTTGCAGATACCTCTTCATTATTATTATATATCGTTAGTTCTGGTTCCAAGCAGTCCCAAAATATGGTCGTACTCAAAAGGAGATCGACAGGTTTAGAAATGTGGTAGTTAGGATCGGCCAACAAAATATGCTTTGGAATAAAAATGGCATTTTTATTAATCCGCTTTAACAAAATAAATTATTTATTTAAACACTGTACGGGCATACAAATAAAAAATTGTCCTTTTGTGCATAAGTACTGCAATATATATAAATATTTTTTAAGATCAAATGTTGTAAAACATTGTATAGCAAATGCTTTCCCTTCCTCACGTAGGAGAAGCTGGTATTAGAGAGGGGGCTCGTTTCACGTGTCGGGCATCCCATGTAGAACCTGGTTGAACAAGTCATAATAAACACCAACTTGTCGTACAGCAAAACGAAGAAATCTGTTCTAAACACATTTAAGTTTTAAAATTTGATATTCCTGATAGGGTGATCATATTAAAATTGCAAACTCTAAGTTTGATCTAGAGAGTGCACAAAATAATGACTTTAGTACTTTAATATTTTTCAAATCGCGTGAACTTCTGTTGATAAAGCCAAGCACACCAAGAGTATTATTGGCAGTCAGATCAATAAGAGTGTCAAATGTCACCCCCAGGTGACCAATATTATAATTATATAATTATATATAATGCTCAACAGCCTCACAAGTCCGCTGTACTCGTGATAACTCTAAAAAGTTTTAAATCATCAGAAAACAAGACACAAACACATTGCGACAGTGATTTAACAACACCAGAACACCTTGAACTTGACAAAAAAAATAACGAATAGTCAATATTGACACGCACTGATGAGTATCTATTTGTAATATAGCTTTCAAACCATGTTATATACGCGTTAGTGATACCAAATGTGCTTAACTTAGACAAAAGTATACCATGGTCAACCCTATCAAAGGTGTTTAAAAGTCAGTGTACATCAGGTAAACCTGCCTGTCACTACCCACATTATTAATTAGATATTCAGAAATGTGCTTAACTTAGACAAAAGTATACCATGGTCAACCCTATCAAAGGTGTTTGAAAAGTCAGTGTACATCAGGTAAACCTGCCTGTCACTACCCACATTATTAATTACATATTCAGAAAAACATGTTAAATTAGTGAGTACAGATATTTTTCATAAAACCGTGTTGCTGAAAGCTAAGCGACTGAGAAACATGACTATAAATAATATCAAAATTATGGGTCAAACCATTTTATTTCGCCTAATGTATTTTTGACCTTTATAAAAAATTTCAATAATCAGGGAAAATATTCTTACATGTTCTGGGATGACGAAATGAACAATGATTTGTAAAAAATAATTACATTTCGTATAAAAAAAGATGTCATAAATTGAGAGTACATGAAAAAAGGTTACATTGACAGACATTACAAAATATTTAAAAAAGGAGTAATCACTTTAAGAAATATAAAAAAAGCGATTGATATCTATTTTTAAAGACTGAATTTGTGTTTTGAACTTGATAAAAGTATCAAATAATTTATAATAAACTGTAAAATATGTTATTTAAGTTTATGTATGAAATGTCAAAAATCGATTATATTTTTTTGGCAAAGTAATTTAATTCTAGTAAAGCAGAAATATTTAAATAATAAGTATTTTAAGTAAACTTTAATATTATTTAAATACTTTTTTGATTATCAACTGAGAAATATAACAAAATTTACCTTAAAAATTAACCATTCTTCATTTTCTCGGGATTTTGAATGTTTGTAACTTCGTTGGAGAAAAACTGATTTATGACAAATTTTTGAAGCATGTAGATTGAAGCAATATCTTCCTGCTGCTAAAATTTCGCGATAGGTTTTGCACTAGTCTTTAAAAGAAATTGTTTTTAAAAAAGTGTTGATTTTGAAGGTTATTGACAAGTATTATAGCTGACTTGAAGTTGGTTTGTTTTAAACTGACTTTAAAAAAATCGTTTTTATTTTCAGACTTGAATACAGGGACAACTATACCTTTTTTCCATTCATGAAGGTAAATTTCCGAAGAGAGAGACAAATAATTTGATAATATAAAAAATTATGGTAAGTAATAAGTTATTAGAAAATCAGCCTTAATGTTATTAAGCAGCAGGAGCCTAAGCAGCACGAAATTAACTATAGTATAGCTCGAAGAATAGAAGCAATATCTCAAAATGAGATTTCTGAGTAAGATCAAGAGTTAATGTATGAACTTGGAATTACTAATTAGTCTGTAGTTACCGTAACTTTTTAATAAATAGCACTTATATGTTCTTCAAACATTAAACGCGTCTTTCTCAAAACACAGTTTTTGAAATTTGCGTACACGATAGACAAAATTCTATTCGACCGATTATGCTCTATCTAGGCTTGTTTGGGGGATAAATATTTTTACTTCTATATGAATAAAATTGTTTTTATATAAGGTTAAATTTGACTTTATTTTTAAGAGAAAGTGAGATTTTTTTGTCGAAAATTACAAATTTTTGTTAAAAGTCATGTAAAATTTTCACTTTCGATTAAAATCTTTTGATTCATATAGAAGGAAATAATGTTTGATTAAAAAGAACTTTTATTATTAAATACAGTAGAACCCTGTTAATACTATTTTGTAGGGACCGCGCTAAGAATCCGTCTTATGCGGGAAAACGTATTAGGCGGAAAATAAAATGTATGTCTTTAATTGCAGGAACCACCATAAATGAGCGTTTCAAGCGGAAAATCGTATTAAACGGGATCGTTTTAACCGGGTTCTACTGTATATATATTTTTTTAATAACAAAATTATATTTCGAAAGTTCATATTCGAAGGATCATATTTACAACACTTTAGGTTTGGCATTATTTTCACACGTTAAAACGCAATTTAAGAAATTTGACAATAGACATTTCTTACAGCTCGTAAGAAGATTCCAATTCAAAGCTTAGTGAAAATTGTGTACAGATTTAAATGTCCCGATTAAATAACAATTTAACACTTATCTTTTCTGATCATTTAAATTTTGTCTTCGACAAAAGTCTATTTATGTGAAAATGAAATTTAAATGTTCAAGAAAGTTTTATAACATTTATTTAATGATGACATTTAAATTTTTATGCAATTTTGACTAAACTTTGCGAATGTTTCGAGATAAAAGTGTTTACAGTAAGCAAAAATCATTCAGCATAACGTCCTAAAATCGTTTTCATATCAAACGTTATTTACTGCAAGTTGATTTGACACCTCAATTTTAATCAGAAAGTCTTACAACTATAACGTGATACATCCGATTACCGGTCATTTTCCCGAATCTAAAATCCCGAAAGGCGATTTCTCGAAAACCCAATTTCCCGAATACTCAAATTCCCGCAAACCTTTTTCCCGAAGACCTTTTTCCCGAAGCGAAAATCCTGAAGACTTTTTTCCCGAAAAGAAAATTTTACAAAAGTTTAATTTCCTGAAAAAATTTAAATTTCTCAAAAAAATGAAAGGGTAGGATCATGTTACCATGGTAACTACTCAAATGTTTTTAAACGGATGTCAGTCAGTTAACCGTTATTTATAACGTGTTTGTAAAC
This sequence comes from Leptopilina syphax, assembly GCA_032872505.1. NCBI lineage: Eukaryota > Metazoa > Arthropoda > Insecta > Hymenoptera > Figitidae > Leptopilina > Leptopilina syphax. The sequence goes on along the minus strand of CM065468.1, from coordinate 55,428,005 downwards.
TTTTACTTGTTAAATTGGTTTTTTATAAAGTTTTATTTTTGAATAAAGTTTGATACGTGTTTTTGAAGATTTTTTATTTTTATATTTTATTTATTTTTTAATTTTTTTTAATAAAGAATTAAAATGGATGATGCTGTAAATCTTGGAACGAAATTAATTTTACGCGGATTTATTTATCAACGCTCTAGAAGTCATAAAGGGAAAACTTATTGGGATTGCGTAAGAGTTCGTGCGAAATTGTGTGGTGTTCGGGTGATTACTGCTACCAGTGAACCATTTGAAAACGTAGTAATTTTAAAAGATGTCGTTGATGTGGATCACGCTCACGCACCGAATCATGAGCAATGTGAGGCTGAAATAGTGTAGGCAAGGTAAGTCGATTTTTTTATAATTATTATTTACTTCTTTTTTATTTGTTTCTATTTTCACTATAACCATAGGTTGAAAAGAACAGCAGAAAACCACCCTGAACAGCCACCTGCTCAAATTTTACGTACAGAATTGCCGTAGCTGAGTGAAGGAGTACTTAGCCAGTTACCAGAAAGAGAAAATCTGAAGAAAGCAATGAGAAGACAACGTCAGAAAAACCTCCCTCCAAATCCGACATCGTTGGAGCATTTGAATTAAATTCCAGAGCGATATCGTAAAATATCACTACTTTTTGATACTTTATACTTTTTGATACCACCGTAATAAATTATTAATTTCTCAAATTCTTTATTTTATTCGGGAAAAAAGGACTTTCGGGAAAACAGGTTTTCGGGAATTTGGTCCTACGGGAAATTTATGATTTAAAGCTTTCGGGAAAAAGGTTTGCGGGAATTTGTTCCTCCTTAAGAGAACGTATAAGTTGGCGCTGATGTGAACGCTCTTTTCTGTTCTTTTGATCTTCTCGGTTTTCTTCTACAAAGCAGAGTGTTCTTTTTAAGGGCCTGTACTGTCAGCCAGTAATGCAGCATATGTGGCAAGCCAATACGCGCTGCTTAGCTACACTGGAACCTTGATTATACCGAAATTGGTTATAAGGAAAACAGAGGCCCTGAAATAGAATGAGGGGAGAATGGAAGCTTCGAGCTTGACTCGATGATGACAGTAGTGTACCATTAAAAAGTCTAGTTTTCTCCCTGATATGACATACTTACAAGTTATTTAATCTAATATGAATTAATTTATTCGTTTAAAAATTTAATTTAACATTGCCAAATTATCAATTTCACACTAACAATAAATTTAAAATATATAAAAAGAATTAACACGAGACATAATTTCAATCGAGGACAAAAAAGTGTTCGTACGGCCCTGCATGTTTTTGCTTTTTCGTCAAGGTGACGGAATTTAAATTCAGTAGATAATTGGTAAATTCAATAATTACATAATAAAAATATGCTTAAAAAATACGTTCCGTAAAGAAAAATTAGCAAAACCCGGCTAAAAAACAGCGTCCTAATGTGGTTGCTCCCCTTAAATTTTTTTTATTGTGCTAAATATTAAGAATCTTTCTTTACGCTTAAATTGCATTTTGGATTCTCTTTACGTGCTTGCCGACAGTGTTGTGTGTAAAGGGGACAAGAAAAGACTTTTATTAGAGTAGTTATTTTATTCTATTTTCACTATTTTGTCCTGTGTTGATGAATTTCCTTATCACCATTCTTAATAGCCTTAAGCAGTTATAAGTTCTTTGGTGTTGTTCCATTCAAAAAGTTTTAGCCCCTTTGCTAGCATTATTTCTTTGTTTCTCAGAAATCGCTCTTCCTACTTCAAGATGTCACACAACCACTGATCAAGTTATATTAGCATGGTCTTTGCCAGTTTATCCTTTATCTAATTCTAAAAATGTAATTATTTTAATGTGGTCTGATTTGAATACAATCATATTTCTCACAGTAGAATTAAATCTTTAAAGATTTTAAATAAATATAAAAATTTCTTTTTACAATATTTAAATTGTTTTATTGTTCTATTTTTCACGTCCAATATAATTTAATCATATTTAAAAATTTAACCATCTGTTATTAGTCTAATACAAAGTTCCTTTCCCGAAAGATTGTTATAACTAAATTCCCTTGATGTCCTAAACAGTTCTTAATTGGTACCAAGGGAGACGTTACTTTGCCACTGGCTTTTCAAAGTTCTCAGCCCTTTAGTTGAACATGAGTCTAGCTGCCGAAAGTTTACTAAACACGAACCTTGTTACTATCAAAAAATTAAAATTTGAAGACTTTTAGAAGATATTCAAAATAAAAGCGTTTTATGACTTTTAGATGACTTTAATCGCTTTTACCTAAATAACTTGGTAAAAAAGTTGTTCAATTGTAATTTAATTAATGTAATAGGATTAACACGCGGGTAGATTAGGATATTACTAAAATTCGGACACTTTTGTTTTTCTGTCGAATTTCTTCACATTTTGAACATACATCTATTTGTGTAAATTTTAAATCAAATTTTTTATAAAAAAAATTTTTGAAAAATTGGTAGCTTATTTTTTGATTGGGATGATATCTCTCATGTAATATTGTTATATTTAATAACAGGAATTTTATTTTCTATTTTTATGTCCTTTAATATTCTTATTCTATTTTCAGTTACACCATGCAAACTTAAAAATGTTTTATTTCATTTTAATTTTTCATTTCTATCTACTTCAATATGATATTTATATAAGAAGTTCTGAAGTTTAAAATTTTTAGAATTGGAGTCCTATGAATTAATTTCTAATCGTCTGATGTATCCTGTACAAAATTAACCTTTATTAATGAGTACAAATAAATATCTTGTTCATTATTCGTGTTGAAATCGTTATTTCGTTTAATAATATTATCCTTGTTGTCTTGGGATAGGTCGAAACATTCTTGACAACACCTGAGATCACAAATACAATACTTATATAAGTTTATTTATTTATTTTTTATTATAAGTTTATAATAATAATAATAATTCAAGTAAATATTTACATGTATTCAGAAAATATTTTTTTTATTTTAATCTATAAATTTTCTTAAATCAAGAAAATATGTTTTCTGTCCGATAAAATATTTTCTTAAAATAATATATTTTACATTTTTTACATGTTGATTAATAGTTCTTATTAGTGGAATTCCATATTTTCTTGGGTCAAGAACATATGTTCTTCTGACAAGTATACTATACCAAGAAAATCATTGACTACGATACACTAACATACTTGACTCGTTTCTATGAAATTATGATATTTATTTTAACCAAGTAAAATTTCCTTCATTCAACTGAATTTTTTTTTCAGTTTACTATTAGAAATGAATGAGATAAAGTAATAAAAAGTTTTTGATGATGAAATATTTAGTCACATATATATTGTGATGCACACACGTGCTACTTTTCGGTTGGCATGACACTTAGGAGGGTTCGTGTTGCTTTCTGGGTTACGATGAACTTGTATGTGTAGGTAGTATATCTCCTCACATTTATATGAGAAATCTCTGTGTGTAAATGTAAGAGAGTGCACATAATTAATGCAGGAAATTGGAACTCGGCGTGCTCACTTTAAAATAACGGAAGTTACTCGTAAATTTCACTGGTCCTGGTAAAATTACCATATTTCGAAACTTTTGACTTATCAAATGTACCTACATAAGAAATCTTTCGAGATATTTTCAGTTTTCCAATGTTATAAATCATTTCATACTTACGACATTTACAATAAAAATTTTTGACTCATGATGATTTGAGTACTTTGCTTTGAGTTTATAAAATTCTTACATATCTTGTAATACGTACGTGTAAAAATTCCCTTTGTTATTCCTGGCTACTTCTGCACTTTGGAGAATTCCAATAATATTTTATTAAATTTATTAAGGATAAAAGCTTTCTAATTAAGTCTGATATAAAATAGATTAATTTAATATTAAAGGCTTTTAATTTCATCGCTTTCACGTGGGATATTTCAAATTCATCTTTTACGAAAAAAGATAATTGAAATAGAAAATAACAATCATAAGCGATGTTTTACAACTGACCCGGAGACAAAGAACTGACTCTAGAACGTACTCAGGATATCATTTTTAGAAAAAGCCTGAGTTAAAATTTAGACCCTCTTTTAGGCCTGCTAAATAGTAAATCGAACCTCCTTTAAACCTGCTTACTTCTCAAAACCCTACTTTCACTCTTATTTACTCTTCTTTTAACCTCTTTTCAAGAGTACTTTTTCTCGCTACTGCAAAAAATGTGTACATTCAAACTTGAAAAAAATATTTTTTTTAAATGGATATAAAAATTACTGAAGGCATTTTAAAGTTAAACTTTCCAGCTTTTCAAAAACAGACTTAAAATTTTTTATAAACTAAGTACTGTCGAAAATTATCAGTACGGCTCCACATACCAATCTATAAATCACGATTTTTCTGTAAAACCAAATGTCAGAGAATTAACAAATATACCATTCAAAATCTTATAATATTCTACATTAAATGATAATCTATTCTATCTATTATAATTTAACCTAAAAATTGAAATTTTTTTTACAATTTTTTTAACTCTAGAATATTTTTTAAAAATTATATACAAAAATTAAAACATATATATAGACATCCTCCTTCAAGTTTCAACTTTAATTTGTGACCAAAAAAGTTAAATAATCTTATTAGGTTCCCGAGATATCATTATAAATGTCAGAGCATGTTTTTGGACTAATGCATTAAATTAGTTAATTTTGTACGGGTTTTGACTAAAAATGCTCTGACATTTATAATGATATCTCGCGAACTGAATAAGATTTCTTAACTTTTTTGGTCTTAAATTAAAGATGAGACTGGAATGATGACATCTATTAAAGTTACAAATTTTGTCTGCAATTTTTCAAAAATATATGCAAAAGTCTAAAAAATTGTAAAAAAAAATTTAATTTTTTCTTAAATTTATCAATTGCTAAAATCTTTGTGTAATTTAATAAAATTTGCAAATGTATATCATTTAACGTAAAATATTATAAGTATTCGAATGGTATATTTGTTAATTTTCTGACATTTGTTTTTACAAAAAAATCGTGATTTAAGGATTGGTATGTTTTTGGGCCATGCGCGTGGAGCCGTACCGATAATTTCCGACAGTAGTGTACTTAAAATATTTTTATATTTTTAATCGGTAACTACAAATTTAAGTTTTATCCCCTGACGCTTGGGTCACTGGAGTTGCATCTCCATGATTCCTAACTTCTAGTAAATTAATTAATGTATTTGATGAACTTTTCCGTAAGTAAGACAATCTAAAATGCGGATTTCATGTATATTCTCTTTTTTGGTACATCTGTAAGTATTACTATAACGTCTTTGGTTACAAAGTTTAGGATCCGGAAACTATTTCTAGAAGTTATATGAAAATGAAATGTATTGAAAAAATTAGTTACACGGAAAAAATGTAGGAACTGCAGAGGTACCCATGTCTAGTTCAGCGCTTCTGCTACTATCTCCTTTGTACGTAGTAGAGTGCAAAGATGCCTTCCTAGTTTGAACGTGTCACACTCATATGTTTCCATGGAAACATATCAGTGCGACACGTTCAAACTAAGAAGGCATCTTTGCACCCTACCGTACAACCGATATCTTAAAAGGGTAGCTCTGGTGTCACCTCATGTACATCAGACGCGCCAAAGTGGGCATCAGAACTTCCTTTTTGGGATGTTAATTGTTCAAAGGTATAGAACAAACACCGTACCAAGAAATAGTTGTCCCTACTAATTAATTGAATTACGCTCTAGAGTCCAACTAGTTGGATATATCGTCGGCTTAGTGGAAAACTGTACCATTTTAGGTATTCGTTATAAACTGTACCATTTCGGTAAATTGTTTTAAAACATGCCATTTCGAGAAAAACATTTTTTTTTGCTTTTTTTCAAAGTTTGTCAACACTGCTGCTAGACATAAAATAAGGTTATGCTTTTTTAAAAAGCGGTATCTTAAATATATTCTTGTTCATTTTTTCAATGTATAAATTCAAAATTTCTTATAATTTAAATTAATTGCTTGTTAAATACACTGGTCGACAAAAAATAACTTTTTTTCTAATTCAAAGTTCGGACAAGGATAGTCTTATAGGATTTGCATCGCTGAACACAAATCTGACCTCCAAAAGTGCCCATCACGTCGAGATTTTGAGAAAAATGGACTCAAAGTTTCAAAAAACCCTGTTTTTGGCCTTTTTTTATCACGTGTAGAAAATGATGCCGAGGTGCTAGAAATCTCTAATTAGTCTTAAATTAAAGCTTGAACTGTCAACTATAAGAATAAAATCAAAAAAGCTCTGAATCAATCAAAAATTTTCATATAGCACAACTTTTTCATGTGCGTGCGCACTCTATTTGCACTCATAGAGCGACACACAATGGCATACTTACTTATTCATTTTATTTGCGCTATTTATTGTTATTTATCATTTTTGGGGTCGCTGAACGTTGCTGATTGAATGTAAGGTCATTATTAAAAAATTCAAAATGGCGGTTTTAAATTGGCGGACATAAGAAAATTAATAATAATAATTTAATAATGATTTTTTAATAACGACCTTACATTCAATCAGCAACGTTCAGCGACCCCAAAAATGATAAATAACAATAAATAGCGCAAATAAAATGAATAAGTAAGTGTGCCATAGTGTACCGCTCTATGAGTGCAAGTAGAGTGCGCGCGCATATGAAAAAGTTGTGCTATATGAAAATTTTTTATTGATTCAGATATTTTTTTATTTGATTCTTATAGTTGACAGTTCAAGCTGTAATTTAAGACTAATTAGAGATTTCTAGCACCTCGGCATCATTCTCTACACGAGATAAAAAAAGGCCAAAAACAGGGTTTTTTGAGACTTTGAGTCCATTTTTCTCAAAATCTCGACGTGATGGGCACTTTTGGAGGTCAGATTTGTGTTCAGCGATGAAAATCCTATAAGAATATCCTTGTCTGATCTTTAAATCATTTTTAGTGTCGACCAGTGTTATTAGAAATTCTTTAGTGCAACGCTTTTATAGATCTTCATCGAAATGGTATGTTTTATAACAAACTTTAAAAATAGTATAGTTTATAACGAATACCTGAAATAGTACATTTTCCCACTAAGCCGACGATATAATGTGACACGGACAGTTAAAAGAAACCTACGATCCGAAAAAAAGATTTCGAGAAAAACGACTTTGAAGTTTAGCAAGTTGATTTTGATACTTGTGAACGTTTTAATAAATTTAAACTCGTTACTCGGGGGTTATTGGGATCGCTGATTACGAATCCGATGTTAGTTTTAGAAAATTTAAAATGGCGGATCCAATATGGCGGATGACTTTTTTAAAAATTGATCGGATTCGCTTGAAAATCGTTACTCGGGGGTTTTTGGGGTCGCTGATTATAAATCCGATTTTAGTTTTTAAAAATTCAAAATGGCGGATCCAATATGGCAGATGACTTTTTTAAAAATTGGTCGGATTCGCTTAAAAATCGTTAATCGGGGGTTTTTGGAGTCGCTGATTATAAATCCGATGTTAGTTTTTAAAAATTCAAAATAGCGGATCCAATATGGCGGATGACTTTTTTAAAAATTGATCGGATTCGCTTGCGAATCATTACTAGGGGTTTTTGGGGTCGCTGATTATAAATCCAATGTTCGTTTTTCAAAATTCAAAATGTCGGTTCCAATATGGAGGACAAAATATAAAATTTGTTCGAATTCGTGTAAAACTAAAAAATCTCGTTGACACCGAAAACGAGGTCACTGATTAAGAATCCGATGTTATTTTTCCGAAATTCAAAATGTCGGATTCAATATAGTGAACGTAGTTTAAAAAAATGTTTGGATTCTCATATTAATTTATACTTTAGGGGTACACGGTGAAAAATGAAAATTCAGATTTCGGACTAAATATAAAATCATTTGAGTAATTTCTATTGGGGACCATTCAAGTATTACGTAAGCATTTAAGGGGGAGGGGGGTCTAGCTATTGCTTATTTCCATTAGAAAAAATGGCGCTTATGCATATAAAAAATCTTACATGGGGGAGGGGAGGGTCTAAAAACCTGAAAAATATGCTTACGTAATATTTGAATAGCCCTTTGTCGTAGGGACGAATATTAAATTTTAGATTTTAATCCCAAAAAGTTTAGGAATGATTTTCAATTGAAATCAGTTCTAGATATTTTAGCAAACGCTAATATTTTTTTTTGTGTAAGTACTTTTAGATTCCTTGATTTATTTTAATTTGTAAAGGAATTATTATTAAATAACATTTTATGATGGTGTTCTATTGTTCAATGTGATTTTAACTAAATTTCGTATTGCCAGATGCATTAATTGTGTAAATTTCAATTACATCAAAAAAGCAATAAATTCAAATGTGCAAAGAATTAAGTATAATTATTATTTTTACATTGATTTTAACCCAGCTATTTAATAATTTCAATCTGTGTATAAACTTTCACTTGAAATGAACTGTTTAGTGCAAGAGTACTGAGATCCATTCCCAGACAGTTTAGGAACATCTGAAACTTTGGGGCGCGCTTGCGCCATCGTTAGTGTATAGCAGGGCACAGTGTCTTTGATTCAGTTTCGGCCGCTATTTGAAGTGCGTTTGTTACAATTCTCGAAATTTTCAGGCGTTTGAAAGAAAAAGTTCTGGCGATTCAACTTGGAGTGTTCTGACATGGCTAAAAATATAAACTAGTATTGTTTCTCATAAAACTAGATCAAGTGATGGATAAGAGTACGTTTTTAAAAAATGAATTTGAATTTAAGTTTTTTTTCCTTATAAATTATTTTATGCTTAGTTCCTTTTTTCCAGCTACATATTGTACAATAAAAACTAAATAAATAAATAATCTAAACTCAAAATAATGTTCTTCTTTTAAACAATTAAATAGTTATAAAATTAGACAATAAATATACTGTATAACAAATTTATTTAATATAATAATATAATTGACTATATTACTATTAATTTATGACTATACAAAATATATTTATTTTTAATGGAAATTTAATTTGAAACTAAATGTAAAATCTAAAAATGAAATAATTAAAAATATTAGAATTCTTTAAATTTTAGACACTTCTCTTGGGGATTTTTATTATATTATTTAAAGATATTTGAATATGAAATCTTTCTTTAAAAATTTAAAAGCAAAACCTATGGTGAAAATGACATAGGTCTTGAATTTAATTTTCAAAGAGATTCGATGTTTAAATATTTATAAAGAATAAAAATAAAATTCCCCAAGAGAAGTTTCTAAAATTCAAAGAATTGTAATATTTTTAATTATTTCATTTTCAAATTTTTCATTTAGTTTCAAATTGAATTTCCATTAAAAATAAATATATTTTGTACAGTCATAAATTAATGGTAATAATTAATGGTTAATTTATGAATAAGTATAAGAAATCTGAATGTTTTGACTAATAGAAATAATAATATAGGTTACTAAAAGATTTTACTTATTCCGTTAATTTTTTATTGAAACGATCCACGCCGCCCTGCTCTCATTGTAGTCAGTATGGGAATCGACACTAGACTTGTCTTGGACTCTGCCCAGGAGCGCCTATCAACATGTTCACTCTGCCTTGTTCCGCCTATAAGTGTGCATGTGAACGAAAACACGTTAAGCCTACTGACGTGCTTTAAACCTTTTACGATTTATTTCCCTATTTTTTATCCTGGAGCCGCAAAGGTAGACAAGTTTGAGAAAGAAATCTAAGTTACTAGCGCTAAACTCCACAATTTTCAATCGGATTTTTCTGCGTGTACTTTGGGGTCGATGATTAGGAAACAGATGGGTTTCTGGATCTCTATGTAAATTAGTATTTATTTGTATTAATGATGTGTTTAATTGTTCTTACCAATGTCATAGTTATTTTGTTCTTGTAGTTATTTTATTCCAAGAATTTTCCTTAATGCAGTAGCTTCAAAGGAAGCATTTATTAATTTATTATTTAACAAACACCATCGGTGGTGGGACAAAGTTAACATTTTGTCATTAGTGTCAGAACTGAAGTATTAGCTTATGTTTACTGCGCGTAAATAAAAGAAAAGAGTTTGGTTACCGAGGCAAAGAAAAGAAAAACTGATATATCAGATACGAAAGTTAAATCCACGAAAAAAATATGAAAGAAGCCGAATTAATTTTAAAAAATAAAGTTTTTAAACATTCTAAATTTGTGAATTTTTTAAGTTTATAATCTTTTAAATTCTTAATCTTAAGTTCTTTATCGTGTTTTTCTTTGTCTCACGTCTTTTTAGTTATTGTGTTCTTCATTAAAGTAAATTTGTCATTTAAAAGACCATATACATATTTGTATTAAAACCATACATTTAAAAATTCTGAAAAGCAAATCTGTATAATTTGTAAATAACTCGTCCACCATATTGGATCCACCATTTTAAATTTTTAAAAACTAACATCGGATTCGTAATTAGCAACCCCAAAAACCCCCGAGTAACGAATTTCAAGTGAATTTGATGAATTGCAGAAAAGTATGTCAAATTTTATTTTGTTGTATTTTTTTTGTCAAAGTACCTAACTTTGAAGTGAGATTGTGAAAAAACTAGTGCAGCTAGAAAGCTGCGGTTTAATGCGTTAGAAAGAGCGGCCTATTCACTAAAAGAATCAATAAAAAATGAAAATCGATTTTTTCGGACCGTAGATCCCTTTTAACTGTCCGTGTCACAATTATGCTTTTAATGATTGATGCGAAAGTTGACTAAACATTGATAAACATAGGGGAATTAAGGAAACTGATACTTTGTCAATCCATTCCTGTAAAACAATAACACTGCGATCATGTATACTTTACTTCCGTAATTTTGCTGAGAATTTACTGCAATAAGGCCAACAAGGGAAGTGTTTCCTGGCATTTATTTATTTATTTATTTTTTTTACCTATTTACGGATTAGCGCGCATCGATTACCATCGGAAAATCTTTTTAATGAATACGTGTGAGACTCACCACGTAACGCATCGGTTTAGGCGTCCCCGACGGCTATTTAATTTCATTCTCAATTTGTCGTTTCACAAAATGACAAGCAGCATTATTCTGTTTGATCAAATACAATAAAATATTAAATAATAACGTGTCTTTTTCCTGATAAGCTGAGTCGGGGTACAATGCGGGGCCGTCGGCGTATCTCCGGTGAGTCTTGAAAATAATAAATGGTGTTATTTCCTAAGGAATTTTGATCGCAATAAGATGTGTTTAATTTAGCATAGTTTTACGACATTTCTGTACGCTTTGCACAGGTCTCGTCAGGACCTGTAATTTTCTTGTTCATTAAACCAAAATAAAAATTAATTGGTGAATTCTCTTACCCTGCGCTTTTCTTGAAAAGACTGAGTTAGCATATTTAATAATAAAAATTAATCTGTTTTAATATTTTTCCAAAAACATCTCTGGCGTCGGGCAATAAATTATTAAAACAAAAGTAGCGTTAGTTCAATTCCTGTGAGCAAACCTTTAGCAGTCAAGGTTGAGCCAACTATGGAAGTCTACTGGGGAAAATTCAGATAGTTCTACACTTACTTGCTGAGTCTTTGGAGGTCAAGACGCGATTGACGAATGTCGTCTAGAATTATTATATAATTTTCTTTTATTTTGTTTCTTAAGTAATTTGAGTTTCTAATGTGTCGTGAACCGAAAGAGAGTGCCAAAAAGTGTTAGAATTTGTTAACGTCGCAACGGTTAGTTTTTAAAAGTTCGTTTGGGTTCAACTTGTTCATAGAGTTGTTTGCATCGCAGATTTGTCTTGGCAGAATCCCCGTTGAGATTTGTGCAAATTCGTTTTCAACATTGATTGTGTACCAAATAATATTCCGGAAACTGAACTGTTTTTTAAAGACATTTAAACCAAGTATAATATATATTCAATATATTTTTGGTACATTATAGTATATATTTGTTTCACAATATGGTAACATGTTTATTTGTTCGAAATAAAAACTTTATTCGAACCAAATAATATGTAAAACTAAATTTGATGTAATAAATAAATTTCTATCTGGCATGAAAGAAATATAATTTTTTTACGTGTTAGCAGATAGGTAGAACTTAATTTATAGTTTTCAAGGGAACAACTTTATTTGAAAATACTTTGTAATTAAGCAGAGATTTAGTTGTTAATTATTTGTAAAAATAGTTAATTGTTGGTTGAAGTCTAGAGCTTTTGAAATTTATCTCCTCAACATCTTTCAATTACTGAACGTAATGAGTGATATCTCGCTCTTCATTACTTTCCTCTCGCGCACTTCATCTGTAATTGTTCGTCTCTTTAATTCTTTTTCGTTTGGGATTTGTTTTTCCAAATTGAACCTACCTTTTGATTACATCTTTACTTGTGGATTTTATTTATTGAGTTAAGTGGTATTTCTCTCTCTCTCTCTCTCTCTTCGTACCTGTAGATAAATTAGTAAAGGGGTCGAAGTTGGACAAATAAATGAGGAAAAGGAATGTAATGAGAACGACTGTTGCAATTCTGAGTTGGGTGGTTTAAAAAAGAGTGGCTTAATTCAATTACCGTTCTGAAATTGGTCCATCGGTACAGGAAGGAAAGAACCTGTTACTTTCGATGAACCACTCGATTTCGCTCTTTTGAATACTTCAGTCGATTAAATGTGTTAAAATTAATTGCAATTTTTTACTTGCTGATAATATTAGAAATACTTTTTTTAAATTAAAAAAAGGAATATTGTATTCATTATATTTATTGAATAACTGTAAACTTGAAAAAAATATATCTAGAATTTTTTCCTTTTTATTTTCAAAAAAACCGTTCAATTTCTAAAAAAAACACTTTAAAGATAGCAAATGTTACTTTTAAAAAATATATTTAACAAACATTTATTTTTTAGTGATTTGACTAATTTCTTTATATCTCCTAAAAAAATTACGTCAATTTCAATCAGTTGAATTGAAATGAGTTACATGAAGAAAATTCAAATAATTATTATTAATACTAAAATGCTAAAAGAAGATAAGTAAAATGCGTTATTTAAAAAAAAAATGTTTAAGCTTCAAATAAAATTTTGTATTAAGGACACATATGAGTTTTAAAAAATATTTTCCAGTTATAAAAGTACATACCTTTAAAATTTTTATACTTTTTTTATTCAATTTTAATACTTGCATCTCCTAAAGGAATGAACATAAAAAAATTCTTAGAAAAAATCTCAGTCCAAAGGAAAAATGTCATTAAAATAATAATCCATTAAAAAAAATTTAATTTTTTATAGATATAAAGATATAAAAATATAAAGAAATTAGGCAAATCATCGAAAATAGATTTTTGTTAAATATCTGATTGGAAAATTAACATTTTGTTGTTATGGTGACATTCTTTCAGAATTTTATGTTTTTTTAAAATAAAAAGAAAAATTTTTCGAAACTATTTTTTTATGTTTACAGTTATTTAATAGTCATAAAAAAGTAGAGATTGCACAATTATCGCCGGTACTGTATATGTATGAGTCTCATTTTTGTTTCAACTCAACATGAGTTAACTATGTTTCTTACCGTATTTAATTAATAAAGCACGGAGAAAATTTGTTCCTTACATTTTACCGAATTTTTCAATAAACTTGGGATATAGTAGCATAATCGTAATTTTTAATAATTTTTATATAATTTTTTCGGTAACAATATTTAAAATTTAATGTGATATCTTTATTCCTTAAGAACTAGTACTGTAAAAGTTGAAAAAAAATTGAAACTGAACGTTTAATGTAAATTAAATAAATACCTCCTTGATGGGCACTAACGTTTTAGGAATAGTTCGGTAAAACTTTCTTGACATGCTTAAAGTGTTAGTTTTCAGGAATAGTTCGGTAAAACATCCTTGACTTGCCTAAAGTTTTAGTTTTCTGGATTGAAATACTTTATTTCAAGTGTCCCGCAGTCAAATGAAAGACTTTTACACTAATAGTTGATTTTTTCCAACTTATTTAGACTTAATTAATAATCATTTTATTATTATTTAAATTAAAATTCAATTAATTAATTATTTTAAACACTTATTAATTGCCAAATATGTAATAAATGCTTTTAAATCAAGTAAAAAGAAAATATAAAATAGCAATAACATACTTATTTTTTTAACATATAATTTATTCATTTTAATTAAATATGAATAATAGTAAGTAAGTAAGCAAATAAACATAAGTAAGTAAGCGAAAAGGAAATAAATAAGTAAGCAATTAAACATATAAGTAAGTATGTAAGTAAGTAAATAAGTAGGTAAGCAAGTAAGCAAAAAGGAAATAACTTGCTTGCTTACTAGCTTACTTTCTTATTTGCATACTTACTTGCTTATTTCTTTCTTGCTTACTTTGCTTACTTGCTTACCTACTTATTTGCTTACTTCCTAATTTCCTTCTTGCTTACTTACTTCCTTATATTGTTACTTGCTTACTTTCTTATTTCCTTCTTGCTTACTTTGCTTACTTGCTTATTTCTTTCTTGCTCACTTGCTTACCTACTTATTTGCTTACTTCCTAATTTCTTTCTTGCTTACTTGCTTGTTTCCTTTCTGCTTACTTACTTTCTTATATGCTTACTTTCTTATTTCCTTCTTGATTATTTTGCTTACTTGCTTATTTCTTTCTTGCTTACTTTGCTTATTTCTTTCTTGCTTACTTTGCTTAGTTGCTTACCTACTTATTTGCTTACTTCCTAATTTCCTTTTTGCTTACTTGCTTGTTTCCTTTCTGCTTACTTACTTCCTTATATGCTTACTTGCTTACTTTCTTATTTCCTTCTTACTTACTTTGCTTACTTGCTTATTTCCTCCTTGCTTACTTTTCTTACTTGCTTATTTCCTTCTTGATTACTTACTTTCTTATTTGCTTACTTTCTTACTTGCTTATTTCCTTCTTGCTTACTTTATTCTTTATTTGCTTACTTGCTTATTTCCTTTTCGCTTTTTAATACCTCACAATTATTATTTAATATTTCAGAAAGATTAATTTTCTATTAATTAATTTAATAATTTCCAACTTGGACTTTTAATATGTATATTTTTAATTTTAAACACAAAAATTTGAGAATAATAAGGATTTTCATAAATTATTGTTTTATTCCATTAAATACAAATTTAAACGTTTTTCTTTATAATAATAAAAACATAATTTAAAAGTATTTCATAAATTGACCTTGAATATAGTTAGAAATGATTCATTAATATAAATAATTTTTAATTTTGTACAACGATAGTTTATTAATTTGAATCTTTCTCACAAGCGGTGAAATAAAATTGAGATTAATATATAAGGACAGTTGAAACTTCCTGAAGCATTAATGTAAAGCGTGCGATGTGTGTATTAGTGTATGCGTTTAGAATGTACTGTAGGCAGGTGTATCAATTAGTATTTGTTCGTAAACAATTGTAGGGGGTTTAGGTAGTGATTAAAGTAGGTAAATTGAGAGTTACGGCAGTATTAATATAGATCTACTGAAGTAACATTATTTTTTATTTTTGTTCTTCAAGTTTTACCGAACTTTCAGTAAATTGCAACTCGTCAGTTTCACCGAAGACTTTAACTTACGTTTTACCGAACTATTCAATAAATTGCAACTCGTCAGTTTTACCGAAGACTTTATCTTACGTTTTACCGAACTATTCAATAAATATGA
This sequence comes from Leptopilina syphax, assembly GCA_032872505.1. NCBI lineage: Eukaryota > Metazoa > Arthropoda > Insecta > Hymenoptera > Figitidae > Leptopilina > Leptopilina syphax. The sequence continues at coordinate 55,412,382 of CM065468.1, read as the reverse complement.
ATGTAGCGAGCACTTGGCTTACGTTTTACCGAACTGTAAGTGAAGCGCTAATACATGTATCGTGAGCTTTATGATTTTTACATTATTTTTCAATGCAATTTCTTTTACAGTCTAGTTCTTGAAAAATTACTGTTTTGACACTTCATCCCAGTTTTACCGAACTAAATTCAGTAAAATTTCAGGAATAAATTTTCTCCGTGAGTAATTACATTATTTTTCGAAGTTTATAAAATAAAATACATTGAAAATTGATTTCGTTAGAGTCAATTTCAATCTAATTTTGATTATTCTTACAATATTTATGATCAATTTGAAAAAATTAAAAGCGGTGGATTTATTATAACATAGCATTAATTAAATTATTTCATACTGAACACGGTTAATCGGATTATAACAAACTTAAATTATTATGGAAATATAATTAAACTAAACCAACCAAAAAAATATTAAAGTTTTACATTTTTTATTAATAGTCTATTTTTTACCGAAAATTCTCCATTTCGATTTTTTGGCATATTTTTATATTTGTTGATCTCAGGAATTCAAAAATCGCATTTTTAAAAAATATCATTCCGTATGTTTGTGTAAACATTACATTTTCATAAGTATCTCGAGACTATGAAGAGCTTAGGGATGGATAAATACACGAATATGATGTCAGATTTTCAAAATTCAAAATGTTGGATCCAATGCGGCGTCGGAAAGATTAAAAATCAATCGATTTTGATAATATGGACGACAAAAAAGTAAATACTGATCGTATTTATTTGATAGTTGTTACTCCAGGATTTGTTGGGTCGCTGATTACGAATCTGAATTCAGTTTTTAAAAACTCAAAATAGCGGATCCAATATGTCTGACAACAATTAATAATTGAACAAATTTATTTTAAAAGTAGTCACTCTGTTTTTGAGTCGCTGATTACGAATCTAAAGTCAGTTTTTCTAAATTCAATGTTTTTTTTAAAAAAACTGACTTCAGATTCATAATCAACAAGTAACAACTTAAATGCAGATTAATCTTCAGCGAACCCGAGAATAAAACAACATCCATGATTTAAATTACATATTAATAACTGTACTACATTACAGTCAAGATTAATATTTACTTTTTCTTGTCTATATTGTCAAATTCGATTGATTTTAAATCTTTCCGCCAACATATTTTCTACCCTTAAAATGCAAAACGGGCTTATATAAAAATTGCCAAGTTGACTTAAATGGTACTAATTTATTTTTTAATTTCATAATGAAAACATTTTCAATTCATCGTTGTCATCAATTAAAAATATTCAGGTATGCTATACTCTTAGACGTTGTTACTTTCCTCCTAGGGGGTGAGGAGGAAAATGACAAATGCACAGGTCACGAAAAGGGTTTGCTATAAACTGACTATTTAGATATATGCAAATGAAAATTCCAAAAACGATTATTTAAAAATTTAATGACTTTTTCAGGCATTGTTTAGGTAACATTTTTCAATAAATTATAAAATTATTTGACAAGAAAAAAACTTTAATTATTAATTAATAAATAACAATATAATCTTTAAATACATTTATTAAAAAAAGCATACTTTTTCCTTTTTAATATCGATATTTCAATTTTTTTAGAGCAGATTAGGGCAAGATCACCACTATTTCCCTTTTTAAGTTGCTGATACGAATCCAGAGCCATTAAAAACAAAAACCAAACATGGTTTAAAAGATAAGTACTTTGGCTGCATTTAACTCCAGACTCAAATTCCGATATCTTCATGATTCGGTGCTACAGCCATTCTACCCAACCCTTACAAGACCAATGGAAAATATGATAAGTGCTAAAATTGAATTTGATGGAATTTCGTCTCAAACAATTAATAGATCTTCTTTTGTTCGTTATTTGAATCAAATTCCTGAGACTGATTTCATTTCTCACTTATCTGGTTTTAAATTTTAACTGTTGACGCAGGAGAACCGCAGAAAAAGAACAAAGTCGCAACAGCGACAGAGTTGGAGCGCCGCCCTCGAAGGCTAAAGTCTTACGACAGTTCCGAGGGTGGGTAAAGGGCTTCAAAAGAAGGGTTACGGGTTTTAGTGGGTCGGGGCTGGCAGTAGGTCGCCAGTTTATAAAATTTATTATTTTATATATATTTTTTTTTATTCTACTAACCACACATAACCTTGGACTGCGGAGTCCAAAGTATCTGTATGAAGATTTCCTAAAAGTCCCTAAGCAAAAAAAATAAATAAATTATCTCTATATTTGACTTCTCCTTTTGATTAGTTTGCTCCGCTTTACTCAATTAATATAAAAAAAGTCTTATTGGATGACAGATGAAATAAAAGCTCTTATTAAAGAAAGAAATAGGCTTCGTAGAAATGCTAAAATAACTAAAAATATTGCTCGGAGATTTGTAACTTTCACGCAAGTGATTATTTATCAGCTTTTTCACACTTCTACTACAGCTCCTATGTCTACATTTGCTAGTTTTCAAGTCAATTGTCTTGTCTGCTTTTCTATCAGCAAAAAGTAAAATAAAACTTTTTTCCACATTACATATATTAATTATTATTATTGTTTGTCATTATTCAATTGTTTAATAGTATATTAATAAAACAATAAAATAGAACATTCGTAAATAATTAGTCCCTGATTATAAATCTAAAGTTTTTTAAAAAATATCCAAAATGGCGGATCCAATATGGCGGACAAAACTAAAATTTGATCAGATTCGATTAAAATTTGTTACTCGGAGTTTGTTAGGGTCGCAGATTACGAATCTGAAGTCACTTTTTAAAAATTCAAAATGGCGGATTCAATATGGTGGACAAATTTTCAAAAATTGATCAGATTTAATTAAAACTTGTTACTTAGGGGTTTAAAGGGTATTTCATTACAAATCTGAAATCATAATTTAAAAATTGAAAAAAGCGGATCCCATATGACTCAAAAAATTTTTAAATTTGATGCAATTCGCTTAAAGCTTGTAATAGTAACAAATTGTTTACATTATAGAACAGTATGAAGCTAGAATTTACTAAGAATTTCTGAAAAGTGACTTCAGATTCTTAATCAGATACCCTAAAAACCCCTGAGTAACAAGTTTTAATTAAATCTGATCAAATTTAAAACTTTGTCCACCATATTGGATCCGCCATTTTTAATTTTTAAAAAGTGACTTCATATTCGTAATCTGTGGCCCCAAAAACCCCCGAGTAACACGTTTTAAGGGAATCGTATCAAATTTGAAAATTTTTTTGCCATATTGGATCCACCATTTAAAATTTTTAAAAAGTAACTTCAGATTTGTAATCAGCGACCCTCAAAACCCCCGAGTAACAAGTTTCAATCGAATCTGATCAAATTTGAATTTTGTCCGCCATATTGGATCTGCCATTTTGGATTTAAAAAAAAAACTTTTGATTTATAACGAAACTAATATGGCGGACGAATAAAAAAAATCATTGAATTTCCTTGAAACTTGTTACTTAGAGGTTTCTGGGGTAATTACGAATCTTAGATTCGATTTTTAAAATTCAGAATGGCGGATCAAATATGTTCAAAACTATAAACCCCAGTAGAAAAAAACATTTACGTTCGAGGAACGTTCCTAAAACGTCTCATGTTTCCCAAATTAACATTTTGAAAACGTTTATTTAGCATACTTTTCATATGCTACAAGCTTATGAGGTCATGTTACTTACTGTTTTATATATATATATATATATATATATATATATATATATATATATATATATATATATACACTGAAAAAAAAGTTCATTGAATCAAGTAAATGCATTTTCTTGACCTGATTTATTTGAAACAAACCTATATTTTCTTATTGGAAGAAATTTATTTTCTTGTGTCAAGTAATTTTGAGCATTGATCAAAGTTATTGAAATAAGAAAATATGGGTTTGACATAAGTAAATATCTTACTGTTTCAAACGAACTTTTTTACATGCGCCAAGTCTCGAAAAAGTATTGAATCAAGAATATCATGTTCTCACGTCAAGTAATTTACCTTGAGTCATTTGGTATCTTGAGTCAAATCATTTTTTTATTTCCTTTAAAGCATCTATTTATTTCATCCAACACCCATATTCTTGAGCCAAGAAAATGGGAAGATTAATACAAGTTAATAATTGTTTCAACTCAATTAAAAATTATTTTGTTTCAAAGAAATATTAATTAATCTAATCATTTCTTGTACTTGAAGCACTTCTATATTACCATGTTTCAAGAACATTTAATTTCTTAAAATAATATTATATTTCTCTTGAATTAAAAAATTTATTTTTTTAGTTGAATTAGTCATTAAATTTTTAAATCAAATCATTCTTTTGTTTTCTTTAAAAAAGTTTTTACTTAATTCAACGCTCATATAATCCTGATTCAAGAAAATACGAAGGTTAATATAAGTAAATATTTGTTTCAAGTTGATTAAAAATTACATTCAAATAATCCCATATTTATTTGAAGAAAGAAATTCATTTTCTCGTGTCAAGTAATTATTAGCATTGAACAGAATTCTTGAATTAACAATTTAGTATTTGGCGGAACTAAATATGTAATTATTTCAACCAAATATTTTACTTTTCCGAAGTACCAAAAAGTATTGAATCTAGAATATCATGTTCTTAAGCGAAATAATAAAGTATTGTCTGGAGAATTCATGTTTCTTGAATCGAATCATTTTATTTATTTGCTTTGAAACTTTTTTTTACTTAACACAATGCCGGTGTTCTTGATCCAAGAAAATATTTTTCTTCAAATGTACACTACCGTCGGGAATTATCGGTACGGCTGCACGCGCAGGGCCCAAAAACATACCAATCTTCAAATCACGATTTCTTTGTAAATGCAAATGTCAGAAAATTAACAAATATACCATTCGAAAGATTATTAAATTCTACGATTAATTATATTATATGCAACTGAAAATTTTAATAATTTATACAAAGCTTGCAGCAATCTACAAATTTGACAAAAAAAATTGTAAAATAAAATTTTTTTTAGAAATTATTTCAACCCCTGCACATTTTTTAAAAATTGTAGGAAAATTTTGAAACTTATATAGGTGTAATCATTCAAGTCTCATCTTTAATTTAAGACCAAAAGAGTTAAAAAATCTTATTCGGTTCGTGAGATATCATTATATACGTCCGAGCATGTTTTTTGACAAATGCATTGAATTAGTCGATTCTGAACGTTTTTTGGCTGAAAATGCTCGGCCGTTTATAATGATATCTCTCGAACCGAATAAGATTTTTTAACTCTTTTGGTCTTAAGGGGTTAAACCACTCTAGAGCGTCAAAAAGAGGTTCTAATTTCAACATTTTTTTTAAAGAAAAGTTTAAAAGTAATGAAAAATATGTTTACATATCTCTATCAGGTACACTTTAACCCTTTAAGGACCAAATGTACAAAAATGTTATTCGAAATTTGCGAGCAATTTTTAGTATGAAAACGTATTGCTAAAAATTTTGCAAAAGACATTTCTTAAAGCTCAGGAACCGCCCTTTCGAATGCTGCAATAACAAATATTTAAAATTTATAAATAAACAAATTACATACAGTTATTTAAAAAAAAACACAATTTTTTCAAGATTTTTTTTTGAAAACCAATTTTTTTTTTTTTTTGGAGAAGGAATACGTCTCAAAGGTAAAAATATCGCGTCAAAAATGTCTAACCTAAAATGTTGTAAAATAAAAATTTGAAAAAAACAAAATGGCGGATCAAAAATGGCGTTCAAAGTCGGCTTTTTAATAAATAATATACAGCAAGTGCACATTTTTTTTAAAACCTCACAGATTCGCTTGAAACTGATTACTCGGGGGTTTTTAAGGTCGCTGATTACGAATATGATAATAGTTTTCAAAAATTCAAAATGGCGAATCCAATATGACGGATACTTTTTTTAAAACTTTATCGGATTCACTTGAAACTAATTACTCGGTGTTCTTGGGATCTCTAATTACGAATATGATAGTAGTTTTCAAAAATTTTAAATGGCGATTCAATATGGCGGATACTTTTTCTAAAACTTCATCGGATTCACTTGAAAATAATTACTCGGGGGTTCTTGGGATCTCTAATTACGAATATGGTAGTAGTTTTCAAAAAATAAAAATTTCGGACCATATACATTAATTTTTGTAATATTTTACAGTAGTAACTTCAGAATTGCGTTAACTTTATTTTGTTGTAAAATATTTCAATGTTTATTAATTAATTAATTACTAATTCGAAAAAAGCGTTTTTTTCGTTTTAGATATTGAAAGTACACATCTTAAGCTTTCTTTTGGTACAAGAAAAAAAAAGGGTCCTTCTTGAAAGAAAAACCAAAAAAAATATTATACTAAAAAAATGTAGGTGTATATTACGTGGTAGTTAATTAGTTATACATATTACTAAATACTGTGAAAATATTAGCCCGATACAACAACTTGCAATTTTGACTTTGGTACACTCGAGAAAATTTGCCCCTTAAACATAATTAATCTTTATTTATGAGGCTTCAAAGACAGACAAAACTCGATAATAACAAAGAACAGTTCCTATTAGTATTATTATTATAACAAAGAAATAATTATGATTAGTATTATTATTATTAAGTTTAATATTACTATTATATTTTACACAAATTATTTGAAAGCAAAAACGGTTTAAATTTTTATAATTTCTAACCTGAATAATGTAAATGCTCCGAAATTTTTATTTTTTAAAAACTACTATCATATTCATAATCAGAGACACCAAGAACCCTTCCTAATCAGTTTCAAGTGAATCCGATGAACTTTTAGAAAAAGTATCCGTCATATTGAATTAGCCATTTTGAATTTTTGAAAACTACTATCATATTCGTAATTACAGACCCCAAGAACCCCCGAGTAACCAGTTTCAAGCGAATCCGATGAAATTTTGAAAAAAATGTCCGCCATATTGGATTGGCCATTTTGAATTTTTAAAAACTATTATCATATTCGTAATCAGCGACCCCAAAAACCCCCGAGTAATTATTTTCAAGTGAATCCGATGAAGTTTTAGAAAAAGTATCCGCCATATTAAATCGCCATTTAAAATTTTTGAAAACTACTATCATATTCGTAATTAGAGACCCCAAAAACCCCCAAGTAACCAGTTTCAAGCGAATCCGATGAAATTTTGAAAAAAGTGTCCGCCATATTGGATTCGCCATTTTGAATTTTTGAAAACTATTATCATATTCGTAATCAGCGACCTTAAAAACCCCCGAGTAATAAGTTTCAAGCGAATCCGATAAAATTTTGAAAAATGTGTCCGCCATATTGTATTCGCCATTTTGAATTTTTAAAAACTATTATCATATTTGTAATTAGCGACCTCAAAAACCCCCGAGTAACCAGTTTTAAGCGAATCTGTGAGGTTTTTAAAAAATGTGCACTTGCTGTATATTATTTATTAAAAAGCCAACTTTGAACGCCATTTTTGAACCGCCATTTTGTTTTTTATTAATTTTTATTTTACAACTTTTTAAGTTAGACATTTTTGACGCGATATTTTTACCTTTGAGACGTATTCCTTCGCCATAAATAATAAAAAAAATTTGATTTTCAAAAAAAAATCTTGAAAAAATTGTGTTTTTTAAAATAACTGTATGTAATTTGTTTATTTATAAATTTTAAATATTTGTTATTGCAGCATTCGAAAGAGCGGTTCCTGAGCTTTAAGAAATGTCTTTTGCAAAATTTTTAGCAATCTGTTTTCATACTAAAAATTGCTCCCAAATTTCGGATAACATTTTTGTACATTTGGTCCTTAAAGGGTTAAAGAGAAAAAAATATACTTTATAAATTTTTTTTTTGTTTAAAAACAGCAGATGTACATGTACGTGATGGAAACCCTTTGTAAAAAGAATTCCTTCGCGGCCGGAAAGGTTTTTTGTACAATTTTCATCCTAGAACAGAAAACAAATTTTTTTCTATTTTTACATATCAAAAGCTAGAGAAAGACGTAGGGGATTTTTTATGTTGCATATTCTTTTAGTTATAAACAATTTAGTGCCTAATTTTAGTCAAGAACTCAGTTTTTCCATAAAATGTTCACCATTTTTGCAAAAATGGATTTAAAAAAAATCCCCTACGTCTTTCTCCAGCTTTTGAGATGTAAAAATAGAAAAAAAATTGTTTTCTGCTCTAGGATGAAAATTGTACCAAAAACCTTTCCGGCCGCGGAGGAATTCCCCACGTGAAAAAGTTCCCGGGAAAGCACTCCTAGGAAATTCCAATAGAAAATTCCAGCAGGAAATTCCAGCAGGAAATTCCTGTAGGAAATTCCAACAGGAAATTCCAACAGAAAATCTCGATTTTTAATTTTTACTTATCATTACACGGTAAATCGTTAGGTGTTAAAATAACACTAAATTGGATTATTTTAATCCTTTTTGGTGTTATTTTAATACCTAACGATTTACCGTGTACTTATTATCATTACTTCAATAATATTGTATCGTAATTTTTATGAAAACATTCTTTAAATGAATAAACGTATTAGGTTTTAACCAAACAATTTTTCTTACATTTTTACAACAATTTAGGACGTTCTTTTATTATTCCAGGATATTTTAAAAGATTCTAAAAAACGAGAGAATTATTAATATTGCAGGTATTAGCCTAACTAATTTTTATCAGTTAAAAAAAATTCATGATTTTCTTCCACTGTCTATGAAAAATCTTTCCTTAAAATATAATCATTTTTCTTGTCTTGAAAATATCATTATCATCTTGATTACTTTTCTTATCGTTACAAAACACTGAGCAATCAGCAATACATTAAGTATTCAAAATAGCTGACTTTTGAAAAATTAGGTTAACTTTACAAAAATGTTACAAAATCTATATCTCGAAATCAAAATTTAGATTTTTCTCTAGTATATCGATTTTATCAATTGTAGTTGTCAAGACTCGGAAATTTTATGTAGGAAATCTGACAATTTACGATAAATTAGGTTATTTTCACAAAAATGTTACAAAATCGAACTATATCTCGAATTTAAAATTTAGACCTTCCTCCTCTATTAAATATTGATTTTATTAATTGTAATTGACAGAACTATGAAATTTTATGAAGAAAACCTGATTATTTGCGATAAATTGGAAACTAATTTGTCAAAATTTTTACCAAAATTTCCTGTTGGAATTTCCTGTTGGAATTTCCTAGGAGTGCATTCCCGGGAACTTTTTCACGTGGGTCTTTTTACAAAGGGTTTCCATCACGTACATGTACAGCTGCTGTTTTTAAACAAAAAAAAATTATAAAGTATATTTTTTTCTCTTTAAAGTGTACCTGATAGAGATATGTAAACATATTTTTCATTACTTTTAAACTTTTCTTTAAAAAAAATGTTGAAATTAGAACCTCTTTTTGACGCTCTAGAGTGGTTTAAACCCTTAAATTAAAGATGAGATTTCAATGATTACACCTATATAAGTTTCAAATTTTTCCTACAGTTTTTAAAAAATGTGCAGGGGTTGAAATAATTTCCAAAAAAATTTTATTTTAAAATTTTTTTTGTCAAATTTGTAGATTGCTGCAAGCTTTGTATAAATTATTAAAATTCTCAGTTACATATCATTAATTGTAGAATTTAATAATCTTTCAAATGGTATATTTGTTAATTCTCTGACATTTGTATTTACAAAGAAATCGTGATTTGAAGATTGGTATGTTTTTGGGCCCTGCGCGTGCAGCCGTACCGATAATTCCCGACGGTAGTGTATATGTTACGTACCAAGCCCGAAATTGTACAAAGCCCGATCTGTACAACGATTTTTGTACTGATCGCGGTTGGTACAAGCTGCTTTGTACAGAGCTGTAATTTACGGGCTCTGTACAGAGATATGTATTCTGAGCTAGCTCGGTACAGAGATGTTTGTACAAAGCCAGCTCAGTACGATTTCTCCTGTACAATGTTGTCCATAGCAGTCGATTAAGGAGGTTGTTTACAGGTATGCAGACCTTTAGAACAAATATTGAATTGACATTAAAGAATTTTTTAATATTATTGTTATTTGCATCTTCTAGAAGAACAAATATCAATATTCAAGAAAAAAATTTGAAACTTACAAAAATTGTTTATTTACCCGAGTCGAACTTTTAGACCTGCTTACCTCCTGGTAAGTATAATTTAATCCTAACCTGCACCTAACAAACCCTTAGTGTTTTTTTCCTCCTGCGTAAGTTCTATTTAACTCTGACAACTCCTTTTTAAGTCCTAATTGAACCTCAAACCCTGTATTGCTTCTACTACATTCTTACGCAATAGGAAATGTTACGCGCGGAACAAGATATTCAACTTATTATTGTTTTGCAAATTACAAAATTTTTTATTTTGAAAATTTCACGAAAGAATTCAATTATTTTCTAAAATTTCAATAAATCCTTCGAAAACATTCAATTATTTTTATAAATAGTAAAATTCTTCGCAAGAATTCAATTAATTTTATAAATAGTAAAATAATTATTTGCAGGAATTCAATTATTTACAAAACAATTTTAATTGAATTCCTTAGATGAATTCAAATATTTTAAAATATTTTCATAAATTGCAATTATTTTCTTAAACTTTAATAAATTCTTTGAAATAATTCAACTATTTTTATAAATACTAAAACTCTTTGCAAGAATTAAATAATTATTAACCCAATTAAAATAAAATTAAACGAAAGAATTTAATTATTTTCAAAAATTCCCATAAAATTTAGTTTCAACAAGAATTTAAAATTCTTGAAAAACAATTTAATTATTCTCAAAATATTTTTAAAAAATTCTATATAAGAATTAAATTACTAGCTCAATACAATTTTTGAATATATTCGTCAAAAGAATTGAAATAATTCTATTATTTTCGAAAAGTAATTAAAATTCTTATGATGAATTGAATTATTTTGAATATACTTAATTTTAATAAAATTCTTTAAAGAAATTCAATTATTTTCGAAACAACTTTAATTGAATTTTTCGAAAAATTTCATGATTTTTAAATATTTCTATAAAATTCTTCATAAACAATTTAATTATTTCTTAAAATTTTAATAAACTCTTGGCAAGAAATCACTTATTTTCAATACAATTTTAATAAAATTATTTTTCATAAAATTCAATTGCTTTTGAAATTTTCAATTAAAATTATTAAAGAAACTCCATTAGTTTAAAAAAAATTCAAAGAAATTTTTCAAAAAAATTTAATTAGGATTTTTAAAAATATTAATAAAATTCTTTGAGAATTTAGTTATTTTTCTAAATAAAGAAATTCTTTGAAGGAATTTTATTATTATCAAATTTTTTGATAAAATTCTTTGCAACAATTCGAAGATTTTCAATACATTAATTTTAAAATTGAAAATATTTGAAAAGAAAAATTAAAAAAAGATTAAGAAACCAAAATGTAAACAACAATTAACTTCAAACTGCGAATAGGTTACCATAACATGTACTTTTTTATAATTAATTTATAAATATTATTTTTAACTGAAATGTTTTGACATTTTTTTAAATAATAAAAATATTAATTTATAAATGTTTAAAGGTTATTATTATTAAACAATTTATTTACTTGCTGTAGTGTATTAGTGTCAATTAATGCTTTATTGAATCACTCAACAAGTCACTGAAAATAGAGCGTCTGTGTTCAGTTAGGTTCCGTAGCATAGTGGTTAGGGCGTTAGTTTCGTAGTCCGTAGTCCGTAGGTCGTAGGTTCAAGTCTCGCATGCGTTAGATTTTATTTATTTCGTAGGTTTGCGTTTATTCCGATTTTTCTGTATTGTATAGGTCTTAGTATGCAATTTAATGATTATATACACCGTTAAATAATTTAATTAACAAATATTAAATTAAAAATTTTTTTTTATATATAAATGGATATGTATTAATTTCCACATATATACTAACATTATTTATGAATTCGCGATTGGTCACGATTAAATTTAAAAAAAAGTAAAAATCATTAAATAATAATACCATTTATTAAATTAAAGTTATTATAAAAATTAGTTAAAAGTGATCTCAAATATGCTATGAGCAGTTTTTCCAGGGTTTTGGGAGAGGAAAGAATTCTGCAAGTAAGGGTCAAGCAGTATTTAATAAGGTTCTAGGAACACCTGCTTTCCCCCTTTTACCATCTAAATTTGTCGCTAACCAGGGGTTTGCAGGAGGTAATCAGAGTTAACTTGCAATGCAAATAAACTCTGCTTTCATCCTATTACATCCTTACAAACCCTCAGTTTTAAGGAGGTAAGCAGGTCTAAAAGTTCGACTCGGGTAGTCATTTTGCATATCATCAAAGTTTTCTTCATATTAAAAGGTTAAACTTTTTCAAAACTGATTCGATTTAAGTCAATGATGGCTTATTTTCTTCAGAAAATGTTTTTCCATAACTTGACTGCTCAGATTTTTAAGGAGGAATGGGACAAAGAATTTGACAAAAAGTTAATGACGTTTAGAGAAAATCTCTATTTTGAAATTAACGCTATGTAGAAAAGTTTAAATATTAAGAAACAAAGATGGTAACTAATTATGACTGAAAAACATTAATTACATTAAAATGATATTGTTTTTTAAAAGATATTAACATTTTTTATCAGTACGAAACAAAACTTTTAGAAGTGGTTGTACTAAGATGTAACTTAAGAAAATGAAAAATATTGAAAAATAAGTTCGAATCAATTAGTAAATGTAATGCACATACACTTGAAAAATATTTCATTTGTAAAATTATAGCACATAATGAGGTATTACATTTTTTTATTAATGTAATTATTAATTTATAAATGGTTTTAATGAGCTAAAAACGTGACAACGTTGTAAACTAATATCTTTGTTTTTCAAACGTTGGTAGCACTGTCATGACGGAAATAGTTATGGGAGTGAGTGAGAGAGATATATTAAACTGATGCGTATCTATGAATGGATAAATAGTTATCTTCTTTACCAGCAATAATTTTTTCTTTACAACGTTGCCATGTTTTTATGTGCAAATGTCAAAAATCTTGTGTTTTTCTACTTTCTAAATTATTTTCTTTGTTATTTAGTCTGTAAGTATATAAAAGTTTAATCATTTATTAAAGCTGAGATATTGAACTTCAATATATATTTAAGACAAAAAAAGTTGACTTCTGGAAATATCATTTTTATGTTTGATAAGAACCGAGTATTTGAATTTTCCATAAGAGACAATGTTAAATTAATAAATTTATAACTTTTAAACTATTCAGACAAAAATTTTCAAACTCTGTGAGCTGTTTTATAATATTATTAGAAACTCATCTCCAAAATTTGAAGAGTTTCTGACTTTTTTTAATGTGTGTCCCATTCCTCCTTAAACAAATGCACCGTTTTGAAAATATGCTTATTTGTTTAAAAAAAATTTATATTAAATCACTTTTTTTAAACAAATAAGTATAATTTCAAAACGGTGAATTTGTTTATAAATCTGAGCGGTCAAGTTATAGAGAGCCATTTTTTGAAGAAAATAAGCCATCATTGACTTAAATCGAATCAGTTTTGAAAAAGTTTAACCTTTTAATATGAAGAAAACTTTGATCATATGCAAAAAAAAATAAACCATTTTTGTAAGTTTCAAATTTTTTTCTTGAAATTTGATATTTTTTCTTCCAGAAGATACGAATAACAATAATATTAAAAAATTCTTTAATGTCAGTTCAATATTTTTTCTGAAGGTGTGCATACCTATAAACAACCTCCTTAAGGATTGTCACGGCGGTGGTGAGGGGCAAGGGGATTGTTCCCATTGCTCCCATGTAAAATCTTGCATGTTTGCAACCTCAAAAAAAAATTTCAATTTCATAATTTTAATCAAAAAACCTATATATTTATTTTATTGAAAGAAAAAAAACATTAAAAAAAGATGCAAAAATTAATGATAAAATTTTTCAAGATTTAAATATTATAAAAAGTATTTAATTAATTTTTTAAAGAAAAAACTACATGGTAAAAAATTCTGAAGTTTCTCTCATTTCCTTATATTGCCGGTGACAATCCTTAAAGAAATGAATGTTTTAGTATGAGCAGATTTTAGTATATTAAAAATTTTATTATGAACGAAATATTTCACACTTTCGCTGGCATTATTATGTAAAGGAACTATCAATTTTTTTCATCTTCAATTATTAATACGTCATATCTTCTCAAACGCCGATAATCACTTAAACTTTTTTAATTTCATTTTTTGAATCGATCACTTTTTGTATTATATCATTATACAATTAATTTTCAAAATAATTTTTCATGTCAAAAGTATTCATGATTATATTTACGTGTACCTTTGAATAAATTTGCTTTAATACTGAAATCGTTTCCAATTTATAATTGAAATTATTAATCATTATTCTTTTGATTTGATTGTTGGTAAAGTGTCAACAATACACAAATCAACTGTTATGGACAACATTGTACAGGAGAAATCGTACTGAGCTAGTTTTGTACAAACATCTCTGTACCGAGCTAGCTCAGTACAAATATCTCTGTACAGAGTCCGGAAATAACAGCTCTGTACAAAACAGCTTGTACCAACCGCGCTCAGTACAAAAATCGTTGTACAGATCGGGCTTTGTACAAATTCGGGCTTGGTACGTAACATATATATATATATATATATATATATGCAACTTAAATATCAGTTTTTGAAAACCGTCCATTGAGGCTAGGATGGCATAGTGGTAGCGTGACGGCTTCTGGTGCGTGCAACCCGAGTTCAATTCCTCCGACCGTGGAAAATTTTCTTTCAAGGTATATTTGTTGTATTTGTGTTAAGTATTAATTAAATGTAAACATATATGTAAAATAACAATTATTTAATTATTTAAATAAAAAATATAAATGTTAATTAATTAAATAATAAAAATGTTTGACGTAAGTATTAGAAAAGATGGGATGGGGTAAGGGGGGGGGGTAATTTAAGTAAATAATTTACTTGTATTGAGAAAGTATTTTTTTGATTGAAATCTATAAATTTTCTCAAATCAAGAAAATATCTTCTCGGACAGAGAACATACTTTCTTGATTTGGTACATAAATGATTTTGAATTAATATATTCTGCATTTCTTACATGCTACTTAATTTCTTGATCGAATTCCATATTTTCTTGGATCAAGAATATCTGCTTTTTCTCACAAAATAAATGTTTTCTTCATTTAAATCTTGAATTACTTGAACGAACGTTACAAAAAATTAAATGAATAGAATAAAATAATTTAATCATCTATATAATTATATTCTTAGAACAAGAAAATATTTTATTCATTTAATACATTTTATATTTCGTATAAGAAGATTAACTTCTTGGTCGAATTCCATATTTTCTTGGATCAAGAATATATGTTCTTCTCCCAAATATCCTATGTCAAGAAAATCGTTTTCTTGAATCAATACTTTAATAGTCTTGGCCGTATTCAATCCCACGATTTGCTTTAACCAAGAAAAATTTTCTTGGTTCAATACTTTTTTTTCAGTGTATATATATATATATATATATATACAAGTATATGTATAACCATTACACATTCGTGTATACTTGGTTATATTTCATAGTGTCCTGTGTAATTAATTAATAATTATTAATAATCATTCTTGCTGCATTATAGTAATTGCATTCTGGTGAGAAATGTAATTAATTATTACCATAACAATTAAACTATAATTAATGCCTGAAGACAATATAATGTCACAGCCGCTATTCCCGAGACGTTTCGAGTACCAAAATCATTATCCTAAAGGCATTGTTGTTGCACAATTGAGATTGAAGTTAATGTGGACCATTGTACGAAGTTATTAAATCAATCTTCCATGACAAATGACGTAGGGTTTTTACCCTACGTCTATTTGTCGAAAGCACAGTCTCATAAATTTTAATATCACAATCAAAAAGCAATAATTTATTGCAGTGGGAATTTATTATTGTTGAATAATATTCTCTAAAAATATAGAATTCTTATTTTGCTATTAATTTATGATAATTTATAAGAACATTATTAAATTCTTTACAATTTTTAGTTTCTGCTTGTGACTGAATTTTGAAAAAGCAAAAATTACATTAAATTGAACTAAATCAAATGAGCGTGAATAATTGAAAAAATTTAAAATATAAAAAACGCAGGTTTTTGGGAATCTGGTACCGTTCTCTGTTAAATATTAGATAGAGCAGCTTGCATCACATGAAAAGTGAATGAGCACGAATGTTCAACTTTAGAAAAGTACATTTCATTCTACTACCGAGAATTGATGGTTCTAAATCTAAGTGCAAAAAAAGGTCTCAAGTACAAGGTTCCGGAAACACTCCTCTATATAACCTTTAGTTTTATAAACTTTTCAAAAGCATTCAATTTCTATCACTTTTACTTAAAACTTTATTTTATTTATTTTATCAATGATAAATTGTCTGAATTTATTTCCTGAATATAAATTCTATTAATCCCTTTTATTTTCCATGTTTTTAAAACTAATTAGGAAATTAAGTTAAAAACATAAAATTATTATTTATCTGAATTTACATATATTTTTTTTAAATAAAATAATTGAAGTGCTAGAAATAGGAAATAAATAAAAAAGATATTTAGGAAAAAATATTACTGGTGAACCCAACAAATAAATATTTGTGACTTTTTTCTCTTTTATCATAATTTTACTGTGACTCAATAAACATTGGATTTTAAAATTTAGTAGACAAATAAAACAGAACATATTTTTCGTAAGAGGAAAAAACATATAGCCATAAAAATTGTCAATTTCCGTGTTGTTTAATAAAAATAATAATAAAAAGGGTGTTGTTCAATGAAAAAAAAATAATTTTGATTTTTTTGCATTTTTCTTCGGAACAATATAAATATTTAGGATGCACGTGTTACTAAACCATAAAAATGATATAAAAATGAACTTCTATAGCTTATAAGCCGTTAAATATTTTTTTTCTGGCGTTTGGTTCTATAAGAAAGAACATAAATTTCTGTCTTTCTGTAAATGAATTTCATAATTGTTTTAAAAACAACGTTAAGAAAGTGCAAACAGCAAAGTCAAATGACGGATCTTAAGTAATGCTACACGCATATGTATATATAATTTTATTTCTTTTTTGCCATAATATTATTTTTAATTCAATGGAATAATGTGTACAAAAAGTTTTTTTTTGTAAAACACAATAAATAATAATAAAATTTTGTTAAAAAATTTTTTTTATTACTACCAAAAAAATTTCATTTTGAAAAAATATAAATTCATTTTTGAATTCAGCGTAAAAAAGTACATTAAATTTATAAAAAAGATTAAAAATCGATAAATCATTAATGAAGCTATACCATTTTTGTGAATTTGAGCGGTTAAATTCTGTTTCTGGCGGGTGAAAATGACGCGTACCGAGATCCCCCACTTCGCAGTCTAAATGTTAAAAAAATTATTCATGTACTTTTACTTGACATAAATGTAGTGTAAAAACCCAATACCCTAGATGCAATTTTTAAAAAAAAACATATGTATTAAACTATAAATGGTGCGAATTTCAATTAAAAATTCAATTAAAAAAATTAAAATAGTCGCATTGATAGAAAGACAGGAAAATATTCTTAACATAAAAAAATAGGTTAGAATAATTATCTTTTCTAAACTAATATCTTCATCAAAAAGCCTGTTAAAAATGCTGTAAAAAGCACTCGTATAAATTTAAAATCGATTAAATTTTATAAAAGTTATGATGAATTGAAATTTACCGCGAACTATAAAGCAAATATTTTTGGACCCCGTCTTGAAAAACCTTTAGATTAAGTCTGACGCTTCTGATCATTCTCGTAATCACCAAATAGAAAAACAAATTTTTCTATCAATTAAAAGGAGGAGGGTCGATAAGGCCTGTTTTCGGCCCCCTTCAAATTTTTATTTAAATGCTTGAAATAAATTTTCCGCCAAAGAAAAATGATAATTATGATGATTGAAAGTTAAATGAGGGTGTTTGGAGAATATTAACCCCTAAATAATAAGGGTTTTTGAATAAAAAATGATTAAAAAATAAAGGTAAAAAATTTTCAATTTTGAATGAATTGGCTTGAAACTCGTTACACAGGGGTTTTTGGGATCGCTGATTACGAATCTGGTGTTAGTTTTCTAAAATTCAAAATGTCGTATTCAATATGGCGGACGACTTTTTTAAAATATGAATTAATTCGCTTGAAAATCATTACTCGGGGGTTTTTGGGGTCGCTGATTACGAATGTAGTGTTAGTTTTTCAAAATTCAAAATGGTGTACGACTTTTTTGAAAAATGAATTAATTATCATGAAAATCGTCACTCGGGAGTTTTTGCGGCCTGGATTACGAAACTGATGTTAGTTTTTCAAAATTAACATCATATTCGTAATCAGCGACCCCAAAAACCCCCGAGTAAAAATTTTCAAGCGAATTAATTCATATTTTAAAAAAGTTGTCCGCCATATTGGATCCGCCATTTTGAATTATGGAAAACTAACACCAGATTCGTAATCAGCGACCCCAAAAACCCCTGTGTAACGAGTTTCAAGCCAATTAATTGAAAATTGAAAATTTTTTACCTTTATTTTTTACCCATTTTTTATTTAAAAATCCTTATTATTTAGGGGTTAATATTCTTCAAACACCCTTATTTAACCTTTAATCATCATAATTATCATTTTTCTTTGGCGGAAAATTTATTTCAAGCATTTAAATAAAAATTTGAAGAGGACCGAAAACAGGCCTTATCGACCCTCCTCCTTTGTTAACAATAATTTTGCTAAATAAAAAATTTACAAAACTCTATTTTCAACATTTTATAATTCAGCTCAGTAGATATTCCATTAAACGAAAATTAGGTTAGCTGAAAATTACGTTAAATATATAATTTGATTAAATTAAAATATATCTAAATATAAATTTGATGGCATAATAATTCTGTTATAAGTAATTTCTCTGAGAAATAAATTTCATTAAAATACAATTGGATGACATGTATATTATATTTTTTGAAACTTCAATTAAATGAAGATGCCTCTCACCCGACTATTCTTTTTAACAATGTTTCATTTACATATATTTGTTTTAAGCAAAATTACTCATTTCTTAAAGTTTCAACTATTCAAAATTTCATCAACTGAGTAAAAATTTCTGAAGTCTGCCCCCCTTTTTTGACAAAGTTGCAAAACTTTAAATAAGATTTTGTATTTTTAAGTAGGTACTAGTATCTAGTAATATGTTCACGGACTATTTTGAAAATTTTAAAATTATATATAATATTTTTGTCAGAAAAGAATTTTGAACCTTTTTATCAAAATTATTATATATAATTAATTGAGTTCTTGCACAAATTAAACAAAACTTTCTGTTGCAAGTTTGCACTATAATCGAATTGTTTTTCATCCTCTAAAGACTTGTGGTTTGTGAGTAAATCCTTGAAACGAATTAGTGGTATTATAAAATCATAATCATATATTTTTTTAAATTTAGGTTTGTTTTCTATAAAATCATTTACTTTAAAATAATCATTTTTTAAAGATGGTTCCTCCCAGTTCGTATACGATCCTCCGTAATTGGTGTATCCATAGTCCGCAAGGTCTTTTGTTATGCAATCATACTGCATGTTCTTGCATCTTCTGTATCCGTCTCTAAACCAAATTCTCTGTTCATCATTACTATTGTAACGTTGTAAAATCTTCAATTCCACGATATCCGAAATAGGAAACAATTAAAATTGTTAAATATGTCAAATATAATAAACCGCAATAATTAGAAATATATTGTATTTTACTTACATTTTAACTCTTTTTGGCCAAGATTATAACGAATAGATGAACTAAGTTTGTTTTGTTATTATTTTTAACATGGATAATTGTATTTTGTTAATATTTTCTTAAAAGCATTTATATCTTCCTATTACGAGAGGATATTTAGTTACGAAGTCGATCGTAACAAATGTTTTTTCAAACATTAAAATAGCTTAATTTTAATACATTTCAACGAATGACGTTCCACTTTTTTCAATTATTACTCAATACAACTCGTAATTATAATAATTATGGAAATATTTTATACTACTTCGTGATTGTAATTCAACTAAGAGGGATAACAATTTCAACATTTTTTGATAAATTTTTTTTATTGACAGAGGTATTAATGCGTCCTAAGGCTGGAGTGTCATGTCATCGTTTTGCGTTACGTCTTATATCTAGGCTATAAGTGTGGAAGAGATGCAGATATAGGTTTTGCTATATTTCCTCTCATAGCCTAATTACAAAACGTTAAACGCTGCTGAGGGATTCCAGCCTTAGGCCTGCCTGGTAAAAGAGCATTCAAATCTATGGTGCCTGTCTGTCTAAATGAGAATTAAAAAGTAACATTACATACAAATTACAAAATAACTTATTAAATAATAATAAATAAAAGTAACGACTTTTCGTTACAAATTACTCAAAAAAGTAACTCGTTACAGTTAAATTTTCGAAACAATAACGCGATATTGTTTCCGTTATCTAAAATAACTAACGAAAACGATATCGACGTTAAAAATAACGCGTTACCTCTAAACACTGTCAATAAAAAATTATGTAAAATATATTTATTGTACACCTCTCCCGTACAGCTATTTTCTTTAAAATTCCCTTCTATACTTATAAATTAACACCTTATAAAATTCTTGGCACTGACAGTTTATAAAAATGTTTGTCCAAGTGAGATCATTAAATTTTAGAAGAAAAAAACTCCGACTCTTGTAAAACAAAAAAAAGAGAAGAAAAAATTAGTTCCTTGATAAATCTTCTTTCACAAAGCAATACATCAAATGCTCGGTACTTAATTTATGTCTTTTATGCACACATTTTCCAATCACCGCTTCCGGGATGTTATTGTGATCTAGATTCTATCTGTGTCAGGCCGTAAAATGGATCTTTAACAAGGGCTTAAATAGTCATGTCAATACTTTAAATAAAAATTTGTAATGTAATTTTGTAATTGTAATTGTAATTTTTGTAATTGTAATTGTAATTGTAATTGTAATTGTAATTTTTTTATAAAAGTGATTTACCATAATTTTACTTTTCTTTTTTAAGCATTTCTCTTGTACTTCTCTTCAAATATAATATTCACAAGAGAAAAAAAATTATACGCTCATATTTTCATATAGAAAGTAATTTTCTGTGTTCTATTTATTGTTTTTGTTATTAAAAAAAGAAACCTTTTTCTAAATAACTTGCATACTACGAGAGAATAGTAATTTCTTTGAGATAAGATATTTTTTCATTTGCACACAGATCAACTTATGAGAAAAGAGAAATATTTTATTTCAAAAATTTATATTCTCGACAAATTAAGTTTATTAAGCATAATGTTAAAAATTATTCTTCAGTGCATATATTACTTTTTATATTCTTTTTTGTAATATAAATTCAGGAATATTTTTAGCAAATAGTTAGACAAATAAATGGAGATAAAGATAGGAATTTATTTGATACATTGAGAATTAGATGGTAATAAAAGGTGGATCGTTTGGAATAGTAGAGAATAAAAGAAAATAAGCCATTACATTTGCAAAATTGTAAGTACAATTTTGCTAGACGATTATACCTGCACTGTGGATTATCTCGAATGTGTTTTTTTGTGTGTTTGTTCGGAGAAAATGTAATCTCTTGAAAAGTGAAATAAGCCAAGATTATTTTCATCCAACACGCATATATATACTTTTACGGTCAGTTTAAAAGAAAAATCTTCAATCTGGAAAATGGAAAAAGTGATTAATTTTTTATAACTTGGTTGTGTTTTAGATAGAATTTTATACTTCGGATATGAGTTACAAATGCTTAATGCATTGAAAAAATGTGAATTATAATTGTTAAAAATTCCAGTATAAGTTCATAAGATTTATGAAATACAAAAGAAAAGTTAATTTTTTCAGAAAAATTTACTTCATGTATAAAGAATTCAAATAGAAACAAAAATAACGCAGACAAAACTCTATTACGATAAAAAACACTACTTTTCCACCTTTAGACAGAAGAAATTAGTAAATATTAAAGGCAATTTGTTCCTTAAGATATATAATATTTAGATCATAATGTCATTATTCTTGAAATTTAAGTTTAAAAATAGGCTGAAATTGGCAAGTCTCTTTCATGTCTGTACAAATATTTGCGAATAGTACCATGGCATCGTGGTCCAGACAACCTGAAATATTGTCCACAATTCATAATTCCTGGGATACCTCAAGTGTGCAACTTTGAATTATGATATCTATGGTTTTTTGGGGTCACTGATTATGAATCTTCAGTAAAAATTTAAAAATTTAAATGTCTGATATACAAATTATAATAATTAATAGATTGTGATAAAACTTTGTATTTAAGTGGTCGCTGATTACGAATATTGGAAGTAAAAAAATTTTTTCTTTATACGTGCATGCAAAACCCTTGTTTGGCAACCACTGGCAGCATTTCAAAATGGCCGATTTCTCACAGTCCGCCCAATCGATGCGCAAAACATTTTTCTCACAGTGTAGCTGTGTCCGAAATACTTTGCGCATCGTTTGTTTGCACTGTGAGGCGATCGGACATTTTAAAATGCTGCAACCAAAACAGCACCATCTGTTACTGTAAGGATACTGTAGGCTTATTCGTAAGCGTTGAAAGGTTACCGCGTAAGATAACTGTAAACTGAAGGTAAGTTTTAAATGTCCATCAAACAGTAAGCTTACATAGTAAGGCCATGGTAAACTTACATGTAAGCTTATTATAACTTTACCATGGAAGTTTACAATGGCCTTTCTGTGTACTCTCTAAATTTGAATTAGTAAAAATGTTTACTAATTTGAATTAGTGACTGACTTTTTGCTTTTGAATTAGTAAACTTTACTAATAAATTAGTAGAAATTACTATTTATTAGTAAAATTTACTAATTCAAAAGCAAAAAAGTCACTAATTCAAATTAGTAAACATTTTTACTAATTCAAATTTAGAGAGTAAGCTTACTGTATAGCGAACATTTGAGGTTTACCTTAAATTTAAAGTTATATTGTTCTTTTCTTTTCTTGATCTTGGCAAGAACATTGAAGGAATGAAAACTTGACTTGATCAAAGCTGAAATTTTAAGCAAAAAAAAAACGAAAAAGACGCATTTTTTCGAAATTACAAAATGGGGCTATTAGAAATGGCACGAAAACAGAATTTTGTTCCTAATAGCCCCAATTTACGATACCAATTTTTAATTAATTACATTAAATACTTTTCAATAAAAAATAATTATTTATTATAATATAGTCCCCACCAGGAGTCCAGAACGACGATTTTTGACGCTAACGGTCATTAGCATCACCAGAGAGTTAAATCTTTGAACAAAAGCGTCGATAGTAATAAAATTATCCGTAATATTATTTTAGTAACATGTCTGCTGTAGTTTGTCACCTATATAACTTAAAAATGTTTCAACTTACTTCGCAAATTTAAGCAGCTATATTTATAATTGAACAACATATTAATTTCAGAAAAATTATTTGTATTATCCCACACAGCACATGATATTTCCTAAATATTTCCTGAATATTTCACTGAAAGATTGAAATATTTCAGTGCAAAGTTCTAGAAATATTTCTGCAAACAGGAAAATGTCCGCTTATGTGGGAATATTGACGCGAAAGTTGAGAAAATATTTCATTGAAATATTTTGGAAATATTCAACTGAAATGATGCGCACTGGTCGAACTCAGTTTCTATGGCCTGTAGAGCTGCGCAGTAGTTTTTGGCTTACTATATTCTATGAGTTTTAAAATATTTTAGAAAATTCCTATTGGTTTGAGGTGTTTAACAAATTTTTCCATTTTGTGAAATATTTTCACAATATTGCAGAATCTTTATGTGTAATATTGCAGGAATATTTCAATGAAATATTTTCTCAACTTTCGCGTCAATATTCCCACATAAGCGGACATTTTCCTGTTTGCAGAAATATTTCTAGAACTTTGCACTGAAATATTTCAATCTTTCAGTGAAATATTCAGGAAATATTCAGGAAATATCATGTGCTGTGTGGGTATATAACTGACATATTTCGTGATTTTTAACAAAACTTCTTTCTAATTGACAATGTTTTTCTCCTTTTTTTTCTTACTCAAAATGAGTATGCTCTGTTTCATTTTGAAACTTTTATTTGTAACTCAAAATGAGAGGTCCAGTTTCATTTTTGATGCGTTCAAATTGACTCAGATATTTACTCAATTAGAGTTCAGGTTTTTTCTGTGAACCTAACCTCAAATAACATCACCTTACACTGAAGCACAAGTATCTACCTATTTTTTCTGCCTTAAATCTTAATTTAATTTAGTTTATTTATTTAGCGAGTCAAAATCTGACTAAAAAAGTAACAGTTATTCAAAAATCACTCAAATATAAACAATCTAAAATAATTTGAAAAAATTTGAAAATAAATTTGAACATTATCAAATCAAAACATTTTTTCAATAAGAATGTTTTTTTGGTGTATGCCGCTCAAAAATATGCTTATTTGATAAGAAGAAAATTTTGACTCTTTTTAAACAAATAAACATATTTTTAAAATAATTTTCTGAAGATAAACCTCTTTATATTAAATCGTATGTAGAAGATGTTGTTGCGTCCATTATTAATCGTATGTAATTTAAAAATTTTCTTAATATTAACGTTATTTTGTAGTAAAGAATCCAAAACTGTAAGAAATTTGAGTATTAATACATTGTTAATTTAAATTTTAACTCATTTTAATTTGTTGGTTGGTACATTTTTGTCCCCTTTTTGAGAAAAAAATACCCCTTTTCGCCTTTTTTAAGGTTAAAAGGTACTGTGATGCATGCGTTGGCAATTCTTCAGGCGCTGTATTGCGACAGTTGTTTAATTAAGTAGTAGTAAGCCGCGGCTTAATGCTGTAATTCCTACTGATTGTGATCCTACATGCGTCAATAAATAATCAAATTATGCGAAGTTCTTTATTTTTTTGATTGAATATTTAGTTTCATCTTGCTTTAATTACATTTTAATTTTTTGCTCAAATAATCAAGTGCGAAAACCAACACGGACCAATACTGTCTCAGCATCGGTAAACTTGGCACCGAGTGTAAAATTGTTTCAGAATATTTGTAGCGTTTTTCATATAATTTTTGTTATTTTTAGACACTGTATTAATATAAATTTGATTTGTTCCTTCACTGGAAAATAAAACTGTTCTTTTGCTGGTCAACATTCTTTCACTGGTAAAATGGACATTTTTCAATATCCCAAGCAAAAATTTCTGTCAAATGCCAGTATTCACAACTGGCGCAGTATTGCACCAGTACTGGCATGCCAGCAGTTGGCTTGCCAGTACTGGTTCAGTACTGGCTTCAATAAAATTTCTGTACTACGCCAGTACTGACCTTAAAGACTGGTATGCCAGTACTGTGCCAGTATTGCGAAAACAACACTGGCAAACCAGTACTACGCCAGTACTGTGCCAGTATTGCTAACACGGTAAACTGACAATAGTCAGTTAGGAACTAATTAATGGAAATTTATGCGGTAATTTATAGAAATTTTCGCAATAATTCGTAAAGATATACGAAGCAAAAATTATCATTAAAATTTTGTATTTCAGTCATTTATGGAAATTTTACGGTAATTTATGGAAATTTATGCGGTAATCTATCAACATTTTGACGATAGTTTATAAAACTGTGTAAAACACAAATTAGACCTAAAAAATTGAACGTTGGTAATTTATGGTAATTTATGGAAATTTTTGCGGTAATTTATGGAAATTTATACGATAATTTATTAAAATATGTAAAACACAAATTAGACCTAAAAAATTGAACGTCGGTAATTTATGGTAATTTATGGAAATTTATACGATAATTTATTAAAATATGTAAAACACAAATTAGACCTAAAAAATTGAACGTTGGTAATTTATGGTAATTTATGGAAATTTATACAATAATTTATTAAAATATGTAAAACACAAATTAGACCTAAAAAATTGAACGTTGGTAATTTATGGTAATTTATGGAAATTTTTGCTGTAATTTATGGAAATTTATACGATAATTTATTAAAATATGTAAAACACAAATTAGACCTAAAAATTGAATGTCGGTAATTTATGGAAATTTTCGCGGTAATTTATGGAAATTTATTAGGTAATTTACCTATTTGGTTTTTTTGAATTTAGTTCAATTAAATAATAATTTAATTTAATTACGCAGTTAAACGCTCTTTATCAATTGTAAGTGTAAAAGGTGTCGAAAATTAAAATTTTCTTACCCTGTATCTTCGATAGGGTAGTGGTTAGAGTGTTAGGCTAGAAGTCCGTAGGTCGTAGGTTCGATTCCCCACAGTGTCAAATTTTATTTCGTTATAGGTTTGCGTTTATTCTGCGTTGTAAACATTAATTTGATTAAAAGTTAAAAGTTGGGGATTATTACATGTTTCAAAATATAAATTAATTTTTTTTTATTATATTAATATTGAATTTAAATAAATTTTCCACCAGATTGGAAAATAGACGGTCTGGTCTGATTCAGGCCAGCGCCAGAAGATTTTTCTACACGGGTACTAAACCAGTACTGAACCAGTACTGCGCCAGTACTAAACCAGTACTGGCTGCCAGTACTGCGCCAGTAACATCAAACCAGTACTGAAAAGCGTTATCATTTCGGTCAAATGCCAGTACTGGTTCAACCATGGCGGCCAGTACTCCGCCAGTACTGGGCAGTACTGGCGCAGTACTGCGCCAGTTGTCAATTTTTGCTTGGGATTTGATTAAAATTTTATATTTTATGTTATATTTATAAAATTTGTATCATAGGCTTCAAATTCTTTAGAAATTTTGCTATTCATTGCATATGTTTAAAAGGAAATTCAAGAATGTCAATTAAAAATAAAAAATTTCGAAAGTATACATTTCCTTAAATGTTCTTTCACTGGTGCCACTACCCTATATTATAAAAAAACAGAATCATATTTGCCAATTAAAGATACTAAATTTGGATGAGAAGTATATTTTATTTTCATATGTTTATCATGACTGTTGCTATTTTAATCCAATTAAGAAGCTTATCAAAAAAATAATTCTTGTTGTAAACCTTTATTATTATAATTATATTACTTACATTAAATTTTAGCAAAATCCATCAAATAGAACAGTAAAAAAATTAATTTTTATCCTGTGTGATAGGTCATTATTATACTTTTAATAGAACAATTTTTTTGTCGGATTCCACATTGTTACCTATATATAGAAATTCATATTAATTCCAAAATTCATACCGGGAAACCCATGTTAAATCCTTCTGCAGAAGGACGTCTCTTTAGATGGTTTGATTAATTTGATAATGGGCTGAAATAATGGTTTCCAATAGGTTATTCACATTATTGTTTCAATACATTAAGAGTTGACTAGGGTAAAGCAGACAGTAGTCGGCCACTTTTCAATTTTAAATAGCTATAAAACCATATGAGATAAA
The DNA here is from genome assembly GCA_032872505.1 of Leptopilina syphax. NCBI lineage: Eukaryota > Metazoa > Arthropoda > Insecta > Hymenoptera > Figitidae > Leptopilina > Leptopilina syphax. Next base: position 55,384,887 of record CM065468.1, on the reverse strand, counting down.
AACAATTTGTTTGTTGCTATAATCATTTCTAAGATCATCATAAACAAACATAAGCTTTTGTAATTGAAAAAAAATATTTTCTACGGTTTTTGAAAGTGGCCGACAACTGTCGCATTCTTACTTGTTTATTTACTAATTTTTTAACGAATAAAAATTTTTTTTTGGATAAAGTTGATTGGTTTAATATTTTTGTTTGATCGTAAGAAACAATATCACCTAAAGAATTTGAAAAAAATATGAATTGCACCTTTTAAGCAGTGTTAATTAAAAATATTGCTTTAGGTGTCCGACTACTGTGTACTGTCGCATTCTTACTTGTTTATTTGCAAATTTTTTTAACGAATAAGAAATTTTTTTTGTTAACATAATTGGTATAATAGATTTGTATGATCATAAGGAACAATCAAACGTGGAAGAAATTTCATTTGCATATTCTTAAAGTTTTAAATTCATTTTACTACCTCTAATGATTAGGTTCTTAACGATATACTATAAGAGGAATGTTTACACCTCTTTCGTACAGCAGATCACTTTTTGTGAACTGTAGCTGTCACTCATGATTAGAAGTTATTTTCTTTACAATTAGGAGTCATTGCTCTCTCTCTCTCTCTCTCTCTCTCTCTCTCTCTCTCTCTCTCTCTCTCTCTCTAGGAAAAAGCTTAGTAGCTTAACAAAAAACTACAGCAGCTCACTTTCGCTATAGTAGATTTGTCTAGTGTACAGATAAAAAACCACAGACTATTAATATTATTGTTCTAAAATATTATTCAAAACTGTATAGAATTGTTTTGATAATAAAACTAAATTGCTTTTTCAGTCCTTTTACTTTATTAGAGTTTTAATAATTTTTTGAAATAGTTTTAGTATTTGGATAGACTTATCTTTATGTTTTTATGTGGATGAATTAAAATTTATTTCGTTTTTTACAATACAGTAATATTAAAAATGACGATGAAATGTGTGAAAGTAATGGCGAAAAAAAATTTAGACTATATTTTAAATGTGAGTGTGAGAAAATGTGTGTCAACGATTGCGATTGTGTGAGAGATGTAATATGTATATGTGTGGCTGAAGTGCGTCTGTGTAGATGCTGCACGTCCCCCGGGTCAATCGATGGAGCACCCCTCCCATCCCCAAGTTTCTGCCTACACGGTACCCTACAGCGTACTTTCTCCCTTCTTCTTATCCTTCACTATCTCTTTCTAATGCAATGCATTTCAAAATTTTTAACTTTGACTTTTATTCATATTTCGAAGCCAATTTTTTGAGTTTTTACATTTTATTTATTTTTCTTTATGCTAAAATTGATTTTTTAATGTCCACGGAAAAAATAATATTTAGATTTCGGACTAAGTTTAAAAAATTTGAAAAATTTCTGTTACCGTAGAAAGAAATATTAAATCTCAGGTTACTATCCCAAAATATTTAAAAATCTTTTTTCTATTACGATCAATTATAAATATGTTAGAAAACGCTAATATTCTCCTTTTTCAAAAAATTCATTGGATTTGATGGCAATTCGTGTTTTTTCAATTATAAGTTGTAAATTTACAACTTATAATTTTAAAAACACGAATTTGACCCAAATCTAATATCTAGATATATTGGATGCATTTGCAATTCCTTACTAGTGGGTTTTTTGAAGTTGCTGATTCTGAAAAATTAGCCACCCACAAAAACAAGTACAGTCGCACTGTATTTTTCGTGCCAAAATTAATACTTCACTTTGACTGTGGATTCATACAGTGTGGGAAAGAAGAATAGGTAAATGTGTATATTTTTGTACGGGTTATTAAATAATTAAGAAAGTGCTGTTTTTAATGGTTTTAATTCATTTGCAAATAAACAAATAAACCAACTTTAATTTAAGATACATAATTTTAAAGGTATTTACGAGATCTAGCGAACTCCAGGGAAGATGATCACAGTATTTATAAAGTACTATATAATATACAATTTTCTATACTACACAAATTATAAAAAAGCAATTTTTGTCTAAATTTTTATTGAGAAATGTTTTCATAGAAACAATTTTAAAATTTACATTTTCTAATCCTCCGTCCGACACCTGAGTCTAGCCAGACCCATTTTGTTTTTAAACATTAATTAAATATAATTCTTTTGTAACTAGCAACTTGGGGTTCCAGGTACTTTCAAAAAATGTTATTAGCTATCACTTTTAAAAACGAACAAAATAAAAAAGTATGTTAATACAATTTTCTAAAAATTTAAAAAATATTTTGTCTTACCGACACCTGTGCTTGGTTGAACCCCTATATATTTTGTATGTCAGCGTATAGGATTTAATATATTTTTATTATTTTAGATCGCGCCGATTACTTTTTTTAATGCAATTATCTACATATGTGGGAGAGATGAGCAATACTTGTAATTTTTTGGATTTTAGCTTTAACTCAATTTTTAATCATTCACATTACTTTCCTCTTTTTCTGCTCACACTTTGAACATTTATTATGAAAATCCAGAGCAGTTTTCATGAAGCCAAAAATTTCAAATACTTCACTGAATCTAATCTTCAATCAATGTCGTTTGGTTGTAATTTTCGCCTCAACCTTCAAATAGATCTCCATCTCTGGTGTCAATTAGGTCAATTATTTTATTATGTTAAAAATAATAATTTCTCAAAATGTTTGAGACCCAAGCCAAAAAAATGAAAAAGGATTACGCTTACATTTTCATTATTGTTTCAACAATTTGTTGTTTACACCTATTATTAGTCACAAAAGATTGAAGAAAAACCCATTATTGGATCCGCCATTTTGAATTTTAAAAAGCTGACATCTTATTATCAGGTCTGAAATCAGGTCGAGTAACGAGTTTTATACAAATCCGATCAATGTGTAAAAAATCATCCTCTATATTTCATCCGACATTTTTAATTTTTAAAATTTTGAAAAACTGACAACGGATTCATTATTAGCGACCCCAAAAAACCTTTAACTACAGTGGTTGATAAAATTTTTGTTAGTTTTTAAAAATGTATTTTGTCCATAATATTTAAAAAGCGTTAGGAAAACATTAATTATTTTAGAGTTCTATACGAGTGTATCAGAGTTCTGAAAAATAAAAATTCGAGTAAATAAAATTTTTGTTAACTAGAAGTTAACATTAATTTTAATTTTATTAAACATAAGTTCTGTCTAATTGAGATTTGGTTAAAAAATAAGTATGTCCAATAAAACTCTAACAACTAAAAATTCTCAAAAACAACTTTTAGGGTCTATTTATGGGCCTCAGAGAATTTTAGCGCAAGTTTAGCTGTACTTTTCAGTATGTCATAAGTTCTGTCTAATTGAGATTTGGTTAAAAAATAAGTATGTCCAATAAAACTCTAACAACTAAAAATTCTCAAAAACAACTTTTAGGGTCTATTTATGGGCCTTAGAGAATTTTAGCGCAAGTTTAGCTGTACTTTTCAGTATGTCAGCAGCGTGAAATGAGGGTCAGATATTATTTCTTGACTTTATTTAGATGCTGTCTTAGTGGGCACAGGGACATCTTAAAGACGACTTCTTTTGTCCTGGGACATTGATGGTAATGTTTCGCAGACTGAAAGACAAATTAAAAGACGTCTATAAGACATTCTGTGTTTGGTCCAAAAGATGTCTGGACCAAACGTTTCCAGTTTCATTGCGCCCAGTTTGGTTTCGTCAATTTTCAAAATTAAATCTATTGTGTTAACACTGAACTATCCATTTAAAAATATATCAAAATTCTTCCTTTTTCACAAAGTAACAGTTTTCTCTTTACATTCCCACATCTGCTTTTCTTTTTTCAATCTCTTTCATCCATCTTTGACCCTCTCCATTTCCACTCAACACCCAGCATACTCGTTCTCATATACTTTTTTCCTCATTCCTTTCCTCTCTTTCATATCTATCCAAAACATGCTCCCAGTTTTCATTTTCAAACTTGCCTTACTCATCCAATACTTGTTACACTCATTTATTCCGTCGTCCATTCTAAATCTTAATACCCTGTTCCTGTTCCTCCCATCCTTTACTTTCAACAAATATTTCGGCAACCACTATTCCTTGATCACCTTGTACCACCACCTGCAGTATTTAGACTCTCTAATACTTTTTTCCTCTTTTCCCTCCTCCTTTTTAATTAGTTCCCGACATCTCCTTAGTGAACTACTTCCCTTTCCCTCCGCAAACATTCTCTCCAACTCAATTGCTCTTTTTCTTTGTTTCACAACCATTTTCTCCCTCCCAATTTTTTTTCTTAACATATACCTAGAACATCTTCAATTCACACTCATTGTTCATCTTAGATATCTTTCCTGCATATTACCTGGATATGTTTCAATATTCAATATTTTTCAATATTTTTGGGTTTGTGCGTGACTTCCTTTGTTCCATTTGAAGCGTAGATTTTGCTGATTAATGTATTCATTGTGCTATCTTTTCCAAAATTCTTGTTTTTTCTGGATAAGTGCCCAAGTTGATAACGTATTGATTGCTGTTTTCCTGAAGTCAGGTTCAGGTAAACTCATTAGTGAATTGTCAGTTAGGAGATGACTAGGAGTGAGTGACTTTTAGTCATTAGGACCTGTTGAGATAGGAGTAAGAGGACGAGAGTTTAGAATTACCTCGATCTCGGTTATTAAAGTATTGAATTGTATGAATGTGACAAATTCATTTTAGATGGTGCTTGAAGGAATTGACGCCGGCTTCCCATAGTTCTCCAAAATTTGGTGAAAGTGGTATAATAAAATGTCAGTTAATACTTTTTTAGCTTAATTGTTGAAAAACTGTATCATTGTGTCTTTTTGATTGTAAGAATGAGTACAATTTCTTGATTTCGTTGTTTGCTTCTATGACATTAGTCCCACTGTCCGAATAGTTTTTTTTTGTTTTTTCTCTTCCCGCTATAAATCGTTTAAAAACTCCAAGGAATCCTTCAGTACTAAGATCTGTCATTATTTTTTTCAAGAGTACTTACTTTACAACAAGACAAACAAAGACACATACCCATACTTTAATGCGATTCTTATTGAGATTTTTTTGTCTTTGATATAAAAATTTCCACTGTAATCGATTTCTACGTCATGAACAATTTAGCTTTGGTGATTCCCACTCTTATGGAATGTTGTCCATGATGTATTCACCTTTCGGAAGATCAATTGTAACACAAGTTTTGATAATATTTAGAACTTGTTCTCAGCCATTTGCAATCCAGTAATTTTTTCATAAAGCATACAATGTAGTTTGTGATCCAACATGACAGTTCGTGATTTATTTATTCCGTTTTAACAATGTAGTGATGTGATGATCCTTGAGTAGTAAACACGTATGATACCAGTTTCGTCAATGAACGGATTAAATCTTTTCCATTTATCTTTCGGTGGTGAACATTGTTTTCTTTTCAGTTTCTTGATTTCATCAGAATTCTCAGATCAGCAGGGTTGTCTTCTGATTTTACATGTTTCCATTCTCCATATTCAGTTTTTTGTATATTTGAGACTCTATTCCCGGCAAACACTAGTAGTTTGTGTGGTGGCGTTCCTATCCAGTGCAACGCAATCATGGAATCTGATTAAAATACTATTCGATTAATTAGGTGTTTGATGACTTGTCTAACTGTAAGTGATAAATCAGACAATACAGTTGCTGAACACAATTCTAAACAAGGTAGAGATGTAATTTTAATTGTTGCAACACGGGCTTTTGACCCTTCCAAGAGACAAGAGTTGTTAGAGGCTAATTGTCCTTTTCGCAGCAGTTCTGAGACATCACCTTTTAATTTAATTGCTTCATATCGTAGCAGTTAGATGCATACAATTTAATTTGACCTTGACAAAATAGTAAGAGTCGTACCCACACATAAAAACATGTCAACAAGAACAGGTTGATCATATTTTAGTTCAGGTAATTGTAAACCCATTGAAATATTGAGTTTTTCGCGAATGATTGGCTCGTTGGGAAACATCTTCTTGACAGATTTTCTGTAATGAAGTTTAAACTAGATCCAGTGTATAGTATAGTCTAATATAAAATATTAATTTGTCAAATTAATATTTTGATTTTCGGATGTTGTTCTGATAAATGTTATGCTAGTAGCTTTCACTCTCAGAAAATTTAAAGTAAATTCATAATTTGGAACCTTATTTACCTGATTTGAACGATTCCCTTCTTTTTAAGTCTCTTTGTCTAAGCTACGTGAGATGATACGCTATATAATAGTATTCCAATTTTTAATTTTTCATCGAATGTCTTCAAGGCAAGTAATTTACTTTGAATGTGATTAGTTAATCTTCAAATTTCTTCGGTGGAACTTTTTTTCTTTACGAAAGTTTCTAACAGTAAATTCCAAGATCGAAACATAAGTACTTATTCAATGTCTTACGTAGATTCCAGTAATTTTCATACAACAGGGTAATTTTCATCTGAAGGTGGAAACGCGTTTAATGTTTTTTCTGCTTCTTCAGTGACACTTATTTTTAAATAATCTAATCTTTGCGCATCTGTTAAGTTTTCACGATTGTGAATGATTTAAATAAACCAATCTCGATACATTCTCCAATTTTCTAATGTTCCATCGAATTTTTTAGCCTTTAATTTTGGAAGAGAAGAAAAATAATCAGATGATCGTAAACTATCCTGAATAGAAGAGCCACAGTCATAACAAATACTTGTTGACTTCAATTCTAGTATTACTCTATTATTTATAATTCGGCTTCGGTAATTATGTAATGTTTATATTTGCGCAATCAAACTGAAATATTTTATAGAAATTTTCAGGCAGAGATGTGTAATATTACCCTCGTGTAACAATTTTTCATAATCCGAGATCCAAGTATTTGTATGTCTCTGTATTGATACAAGAGTAAGATTATTAAGTTCCGCTTTCTTATTTATCAAACTAAATTTTTTTTTCTAAAGATCTTCATTTACTATGAATGAAACACCGTGAATTTCCAATGACGTCAGCAGATCTAATTGTTCCTATGTGGTTATATAACGTTCAAGGAGAAAGACTTTATACTCCGATTCTTTGATTTAGAATGAAGATAAGTTCCAGCACCTTATCCAGTCTCTAGTAGTCCTTTTTTGTTGGGGGCAACCGTGCAACATTTAGACAAATGCGGGGAAATATAGAAGGATGTCAACAAGAAACAGCTGATTAAACGATTGCAGAGCTCCTTCTACGTGGACAATTGTGCTACTAATGTCAACACCGATAAACAAAGAGGGAAATTTCACGAAGTGTCTACTGAAATAATGGCTAAAGGTTGTTTCGCTTTGAGAAGGTGGGAGTTCACAGGTGATCAAAGTGAAACAAGACACAAACCATAGTATTTGGTTAAGTCTGGAAGAAAGATAGTGACACGTTGAGTCTTCGAGTGGTAAAATTCGGTGCATTAATCAGTGAGAAAGTGATTAAAAGAGACATAATTTCTATATGTTACAAAGTGTTTGATCCCATTGGTTTCGATAGTCCTGTGCTACTGTGTTCTGCAGATCACCCTCCGTTAGCTCTAATGTATCTAGCTACGACATTGTATGAGGCGTTTGTTACTATTACTAACCATAACTCTTCATTTTTTCTTAATATTTTAAAGGATTGTGAAGTATGGATGAAATTATTCAAAACATTGGGCTTTTCTCGATTGTTAGAATTTCTTTTGATATGTATCTCATACTTTTAAACATATCGATAGCTTTATCCCACAAAATTTCATGCACACAATCATTTTCATTGGGAATTACATTTTTGTATTGATAAAATTTTCAATTTCTTCCGGTGGCAGATTTTTAAGAGTTTTTGAAATATCTTCGCAATTGAGGCTGTCAAAAATATTGTCAATTATGTGAAACAATAATGCTGTATCAACTCTATTTTCATCCAATTTAAGTTTCTCATCTGAGCTTGTACTTTTATTTTTGCACATAAACATTAATTGTGACGCAGTTGTATGGCTAAAAACACTCTTACATAAAGAAACACGAATTTTGTCTTTATCCTTCGGATATATATTTGATACCGATAACTTTCGAAATAATCGAAAAATACAATTTTGTTTATCAATTTCAAATGCCTTTTCGAAATAAGACCAAGAAGCTATTCTTTCCTTTCCTTCTCATGAATACTTTAAATCTTTTGTCAATAAATTGTTTCTTAAACACTTAATTAAGTGGGGAGGATCGAAAATATGTACAATTTCAAAGTCATCGACCATTATAATGTCCTCGCTACATTTTTTACCAAGTTTTGGCAAAGTTGCCTTGATTTCATTGACTAATTCTCGAACAGCTCTCTCATTTGTAGAACCTTGGTCAGAAATAAATGCGACAACAGTAAAACCAATATCACAAAGTCGACGAACTATATTAAAATACATTTTTTTTAAATCTACTGCTGACTGACCTGATTTACAGAATGTGTATACGAGAAGTTATTTTCATGTTTTTTTCCCTATTTTAGGATAAACACCTTTAACTAGCCAGGCACTTGCATGATCGGTAATTACTTTCTTTCTCTCTGTCTCTTTAAACTGTCTCTTTCCGCTCTTTGAACTCGTTCTTTTAATGTTTCGTTTCTATTTCGTCATTCTCGGCTTTCTTTAGTGACAGTGCATATAAAATTATATAAATCTTGGTCGCGATCAGATAAACGAGTTTTTTTACTAAAATTAAATAGTGCTAAAAGAGATCCTAGAAACAAAATAAAATTTTTAAAATGTAATATAACTATTATGTGAAAATAACAGTAAAAAAACATACGTTTCTTCTTTTCAGGATTTGAAGTTTTCGATTTATTAATTGATTTTTTGCCCCATGGTAACGTATTTAAAGCTGTAAAATTTTTCTTTGTGATTTCATTAGGGGAAAAGGTTCGGTTGTGGGCATGGTTCGGTTGTGGACACCCCCGCAGAATTTTTGACAGAAATGAGATTTTTCTAATCTGACATATGTCACGTGTGTGTTATGCCCAAACGTAGTTATCTATGCGAATACAAAAGTAATTAGACAACTGTGCTTTTTACTATATATAAATTAATTTTTCGACACGATGAATATAACAAAAATGTATTTTTTATCCCACATGCACAAAAATGGCGCTTTTAGATAGCTGACGACAGGGAGTAAAGTCACTCATTTGTTCGACCATATGAAAATGGCGTCCATTTTCTCCCAAGAGGCAAACATAACAGCTGATCCCATGCGTTATTTTTGCCCATGGAAGAAAACGGCCGCCACTTTCATATAAGTCGATCAAGTGAATGACTTTTACACCCTGTTGTCTGCTATCTGAAATCGCCACTTTTGTGCATTAGGAATAAAAAATATCGTAAGTAACACGGGAATAAAGGCAGCCAATTTGTTTACGATGATTTTTGTGACACTCGTTCCGGTCTCGGGGAACCTACGGCGCCCTCGACCTCCACTCGTGTCACAAAAATCACCGTAAACAAATGGCTGCCTTTATACCCTTGTTGCTTAACATACTATTTAAACATTGTTAAATATTCAACAAATCGAAGTGAATTAATTAAAATGATAAGTTCAATGCGTATTTACATAGTAAATATGTTATATTTTGTGCTCCAATACCAAGTATCACAACCATGTTCACAAGCCAATTTTTTTTCATGATGTTTCAAAATGATGGTAAAGTTAGGTTGTGAGCACCTAAATTGATTCGGTTGTGGACACCACTCTTATTCTTGACAAATCGTGAAATATCGTAGTCGATATACTCATAAGTAATTCCTTACAACATTTAATAGTGTTTTATGAATTTTAAAAGTTTCTTAGTTTAGCACGGGAATTAATATAACGAGACTTTAATGTCCGTACGTCGCTCGTAGCTATAGCAATATAAGTAACTGTGCAGTTGAGGTTTAGTTTAAGAAATCTTATATGTCCTTACATGGAGACAAAGTAATGTCAAAATTAGATAAAATCATCCTTACGTAGTTAATGAATGGTTACTTAGTTAATTTTTTTGAATTTTTATTTGATTTTTCAAGAGTGCCCACAACCGAACCAAAATGTTTTTTGTTAGAAAAATGCCCACTTTATTGAATTTTTAATAAAAATTTTCTAGTCAATGGAATTAATTTATTTTCTTCATCAGTAGTTAGCTAAGGTCCCTAGCTTTAAATACATATACATATGTTTACCTAATATCTACAAGAACACAAATTATGAGTCAAAAACGAAACTATGCCCACAACCGAACCTCTTCCCCTACTATTTACATTTTGTGCTTCCTGTGAAAAACTATTTTTTTAAGTTTAATTGAATTTAACTCTTCAGAAAAATCCTCTCCATCTATTAAATTTGATTTATCGTTCATCTCAATTTGACTTTTATTGTTCAAGGGTTCTCGTGGAAAACTAAATTGAGGCGCTTTGGTTTGACATTTTTTGTTATTTAAGGGTTCTTATGCATAATAAATATGTGTCGATTCGATTGGTTACTGATAATCTAGAAATGTATTATCTTTTTCACTTATGGTCTTATTTAAATAAATTGAACAATCTCTTTTACTAGAGTCATATACCAAATCAACGTCTAAAAATAATCCAATTAAAAATACAATATAAAAATAAGCATAAGAAATAAACACTTATTAATAAAATAATACATCAGAAATATTTTTTTATTCTTGAATAAAAATACAAAAAATAAAGAATACCTAATGCCTTTGGCATATGCAAAGTTGATATTGCCGTTTTTATTAATTTTTTTTGAATCGAGAGAAAAGTGTCTTTTACAAATAAAAAGATTTTTTAATTTTTCCCTAGGTAATTTTGATATCGAAGCATTTCCTGCACTAATAATCCATTTCATACAACGTTCTCGATGTCTGGAAAAATTTGGAAAGGCAAAGAAAGGCCCATGTAATAATTCGCAACCAGCGACTGCACATTTTTTTCCCATTCTAAAATTTCATACAACGTTCTCGATGTCTGGAAAAATTTGGAAAGGCAAAGAAAGGCCCATGTAATAATTCGCAACCAGCGACTGCACATTTTTTTCCCATTCTAAAACAAAAAAATTTACGTATTAAAATAATGAATATTATAAAATGCTTTTAAGATCCCACATTTTTAAGTAATTCAAAGCGTCAAAAAATGGAATACAAATAAGATAAATAATATATGAAGTAGAATTTATCACTCGGTCGAGATTTATATATGTGAGAAGAAATCATTCTTTTCGAGTCAAATAAAAAGAGAAACTTCTTTTTGACGTTTCGACGATAACAATCGTCCTTATCAGAAACTATAATTTATTTAGAAAAAATTATTTGTTAATACATTCTTATATATAATTAAAAAAACATTAAATGATTAATAATAATATAAATAATTTGAATACAAATTATTTTCGTACCGATCAGAATCGTGTTTGAAGGCACGTGTGGACGGACGAATGTCACGTCGTCAACAAACTCATTCAATCGACGAAAACAGAGGCATCGCAATACATTCAAAAGACACAATACAATTTAAGATGCGAATAAATACATTTAAAAGCAGATTTAGGACCTTGAGATAGGAGAGAAGTGAATGACCGAGAAAAGTAAACTATTGGATGTGATGAAAGTGTTATTGAGATTTTAGAAATTGAGAATATTTGTCATTCAACTTATTTATATCTTCTTTAGTGTTTATTGGATTGGTTTGCAAATTTATGTGTATCATCTCTGATATCAATCTCCTTCCTCTTACTTTTTCTCTATCTAGTATAGAGAATTCGTCAAAATCGAAAACATGACCTTGCTCGGCACTGTGTAATGCCATGTATGCACTGTGTAAAAGAAGTTTCTCTTTTTATTTGACTCGGAAAAAATTATTTCTTCTCACATATATAAGATAAATAATGTTGACAGTTGAGGTTATGTTAACGTAAATAAAATTAATTTGCGAAAAAATGCATAAATTATAATGCAATCTTCGACGATGCTTTATTAAATGCACTTTAAATTAGTTATAAAATCATTAAAATTATTAAATTCTTAGAAATATAGAAAATAAATATAAATACCTGAAAACACATTCAGTAAAATAAAAAAAACGCACACTAATGAAACATTGTGTGGCGCCATCCGTAGATAAGAATAGTAACAAACGCCTCACACAATGTCGTGGCTAGATACATTAGAGCTAACGGGGGTGCTGCAGATTCCACAAAAATTGACCAGCACGGTCGGAGATAAAAAAGATCCGATGTTTCATGTGTTCGTGGACGCGAGTGAAGTAGCTTACGCAGCAGCGATTTTGTTTCGATTAGAAACTACAGCGCACCTACAAATTGGTCTAGTACAAGCAAAATCACGTGTAACTCCTGGTAAAACGAAAAATATAACAATCCCAAGGTTAGAGTTGTTGGCTGCTTTGGTGAGGGCACGTCTAGATGGATTTATAAAGGACGCTTTGGAATTGAAAGACGTGGAATTTTACTATTGAAGCGATTCCTCAACCACACTTGCTTGGATAAAGAATGACGAAGAGATCAACAGGGAATTAAAAATATCGGAAATTAAAATCCTGAATTCTGAGAACGGGGAAATTTTACTCTATCCGAGCTTTCGGGGGTGAAGGATGGGATCTTCAAAATGGTACAGCGAGAATCCTTTGATGGAGTAAGCAACAAAAGTCGTAAGGGTTTTAATCAATTTTTGGCTGAGACTAATATGAGTCGATTAAGAACTTTAATATCGAATAGGCAAGACACGGAGAATTTTCGTCATCCGAGACATTTGATGGTCACACGATTAATTGAACATCAACACAAAGTATCGCACCATGCGGGCTCGCTGATGGTTTTAAATAAACTTCGGAAAATGTTCTGGGTTATGACGGGCAGATGAGCAGTATTGAACGTGTGTAAAAAATTTTCAGTTATATTTTCATTAGAAAAGAACAGTCAGTTTTTTTAGGAGGTTCTTACAAGAAGGTTTCAAGACAACGAGCAGACGGTTGTACTGGACTTGGGTAGACTTAACAAAACGGATAATCGCGAAAGGATTGTTTATCTACAAAAAATTCAAGAAGATTTAAGGAAACGGTTCCGCATCGAATATTTGGCCAACTGTCCATTAGCAAAAGTGACAAATGTCTTACCGGGAAAAGATCAGCAGGTGCGCGTAGTTAAATTAAAAACGAAAAGTTGTGAGCTTGTAAGATCAGTCCTATTAAAGCTCCTATTAAAGACGTGTCCGCAACGTACTCTATTCTTCAATTTAGTCTCGTTTGTTTGTCTTTTTGTCTTTAATTTTTTTCTAATTTTACCCAGTTAGCAATGTTTCTTCACGCACTAATATTCCCAGTTCTCTAAACCTCTATTATCCCTGTCTCTGCTACCGGCCTGCTGTAACTTCCAACTTTCCCCAGAATAATGTCGATCAATCTTCTCGTCTTGATGGAAGACAATGTAGGAATGTTGACATGACTGTTAGTACAGTGCTTCATCCATTTGTTCATTAATTCCACTTGTGACGACCCATTTAAGAATTTAATTGTTTTGTTATTAATTTGGGTGTGGGTAAGACTTAAACGGGATTACACAATTTACCGACCAAAAATCCTTTGAACTTGTCAAAATTTCATCCTTCCTTCTTTGCAAGATGAAGCCAAGTACATGGAGAAATTAAACAAACTTACCGATGTTTCCTCTCTGAACTGTACTGCGCAGCTCTGCTTTTTGGTTATACAGCACAACAATAAGTAATAACAATGCGCACTAATCAAGAAATACTATAAAATTTATTAACAATAATAAATGATTTCCAAGATTAATAAGCGCGAAGGCTATTTACTATTCTATGGTTCGCACCAATCTAAGGTGCTTCATCCGGCAAAAGCAACATGTGCTTTTGTCGTCTGCTAGTTCCGGCGCGCGCAGCGCCTGGTGACAAAAGTTGGCGCTAGGGCGCGAATTCAAATTAGTTCTTACTATCTAACATCAAATTAACAATGACAATCTGAGCGATTGTAACGATTGATAACACAGGAATAATTATGGTCGTTACACTTTCTTTTCTAAACTCTTCAATTCAATAAGGAAAAAGATCAATAATTTTATTTATTTACAAAATTTACAAAAACAACCTTTTACATCTTTACTTACAATAATTTTATTTATTATTTTTATAAATAAAATCGCCCTTAGACGCCAATTAATTTTTAGGACAAATTAATAGACTAATTTAATGACAACAATTTTCAATTCAACAACAACATTCCCTAGACTCTCTCAATCGTCAGAGGGAATTCTGCCTAAACAACATGGCAAACAGAAATGACAATGACGAGACACGACTGGCTTAATACTGACTCTGACTTATTCACGACAGTGACATCTTTCTGTCGACAGCCAATGATCCTATGAGGGAACAGGAATTAATTCAAGATCGACACCACCTTTATTTTATCAACAATTTTTTTATTACACTATACAAAACTTGAAATTCTCTTTTACACTCAAAACTACACGAAAATTATCTTGATGACAAATTATATACTGGATTTCTCTAAGTCCCATAGACTTAGATAGGGTGATACGGGCTTCCATATTTGGAGTGTCAATATGACAATACGGAACTCGTAAAATACCGCATTGGGTGTCGTTGTGAATACGGAAATCAAATAGTCCCAATTCGGTGCAAGTTTTAAACTCAAAAAGAATAAAAATACATGTCAGGAGTAATGCATTAGAGTCAGTGGTAAATAATACAAGTTAAAGGAACGAAACAATAATAGTAATGAGTGCAATAACTATGTTTTAATGAAACAAGCTAAGATGAAATGTCAAACGTAAGTCGAATGCGGTGTAGGCTGGTTTTAATGCGGCGCACAATCGATTTGTAGAGCGCACAGTACAACTGTGCTCTCTTCTTCGCCGATAGCTGGTTTTTTGTATTCAGATGATAATATTGAAAATAATGGAAAATAATATTTAACTAATAGTAGAGAATGTATTCTAACTAATAAAACATGTTAATTATTTTAATACTATATTCTTCGTATATGCTATATGCTGATAATGTAAATCAATTGATTAACACTAATGTTTATTAGACATTTTCAATATTATCATCTGAATACAAAAAAAACGTCTGTCGGTGAAGAAGTGAGCGCTGTTATACTGTGCGCTCTACATATCGATTGCGCGTCGCATTAAAACCAGCTTACGTCGCATTCGACTCATATTTGACATTTCATCTTACCCTGTTTTATTAAAACTTCGTTTTTACACTCAGTATTATTATGATTTCATTTCTTTAACTTGTATTTTTTTCCACTGACACTAGTTTATTACACCGGCCACTAATTTTCGTTTCTTTAAAGCATAAACTTGGACTGTATTGGGACTCTTTGATTTTCGTATTCACCACGATACCAATTGTGGTATTTCGCGAGTTCCGTATTAGCAGGTTGACGCTCCCAATACGTAATCCCGTTACTTTTTTTACAAATAACTTAATACATTGCAATAATTGTCAGCTGTCGGTAAGTTTACTGTTGTTATTGCCCTTATGAAAGAAACATTTTTCTGTACTGAATAAAGACCACATCAAATATTTAAAAATCGATATTTTATTGAAAATTAATAATAACGCTTAAATAAACGATTTTTTTAAAGTAAATGGCGTGCATCACCTCAGTTAACTGTTATTTAGTCTGATGTGGAATGTATGTAATACTATTTTTTCCACGTTCAATGTATCTAACGAATTAAGACAATACATTTTCTAAATTCAAGAATCGACGACCCAATTCGTAATACTGTACCACCCAATTCTTTTTTTACAAGGCTGTGAACTGTCGTGAAGCCAGTTTCATCCATGTTCCAGATGTATTTCAACAATACTTTAAGTACGTCTATGACTTTTGATAAATCGCTGTAAAACATAGAAATATTTTGTTAGATGAAGCTCGCTGCTCGTGATAGATGTTGAAATTATTGCTGTTTTATATTGATTTTTGATTCAATTTGAAATTAACAGTTATGAAAAGTACATGGTGTAGAACTAACAACTATTAAAGAAAACTTGGTTTAGAACTACATAGACTGATAGAGTTTTGTTACGAAATTCATAAGTATAATACTTGTATTTGCTATAATCAGTTACGATATAGAGAAATTGAGGATGCTATGAATTATCATTACTCTTTTTAAGTATGACTAAAGTTAAAATAATAAGATTTAACATTACAGAGGAACAAAAACTAATACTATCTTTTGAAACCTTGAAAATCTATTTTGAAAACATCAAATGATCGATTGTAATACGAAGTTTATAGGTATTGTAATAAAGTTTTCGTTATTGGGTAGTTGGAATTATATTCACTGTTTAAATGAATTCATATTTTGATATGGTTCATATTTGAAAACCAATTGAATCGTGAATTTTGAAAAGTGCTCAACTCGGACTTTTTTCAAATTTCCCTTTTTTGCATTATTACATATTCATTGACGTTTTTTTAAAAAGAAAATTTCATCTCAGGTACTTTTAGCGGAGAAAAATGTAAAAAATTGACTGAGGCTATCGAAGTTTACCGAAGTGAAACAAACTCTTCAGGTCGGTATTAATTATGTTTGGACGAGCGATTCACGGAAAGGGAAAAAGATAGAATAAATACCATTTGCTTTGATTTAATAACAAAATTTGTTTTTCTAAACTAATACACATGTTTCATTTTGAAAACTCTGTGTTCATATTAAACCACTTCTATTAAAACACAAGAACTTACTTTAAAAATAATATTTCTACTTACAGTGTGTAAATAAACTTGTTTTCCAAACAATAAAATAGGAAAGTATTGTTATAAAATTATTAGTTGATAATAACACAGCCACACAAAATAAAAAAAGTGTTGGGGTTGGAAGATCAGAGTACCCTTTCCCCATGTATTTTGGGCCGCTGAACACGAATCCGGTGTCCGTTTTGGTCCAGCACGTGTACGTTTTTTCCTAACCTCAAAAAACATGTCAAATTTTTTGTGGTATACAAATTTTTTTAAAAATTGATGGATTTTGATGAAACATGTTATCTAGGGATTTTTGAGGTCGCTGATTACGAATATGAAGTCAGATTTTCAAAAATCAAAATGTCGGATCCAAAATGGCGGATGAAATTATTTAGAAATTGATGATTTTTTAGAAATTTTCTTAAAAGTTGATGGATTTTGATAAAACTTGGTACCTAGGGGTTTTTTTAGGTCTCTGATTACGAATATGAAGTCAGATTTTCAAAATTCAAAATGGCGATTTTCGCTACAATTATGAGATTGTATGTCAATATCAGGTTGTTTTCTTGTAGTATTGTACTCTATATCAGCCAAGTCACCAACTAAAGTAGAGCTGCGGTTGTATGATGACGATGACTGCAGGCCCGCTTTCTCACCCTGACCAGACGCCGATACTGCGGTTCCAAGCCGCTGCATCGTAATACGTTTTCTACGTGTGTCTGCCATGACGGCATCAAAGCCATTCGCTATCAGCAACCCGAGTAGCTACCAGATACCAAGATTCATAAAAATGCAACAGATTTTCAAATTCTCATCATCTAATTTGATTTTCAAAAATCTGACTTCCTATTCGTAATCAGCGACCTCAAAAATCCCTAGATAACATGCTTCATCAAAATCCATCAATTTTAAAAAAATTCGTCCGACATTTTGAATTTAAAAAATTTGACTTCATATTAGTAATCAGAGACCTCAAAAACCCCTAGGTACCAAATTTTATCAAAATCCATCAACTTTTACGAAAATTTCTAAATAATTTCATCCGCCATTTTGGATCCGCCATTTTGAATTTTAAAAATCTAACTTCATATTCGTAATCATCTACCTCAAAAACTTCTAGCTACCAAGTTTTATCAAAATCCATCAATTTTTAAAAAAATTTGTATACCACAAAAAATTTGACATGTTTTTTGAGGTTAGGAAAAAACGTACACGTGTTGGACCAAAACGAACATCGGATTCGTGTTCAGCGGTCTAAAATACATGGGGATAGGGTACTCTGATCTTCCAACCCCGACACTTTTTTTATTTTGTGTAGCTGTGTAATATATGAGATTAATATTTTTCTAAGTCTGGTTACGTAGCAGAAGTGACAGTTTAAGTTTATCACGTTGAGAATCATAATTAAAGCGTGCCTTCAATTTTATTACTGGTTAGTAGAGCAGACAACTTTACTACTCTTAAAATTTAATATTCTTTGCTAATTGGTGTGGTTCAATGTTGCCTATTCCCAACAAAAATTGTTTTCAGTAAATTTGTCTAAGATTTAAAACTCTTTATCACATTAAAATATTGTACTTGACACCCGAAGCGAATGAAATCGCAAGTTAAAAAATTTTTAAAACCTCCTATTTCAATAAAAAACATAATTATATTTTACCAATTTTTTTTAGTGAGTAAAAAAACAGTGTTTTCAATTTTTCTTTGAAAATGAATAACCTACGTACCTGAAAATTTTGAACATAATCTGACTATGTAAGATTAACTTATATATCTAGAATATAAATCTGTCATTTCTTAATAAATTGAAGTGGTTCAATGAAAACACTGGCTCAATAAAGGACACTCTCCCCTACTCATATTTGTCCTTATTTTTCTCTTAAAAGGTTTGATTATTTTACAAATGAATTTATGTTAAAGTCTGAGAGATACTTTCTGTTTAATATAAAAAAAATTCTCCCCTACACATATTTGTCCTTATTTTTCTCTTAAAAGGTTTGATTATTTTACAAATGAATTTATGTTAAAGTTTGAAATATGCTTTCTCTTTGATATAAAAAACATTTAATTAATATTCCAAAAATATGAACACAAATTATTCACCTAAAATATTAAGTGTTCGGGGCTACCCCATTCTCTCCTAAATTTACGTACATTTGATTTAAATAAATTTGTTTAAAGTAAATGTTTTATTCATTGCAATTTCTGCAAACTTTTTAGAAAAAAAATTAGAAAACTAATGTGCAAAGACATGGACTATTTTAAATTTACATTCTAGTAATTTCTTATGTCTTCAAAAGATCTAAAGAATGCCTTCTAAAGAATATTGCTGATAATAATTATTTAATAATATTAATTTAGTTAAAATGGTTTTAATGGTTTTTTAAAATATTAAGACTAAATATATAGCTAATAACTTTTTGTCTTTTCGTATTCTTTGTAATTTTTTTATTTAGGTTATTTTATTCTTGTTCAGCAGGACAAAGGACCCAAAACTAATTCTATTATCTCCTTTCAGTTTATTTTTCCTTTTTTTGAAATATGTATGTTTCTTTTCTGTTTTCATAGAACCAGTCGTTTGGACGAATACTTTTTTTAAGTAGTTTTTGGAAGAGAGAAAGGTTTCTGCCTTTCTCTTATGTTCTCTCGTTATTTCCACCCAGTAATGACATTCCCCTGTTCATCTCTCAAACCTTTTCTTCTGCCTCTTCAAACCCTATCTCCATTCTTCCTGCTGCCCCTCGCGCACAGACTTTATCTTTTCCATTGCGAATCCAAGTCTTTCCTTTACTTTTTTGAAATATACTTTTACTAACTTGAAATTTTACTTTGCTCGCAATTTTTACCTCTTTCTCCAACTCGACGAGAGACTTTTATGTTTTCTTCATTACTTTTTCTGGTTCTTGACATACAAATACACAATACATTATTATTTTATTTTGAATCTAATTATTAAAACAATTATTCAAAACTTCTTTAGTAAGTTAGTCGGTACACCGAAAAAAAACTTGTATTTTTATTAATGCATATTCCATGGTAATAACGAACATACACTCCAACGTAGTCGAACTTACCCGCACCTGAGACCACTATAATAGTTTTACAATCAATACTTTAATTATAATTTAATCAATGTTTTCATTAATAAGTAATTCGAATGACTATATAATTTTATTTTCAAGGTTATCTTTTTAATTCTTTGTTTGCTTACAAACTAATATGGAATAACTTTTTTTAATTTAAACTTTTTTTTGACGAACTTAAAATCCATGAAGTTACGGATTGACGTAACTTCTAAGAGAGGCTTTTGACTCTCTTTCCAACCTTTATGGATTTTTCAGTAAAATGTATCCAGATATTTTTCTCCATGTAGGTTCAGTAAAGACAGAGCTATATTTACTTGGGTAAGTAAAAAGATGTTCGACAATTAGGTACTATGCATTGTGGGTATATAATAAAAGTATAGAAAATCCATATTTTTTCTTTTAATACAAATAAGAGTAAATTAAAAAGAATTAAAAAATTTTCATTTACGAAAACTGCGGTGTGGAATTGTACGCATATATGAATTGTGTGCAGTTAAGTGTGCAACTTTTATTGAACATTTGCTGCGCATTCATGAACTTCTATTGGCGTTACGAGCAGTTTTTTAAGGTCTATAAACACACAGTGGCTATCTTCTAATCCCTGCTTTATTTGGTGCACGTATAAACGACGCTATCTCTGCTGCACAATGACTATTTGAAAGACAATTGCACATTATGCAATCTTCTACTGTGCTTCAATGAGACTGAGTACATTGTAAATTTTCTCTTTATTAAGTTCAATTAAACATTTCGTTTGAATATGAAATGTTTTTCCTTTTATTTATTTCGAACGAGAACATCATTTCATATTTCAATGGGCGAAAAAACTTTGTTAGTAAATAATATAATTTTAAAATTATCTCTGAAAAAAATATTATAAATATATTATGAATATTATTATAATATTATAAACTTATGTTTAGTTCATTAATTGAAACATTTTATTTTATAAAAATTATTGAGATAAATAGGTTCTATTAATAAATAAAAAAATTCGATGTTATTACAAAATATAAATCAAATTTCCATATTATTCATTAGAAAAATGTTTATTGATGTAAACTGTACTGATTTTTTTACGTAATAATAAAAATCTAAAGAACATACTGAAAACATTAAATAAAGATTAGTTTTATTTTCTTGCAATACGATGTTTATCTGGAAAGTGTTGAAAAAATTTAAAGATAAATGTTTGTTTAGAGTGTATAGAAATAAAGTAAAATTTGCTCTAACAAAACGAAATTGTAAGAACTTGACCTTTTTTTAAATTTTCTTTTCTATATAAGATCTCAGACAACGTATAGGATTCGATGTTGAGAATCTAGGAGGTTATTACGATCACAAAGAATTGCTTTCTTTGTTACAAGACCTCTCTTTCTATACTGAACAATAACGAGACTGAATGTACGAAACCAATAAGTATTCCGGCTTTGTCTTAATACCAATAGTTTCATTTATTATTTTTCTTCTCTCGCTATATAAACCGCAATATTTCATGTTTCTTGAGTGGTTTTCTAATGTTATATTGATTGTTGCATGAAAATTTAAGTCTTTATTGAACTGGAAATATTTAAGGAACGAGTATATATGTATTTATATGTACAAAGAATCTTTTCGAAACTTTCCGGAAACTTTATCACTTGTAAAGAGATGATAACTTGTAGCACGAAGGTACTCCTTCCCCTTTTTTCCTGAAATTATATTTCTGATCTAAAAGTCAGTAAAAGAGGGTGGCAGACAACATTTTCTTAAGTTATAAGCTTTTCAATTTAACTGCTTTCGGAAACTTATTAACAAATTATTGCGTTGACAGGTAGTCAGGAACAAATTATTTCATTTGTGTATTTAGTGATTATTTTTAACCAATATTTCACTTTTCTAACCCTATAATAAAATGCTTAAGAGTGTTCGAAAATTTCTGAAATTTCCAGGTTATGTGTTATTCACCAAACACGTTAATTACTGGTTTAAATGAAATAAGTAAATAAGTGAACAAATTTTCCTCTGCACATAGACTCTTTTTACAAACTATATACACAGCACAACATAACATGCATTAGTATCTTCTAACTAAACCCAAAAGATTGTTTTTAATCATGCAGAAACGCGGTAGTAAAATGAATAATTGGAAAGTAATGTAATAACAGGCTGTAAGAGGTGCATTACAGCCAGTCGTTAACAGAGGGCAAAAATATGCAGAGCGTGCACAATGGCGTGAAACAAAATTACTTGTATTATATTCAGATTACTCACAAAACATATTTGAGTCTCATTTATCCTAAAACAAATAATCAATAAAATACCTAAAAGTGGTATTTCACCCTCGCTTTTTAAGTCTCTTTTTAACCTTAAAGCTTTCAAGTCTGTAGTTTGAATATTAAAGTTGTATTCGATTGAAAAAGTAAGTTGAAATTTCTCACTGATATAAATGCATCTAAATAAATCACTGTAAATTTATTGTTCACTGTGGTTAAAATTGTTTCAGTGGTTTTTGATGGATCACTGGAAACTAGCTGTGTGAAATATGCTTTCAATGCAGGAAATTGTTCTAAAATTCTATCTACACATTGTTTCAAAGAGAGCTAACGAGTAATACTTTTTTAGTATGAATTCCAAGCATTTCTGTTTTCTTTTTAATATAAATATTATTTATAAATTTCCTTTTTGAACTCATCGATTCCTCCTGTTGGTAGAATATTTTTTCAAACGTCAGCTCAATATAAGATTCAATTACAAAATAATTAATTTAGAACGTAATTTTTTGTATTAAAGTTTGATTTGAAAAAAGAAGTCTTACAAATATAAAAAAGAACAAAGAAAATTACATACCTTATGAAAAGAAGGCCCAAAGTTTTAATGACGTACTTATGTCGTAGCCAAGTAGAAAAATCATGCGTTTCGGTAATCGAGAATTACATGATACACCGGATTTAAAGCAAATGCCTTGTTCTGTTTTGCATTGAAACTGCGATGTATTGCAGTTGCATTTTCTAAAACCTTGTCCACCAGTAATTGATTGCTTAGTTGCAGCTTCTCTTAAACTTAGTATTGTTTAGACGTCAGTAACTTTAATTGAATTCGTTCACTTTTCATAGAATCAAATAATTTTGTAGAACCTTTTAAAATATTACTCCGTCAAATTAAATTTATTATTGATAAATCTAATATTCGAATTTTATAATTGATCAAAAGCAAACAATATCGACGCATAGAGAGAGAACAAATATTTTTGAGAGGAGAAAAAAATAACATTATAAAATGAAAGACTGGAAATAAAAATTTGTGAGTTTGCAATATACAATATAATTGTTCTATTCTACTGAAAAACCTTTAAAATGTTTTAGTTTTTAAAGTTAACTTTAAAAACTATTGCTGTTTCAGCCATACGCAATGAAGGCTATCCATATGTATGTGAGAGACATTAATATGTATGTGAAGAACAACAATACTGTATGTTTATTTCAAACAAAAGTCCTAACCATACTCGTACGTCAGAATTAACAATATCATTTTTTCACTGTGCCATTTACTTTAAAGTTATTCACGTTCGGTTATAAAAGGGAGAATATTTCGTAAAATTGAGTAGAAAAAAGAATGCAGAAGACTGGAATAAAATGGAAAAGTAGTAATAAGCTCGCAGATTTTATCTTTGTGTGCTTTTATATTATAGTACATTTTCCACTTCTTGACTCATCTGGATTGAAACGACACGATCTCTGGGGAAATGCTTTGTCTTACAGGCAAAGTCAACTTCATAATTCTAAACTACTTTACTTAGAAAACATAAAATATTAACGAAATACTTATATTTACATTTAATTGTGTCGATTTGTTACGATTACTTTACCTGTTAAATTTTTGGTTTAATTCTTAAGATTATTATTGATTATATAATTGATTATTCAATGTAAATAAATATATATACTTATATTTTACGAATATTTATAATAATTGTGTATTTATTACTGTTGATATAAATTTGAAAAGCAAACTTCTGGTTCTTTACAAACTCAATTCTTCTTTTCTAAGGTCATATCTGCATATTCAAGAGAAACTTTGCACATAATCGTTACGTGTTTCTCGAGGGAAATATTTCATGTTTCCATAAAACTGTTTCAAGCTGATAACGTGATACTACTATTGACATAACTTTTCGGACTTGGAAATTTGCATTCTTCCAGAATGTAGCCTTAAAATGCATTCATGTGTGATTTGCCCTCAATTGAATTTCAAACGGATATTCGTGCTTCAAAAAAATCAAATAGGATGCAAATCTTTCTCAAATAGTCTTAAGTTTGTATTCGAAAATGTAATCACTTTTAGCCAAATAAATTCAAACACTTCTAAACTTATTACTTTTTACAAGACTTTATTATATATATTTTAGAAAAATTTTCTTTATATTCTATTCCTCTTTAATGCAATAAAATTTGTGATGTGATTTTTAAAATTTTTAACAAATTTCAATTTACTACAAGAAACTTTTTGTTTTATCAAAAGAGCCTTTTTCATAATTCTAAGTAGCTGCTTTAAATGTAAGAAAGATTTTTCAGTTTTAAAGAGGTGAAGTGATCTGTAAAATTGTCTCATAAATATTGATTTGAATAAATTAACTTTACAAAATGATAGCACAATTTATGTATGTATGTAATATTGATAATTATAAATATTCATCAATGTATTGATGAATATATTATGTACATATACAATATTATATATTTTAACGAAGCATACATTTTATAAAACAAGAACTCAATTGATTATAAATTACGGAACATCGACGCACAAGTGCTTGTAATTACAAAACTCTAACCCCGCTGTTTTCGAAAATGGCTCTTTATGGTTTATACTCTGAAAAGCACTTTGTGAAGATTCATTATTATATTCTGTTGTAAATGCATTGCTATTTCGTCGTTTTCAATTATTGCTATAAGTTAACACCCTGAAATATTAATTTTTCACTTCAACACCATTTTCATTTTAATGGCAATGTCAATATTTATATTGACATTGTTATTTTTATATAAATCTTTCTATGTCTGTTCTTAAAATCTATAAATATTTATGTAAACTGAGACTATTATGACAAGGGTTCTTCTCCTTATTTCCTTTATTTAGTGAAGTTGACTAGCGAACTTTTACTAAAGTAATGAAATTCTACTAAATATTAGTATTTTACTAATAATTATTCAAATTTTACTAATCAAAAAAGGGAAAACTTATACATGAAAATTACTGAA
Source organism: Leptopilina syphax (assembly GCA_032872505.1). Taxonomy (NCBI): domain Eukaryota; kingdom Metazoa; phylum Arthropoda; class Insecta; order Hymenoptera; family Figitidae; genus Leptopilina; species Leptopilina syphax. The sequence continues at coordinate 55,359,826 of CM065468.1, read as the reverse complement.
ATTTTACTATTTGTTAGAAGAATTCTACTAATTAAGATTTAGAGAGCAGCTAAATTTTAAACAATACAACTCACATTAATAACATCTGCTTAATTTCAGAATTAGTGGTATAACATTTTTTTTCATTGTGTCATAAAATTATCCCTTTTTGTAAAATAATAAAGTTTTTCCTTATCCCAACTCATTTACATGTTCATACTTGTTTGTCTAAAAACGTAGAACCTCAAAAATAAATTAGAGATTCAGTCTATTGAAAATTCAAGGAATTGCAAATTCAGCATTTGAACTTTTCCTAAGAACTTTGTACATCTATGCGGAATGTATGTCTATATAAATGTCAAACGATTTTCTTTGCAACAGAACAAAAAATTGTTTCATTTTTTGCATTGCATGAAAGAGTTTGATTATTTGTTTTCTAAATTCCAAATTTTACTTTACTTATTAGCTTTTTATGGTGGAAGGCCTTGATTTTTTTCCTTCAAAGGACACGATAATAGTTAAAAGTACAGAGTGTATTCAGCCACAGAGACGTATTGTAGCCAGAAGAAAAAGCTTTGCGTGACGACTTTACCTGTATGTATAAGGTTTGGTGTCAGGGTCACAATATCGTGTGTGTGTTTGTGTATATATCGCGCCAAGTGATAAGTCCACTCTATTCTATACGCGAATTGGTTTAAACCACAAATGATTTTATCCAAGTGCTCATGGTTCACTGTAAAAAGTCAAAAGCTTCATATATAATCATTGATAGTAACTTTTTGAAAGTTACAGAAAAAAGTATGCTCAAATTGTAGGAAAATAATTAAATGAATACATTCAGACAAGTGGTTTTTATTAAAAATCTAGTCTAACATTTCACACAATTTGAATATAATTAATTCGGACGTTGAAGATTGATTTAAAAAGTATGCTAAAGTGGAAGATACCAAACATTAGAATTAACTTTAAAACAAAGAAATCATTTTCTGGATGTATATGAGGAAATAAAGCGTCAGAAGTTTTTACTATTGGTTGAATAGTTTTAATTTGCCTTCATGTTTGTATTATGCTGATTTCTGTCTTTAAATTAATTATCTACAGGGGTAAGAATTGCGAGAAAATCAATGACAAGAGAAAACACATCACTTTTTTATGCGTCGTTTGGGGGGAAGAGTGTGCCAATTTAGATCAACGACAAAAAACATGCTACTCAATGCAATTTGAACGGTAAAGAAAGTGTCTTTTCGACAATGTAAACATTTGTTTTATGTTGTCTGTACAATGATGAAAAGTTAATTATTTGATTTTTATTATTTTTAAAAATATTTTTTTTAGTTTTTTTTATTATTTTTGAATTATAATTAGATTTTAAACGCGATTTTAGAAACATTAAAATCTTTGGTGTAAAATGTTTTGATAAAATGATAAATTAAATAAAAAGACCTTTCAGCAAATAAAAATGACTTATTTTATTTTTTCGTAAATAAAATAATATATTTATTTGTCCTACAGAAACTACTGTTTGTTGTCTTATTTTCATTACAAGATTTTAATAAGTTTTCGATAAAGATTTTCCTTATTTTTTATCGCCCGATAAAAAATTAGTTTACACGGATCTGTCTACAAATCATTTTGATATTGATGATAAAGAAACTATTGAAGAATATGAAAGCACCAATGGTATAAAATCTTCTAATAATAAAAATTATTGAAGCGCAGAATTACTTTATGAAAAAATCCAGTGAGTTATTTTTATTTAAATAATTAAATAAATTTGTTATTTTTAAAAATAGAAAAGTATGTTTAGCACTATGTATTCTTCCATAATTAAAACAAGTTTATTTTATTGGGTGAAAAGAAGATTATGAAATATATATTTCTTGTATTTGATAAGCTTCTCCGTTTTCATATTCCACCTTTAAGGTTTATTTCATTTAATGTTTGTATAACGAGAAATAAGTCGCAATGTCGACAATGTGAGTCATCTGACATCTAGTCATTATGAAATTGGTAAGCTTTTATTACTTAATCAAAAGTATTACAAATATTAAAGCTACAATAATTATAATTTTAAGATGGAAGGCAATAAGAGTGTCAGACAGTTTAAAAAAGTTTTTTAGTTACAGCATGAAATTTCTGATTTACTCTGCGTAATACAATTCTATTGTTTACATGTCAGAGTATTAAATTTCGAAAAAACATTAAGTTTTTAATTTTTTCAGTTTAATAATAGGAATATACCTACTTATTTCAAGTGTCTTTATTGCGTCTTTGAAGACCTAAAAATCTTTTTTTTGTTCTTGCAACTTGATAAGTCTTTTATCAGGTTATTATGCTTGCAGAGGTAGCAGCTGGTTTCCCTATTAGATTCTACCAGGTGGTGACCTGTTTCACTGCACTAGTAGTAAATTGCCTATATGTGCCTATATCTTACACACTAAAGACATCGCATTGCCTTCTGATCAGACAGCTCATAAATCTAATTTCTACGTTTCCCAATTTCTTCAGTCTATATTTCTTTCTTTGCCGGTAGCTTTAGCTTAGAGTTTCTTCTTCGCATATTGAGTACTAGAAACATTCATTTTATATTTCCTGACTTCACCTCCAATTGGCACTAACAGTACGAATGTCTATTTTTATTTCATTAGAAAATTCTATTAAAGCTAAAATTATGAATTTTATTTCCTTATCTCGAACTGGTAATCTTCCGGTAAATAAATATGTATTAACTCTCTATATCGCAAACATGAAACAAATTTAAATTACCATTTTTAGGATTGAATCCGCGATTCTCTACTGTTTAGAGAAATCTAAAACGACGCCTATATAAAACTCGCCTACAAATCGCGTGTTTGGATTTTCCATTCAGGTGTGCTGCAGTAACAGTAATTCACTGGCCGATAGCCGATCGCTTATTCCGCTATGCTCACGCTATCCCTTTATCGCCGTGATTTAAACGACGTCTTGATGATAATTAATTGTTGAGAACTATTGCTAACGACAGAAAAATTTGAGTCGACAAAAATTCCCATCTCTAGTAAGTTATATATGAAATTTTTTCTTTTTACTGCCCAATTTATTTAAATCAAATAAAACTTCTTTGACTACTGACAGAAAATTTGCGTTTATTAAACAATTAAAACTATTAGACCTAAAAAATATCTGAACTAGTACGTAATATTAATGTAATATTCTACTATTATAAAAAAATCAATAAAGTATAAATCTAATCAAGGAAAACTTCTCTTCTTTAATCATTAGATATGCATTCTATTATAATTTTTACTTACTTTATATAAACGTGTAATAATAATAATATAGTAATATATATTAGATATATTATACCTATAAATATTAGATAATTATTGTAATTATTGAAATATTAAGTAAATGTTTCCAGGTAATATTACCATCAGAAGGACTTTATTTCACGACTGTAATATTACGAGCTACTTGGGATCATTTTGTAGAAAGTATGTAATAAAAAGCAGAAAAAACGATTTTTAGAATTTAAAAAAGTTTTTTTAGATGTTCAATAAAAAATTCATTACTTGATATGGAAGAGAAAGCAATGTTTAGAAAGAATATATTGTAGTTTCGAATGTCAATTAGAAGTTTATCCACAAAATAGACTTTGTACTGAAAAAAATTGGTATAAAATTTTTTCTATTTCCTTGCAATATGAACAAAATATATCAAGCAAAAATGAAAATCTATAAAACGTCGGTGATTTAAATACGCATTTAGTAATCAATCATGGGAGATAAAGAATTTTTAAATAATTAAAAATTTCATCATTTCTAAACTTAGTATATTCTTCTTTGGAGACATTTGGAAGATGTTATTGGAAAAGTTCTTTGAAAGCTAATATTTTCCCTTAGTAGAAGAAAAGAAAATTTTGATTTCTCGAAAAAGTTCTAAAGAATCCTCCTTTCATAGGTGCAATCATTCTTCTTTTCACTCGCATCAGTTTTGCCGGATAAAAGATATTGTCATCAAAACCCTTTCCACTCAACATTGCACTGTCAGCAGCATCAAGACCTCTTTTTTTCATGTAATCAAGTAATACGATCACTGGAATCGATTTTTCCAGAGTACTTTTTATAATCCTTTCCATTTTAAAGGAGCACTTGGTTTGCTCGTTTGAAGGATTTTCTTTGTTTCCAATAGTTTTCAAGCTCTTTATACCTATTAGACCATTGATAACATAGTAGATCTTAAAAGCGCTTTATTTCAGATCACGTTCTTTTTGCAAAAGTCACTTGAATAAAAGTATTTAGTGAAACTACTATTAATTGGAATTACCATTCGGTAAAACTACTATTTATAAATATTGGATTTGTTTGGTAATGTTTTATTTTAGTGGCAGTTGTAACTTTTATGTAATGTACTGTAAATCAATTATGACAATCTGTTCATTTTAGAAGGAAGGTGGAAAATCTGCATAACTTTCCAGTAACATATGCAATTATCTTGGTTGACTATAAAACCACGTCTTTTTCTATGTGGAAGGATTTCTGGAAACCACTTATCCAATTATGATGAATAAGCTCTTAAAAGCTTTTTAGTGATTAATGGTTTTCGGAGTTACTTATTGTCAACTACTGTTAGAAAAATCTATATTTTAGTAAATATATTTTGAACAAGGAGCACACATTTGAGGTTTTTTACCGTCAAATTAAAAAAAATATATATATATATATATATATATATATATATATATATAAATATAAGAAAGAGACCTATGATGAACTAGGCGAAATATCACAAAATATTTGAAGACTTAGCTAAGATGCGAATCTGGGGCCTAGTCAATAAAAGAACAAATAAGATAGAAACAATTTTTAATTTCCATACAATTTCCTCAACCTTTCTTGGTTTCATCACTGTTTAAACGTATTATGTTTTAAAATACCATAAACTATTTTTAATCTTCTCATAAAATACAGATGTAATTTCATAAAAGTAAATTATCAGACTTATATTTTTAATTTGAGAGTATATGTATTGTTAAAATATTTCTTAAAATAGTTAGGAATATAATTTCATATAATTACCAATATAAATTAATTGTTTTCAAAATTGGAAATCTGTTGATTTCCAATCTGTTGATTCTTAAAATTGTTTGTTAATTCTTCAATTAACAGTTCTTATTATTGTGTGTATATAATTTTGATTTAATTAACTTGAACCAAGAGATTAGCAAACAAAAATTTCTTTTTAAATTTAAACAGAGATTTATCATATATTTGGATACCATTTGAAATGGAAATAGCATTTTTAAAATTCATCTCGGCAATGTAAAGTTCACTATTTTTCTATATTTATGAAGAAACTTTTATGCGCTGCCGGCTGAAACTGATGCGAAGTGTCCGCTGGTGCCCTCGTTTTCTCAGTGTAATCGACTCTCTTTGAGAAACGCGCGAGTCAGCTTCATAAATGAAGAGTCCACCCAACGTTTGATGGTGCTAAGCTCCGCGCGGTAATAATAAGAATGCTATCCTCCTTTTTTACTATAATGGAATAGTTTCTTTTCTAAATATTCATTTTGTACACTTTTAAAAAAAATAATTGTAAATTATATAAGTCAAGCAATGTTTATTATTTATAAAAGGACATATAACAGGATATTTTCAAGAACACGCATATACGTTATGATATTAATGTTTCATGATATAACACCAATAAAAATTAATATTTCATCCCACAATCGTAAAATTTTTGCATACGTTAACAAGTTCTTACTTTGTTACGTGCTCAGGGTTGATGAGTTAACAATATACATTTCTATTATCCAGATTTAAACTACATTAATCATCTGATACGCAAAGTTCGTTTGATTGCGTGCACATAAAATAGAACAATATACACAGAATTCGAAGTTATCATGAGTTATCATCACGAGAAGTACTAAAATATATTTAAGCTATATATCAAAATTTTATACTGTTATATCGCTCCCTATTGTATAAAAACATTTTGCCACCACTTATTCAGGAAGTTTTGAGAGCTATAGTATGTTCAACATAACTTTCTAGAGATCCCTTCATAAGAGAGCTATAGTATAATACTTAATAAAATTCGTAGGTCAAGAGGAAAATACAACCTCAACTCAGGTCTAAGGTTTTCGCCTCCCTAATGGAAAATGCTATATATGTTCCTACAAGAAATCCTGTAGGGATGCCATGAAAATTCTTATAGGATTCTTTATAAGATTTATAAAAATGAATTGTAGCACATTCACCATAACTCCAAGTCAAACTCGTAGATCAAAACGCAAATAAATTTTTAAAATTAGGTCAAAGGTGCATGCCCTAGAGACCTCATAATTTGAGAGATTGTATATTTAGTATAACTTCAGGTAACTGTCATAGGTTAAGAAGTATATGTATAATTTCAAAATCAGGTCAAAGGTCAAGTTTAAAGTTACATAGCAGCATAATATTCTGAAAAATCAAGACAAGTGATAGTTTAAAAAATTATCAAATTAAATAAAAGAAGTTTAGGCACAAAGACCGCAAGGGACATCAAACCCCCCTAGTTTGTAATACATATTGTTGTAACGATCGAATTCAATGATCAACTTAATTATTAGATATCAGATATAATTTTTTTATCGATTTGTAAATTTGTTAATAAAATTTACAATTCTTTGTAAAATTTAATTTTTATATTTTACATGAATTTCTATAAGTTAACATTCACATTTTTATTCTATAAAGACTAATATATAGTATCTTGTAAAAATATTGTTTTTTTTCAGGAAATATCACCGTTTTCACCCAAAGGTATCATCCAGAATCCCCAGACGTCGTATTCAACTCTCTTTATATCATCTAGCCTGTAAAAATCACCCCAAAATGAATGTGTGCGGAATTCTAGGACATAAACCAGGATGAACTTGAGGTGAGTCAAAATAAAGAATTATTTCCTTCTTACATATATTTTTTATATGTATAATAACATGGCTGCAATTACGACGTCTTTAATTTGATGCAGTCTCCATTTGTGTATAGCTTAAAAATGTAGGCTTTTCCAAGTGTTGTGCGACTACTCAGAATTAAGATCATCGTCTCATTTTGCAAACCCCCGTTTAAAAAGTTTTAAAACCTTTCAAACAATTATTAAAAATTATTAATGTACAATATAATTCATACAGTTTTAAAGTTTAATACCAATTATAAAGAAAAAAATTCAACAATTGCTTCCTCATAGAGGAAGGATTGTATTAGCAAAATTTTCGATTGTGATTTTTTAACATATGAGGCATTTGACGTGAAATGTCCTAAGTTGAAATTTCAACTACTTGAAAAAAATTGAAACTCGAGAAATTTGTTGTTCTATCCAGTAGAAATGTGACCCAAAAAATATTTTTGATTTTTTCGAAAAATTGGAGGGGGTAGAGGGGGGTCAATTTGACCAATTTTGCCAACACCGGCTACTTTGTGAATTTTTTCTGAATATACTTGTAATGGGAAAAATTTTTTAGAATATGTTTCTGAAAGGTTTTTTCGTCCTCTTTCCAATGGTGTATTTTATTTTTTAATATTTTAAAACCCTAATTTTTGATAATTAATATTTAATTTTCAATTTCCCAAAAATCGGTCCGTTTTTTTTAAATAAATTATTGCAAACGAAAGTTGAGGTTTTTTCCTATTGGCATGTAAATTTTCAGAATGCCCTTTTTTTGTTTTTGAGTTGTTAAATTTCAAAGAATAAATTGCGGCGCACAGCGTCGCGGTTGCACTGAGCCGCGTGGCAACCGGCGTGAGACGAGGCGCCCGGGACGCAATTTATTATTTGAAATTTAATAACTCAAAAACAAAAAAAAGGCATTCTGAAAATTTACATGCCAATAGAAAAAAACCCCAGCTTTCGTTTGCAATAATTTATTTAAAAAAAAACGGACCGATTTTTGGGAAATTAAAAATTAAATATCAATTATCAAAAATTAGGGTAAATTTTTAAAATATTAAAAAATAAAATACACCATTGGAAAGAGGACGAAAAAACCTTTCAGAAACATATTCTAAAAAATTTTTCCCATTACAAGTATGTTCAGAAAAAATTCACAAAGTAGCCGGTGTTGGCAAAATTAGTCAAATTGACCCCCCTCTACCCCCTCCAATTTTTCGAAAAAATCAAAAATGTTTTTTGGGTCACATTTCTACTTGATAGAACAACAAATTCCTCGAGTTTCAATTTTTTTCAAGAAGTTGAAATTTCAACTTAGGACATTTCACGTAAAATGCCTCATAAATTTATAATTTTTTTTTCATTAGAGGAGAACGAAGCAAAGCAGCCAACGGGGTGAGGCAGCCAATTGCTTCTTATTTCTGCATAATTTTTTTTAAATCGTGCGCTATTGATAATGTAGACTGCTTATGGTAATTTACTTTAGTTGCTAACAGTTGGGAATTATTGCTGCAGCAGTTTAGCAGTGACAGTATCATTTATGAAAACAGACTTTTTGGATGTAACTTTTCTTAGAGTTATTTTGGTGATTTTAGTTAATAGAGTTACACGAATGAAATTCTTGTAAAGTGATTTTCAATGCAGAATTTAGTGCTGAAGACTATGGTGTTAATGGAATTGCGATATTTTCAATATTACGGGTTTTGTGAATGTTTTCTTAAAAAAGTACTCGAGGGGTTAGGCAGCCAACGCTAAATTTTTCGTCTTTTTGTGTTGATTTTATTGGTTCTTCTAAATGTTTTCTCTTTTTTTCCTACACCAATACAATTTAAACTTAAAATTAAATTTTATAAACCATTTTTTAAGAATAACAAATTTATATTTCCTTAAAATGTTAAATTGAATTTAATTAATTTCATTATTATAATATTATTCAAATGTAAATTTTTAAAGTTTACTAACAAAATAAAAGTAAGTTAAGGACAACTGCCTTGTTATGTTTCACTAATATTAACTTTAAGTTGTGTTTTCTTAACTATTAAAATAGTTGGCCGCCTCACCCCACGTTTTTTCAAATATGCCAAAATGTGGTCCTTTGGGAAAAGGGTTGTAGAAATTTTTAAGTGCAACCTACGTCAAAATGTTCTATGGCGATTTTTTAGCCAAAAAGACAAGCTTTCAAACGCGATATTAAAATTGAAAAAAACCTATTTAAATAACTGCCTCGCAAACCAAAATATGCCGTCTTGGCTGCCTCGCCCCGTTCTCCTCTATACCTAATCTTTCAGTACTTTATGTACGAATGGGCACTGCCCGTATAAATGTTCTAAATAAATAAAAAAAAATTTCGACGTTTTTTGACCTCCGATGTCCAAAAAAAGGAATTTTAAAAATTTGTCCCGATGTGTGTGTATGTACTAACATTACATTTACCTTAATATCTCAGAACGAGAAAGAGCTAAAGGCCTCAATTTTTTTTAAATTGTAGGTCTCCTCGGGGGACATAAAATGAGAGTATTTTTAGCCCGATTCATAAAGTTTAACTATATTTTTTTGCATTTTTCATTTTGTAAAAAAACATTTTTTGGCCATAATTAAAAAAAAATGTTAGGGCACCTATAAATGTTTTTCTTTAGTTTTGTAGAGTTTTTTGAGACGCATCTTTTGAGCTTTCATTGAACATTTTTCGTCTATATTAGCCAGAGATATTAAAGTTTTAAAAATCTAAATTTTTCGAAAATAACACTTTTTTGAAAATTTCGTTGAAAAATATGAAAGAAACTTTAAAACTTTCATTACCAGCTTGTAGAGCATTAAAAAAGGCTTCGATTGACCTCTTTTGAACCTGATTCGGTCAAAAATTATCAAATTATTGGTATTTGAAAAATAAAAAATTGTGGAAAATATAATTTTGTCAACATTTTTGTTTATTAACTTATGTGTAATTATTAAACTATTATAACCATCTTATAGAATATATAAAAACATATTTTTTGGACCAAGATTTAATAATTTTTAACTTTTTTATAAAAATTAATTCTTATATTTCAATTGTTATTATTTCTATGAGGAAGCAAAGTGTTCATGAAATGAACATTAAAATTATAAAAATGTACAACTTGGCAGCGGTTTTTTAGTTGAATGTTTAGGCAAGAATTTATTATTAATTATGAACACCTTGCACGTGTGTTAAATTAATAAGGCACACTAACAAATAAAAAGGCACGGGTTGCAATTTATTTTATTTATTTTACAATGCCCGCAGTCCAGTCATTGGGCCATAAATGGGTAAAAAATATACTTAAATTTAACGCAGGTAAATACTTAAAGATTACTAAACAGTTATAAAATTGACATAGTGGCGATTCACAAAATAAGGGAAGTTATTCGTTAATGACAAATTTAAAGGCGTTTGTAAACTCCAGAGTAAGTTTTCACTGTGGACTACAACGTCGTCATCCTCTGGAAAGAACTCCAATATGCATCCTAGTAGGCCAGTGTAGAGAAGGTGTATTACCTTACTTGAGAAGAACAATTATGCCAACCTTAAGATTGTCTGCTTTCTGGAATTGCCATTTGGATCGAACATTTAGTTGATTTAAATACCTACTCCTTGGACCATCCTTTCCAGAAGTATTGCTTGACATACTGTATATGCTCCCAATCTGATAAACGATTGACGGGTAAATAAATCAGTAAGGTCTGATTCAGGTAAGTTTGTGAAGGTGTCTCCAATAAGGAAGTATGCAGGAGTTAGAGCTCGAAAATCATTAGGATCTTCATAAAAAGGAGTAATAGGACGTGAATTCAGAATAGCTCCGATTTCAGAGAATTAATTAATTAATTGCAAGTGAACAACTTGTCACCTACTGTTTTACAAAAATTCAGCTACGTGTTTCAACACATCGTTCGCTCTGACAAAATTTGTTGCATTATCTGAATATAAATTTAAAGAAATAAGTTAATGCTGATTCTAACTGAAAGTAACTGAAGCGAAATCGGGCTCAGATAAACGCGAATTTAAGTAAACGAGACTTTTAATAAGTGAGGTTCCAGTGTACTTAGTTTTCAAATTTAGATTCTTCACTATCTATTTTTTCGATTGTCGGTAATTCTACAGTGTATTGTCCTGTAGTAGGGTCAAGTCTTGTATTGTTCAAGAAACTCTAAAAATGTTTTCATTTACGGCATTTATGATGTCATGATTGATTTTTCCCATTCCCGGTTGATATTTCTATCTATCTTTGTTGTAATTACGTAAATTAACAAAGTGTCCCACTCATCGACTGGTTGTCCTAAAGATTTTAAAGATCGCAAGTGACTTCTAACTGTATCTAGCAATTTTCGCAATTCACTAGCTAAATTTTAAGAAATATTAGGCACTTCCATTAATTTTTTTGAGCTATAATGCGCTTATTATTGTATTATAAATTCTATATGCAATTTGATCATTATCTTCCGATATTTCTAACGAAATTAGCCCCTTCGAAATTAGCTATTTCATTTCACGGTAATTTAAGTTGACTTAATGCGGACATTCTTAAAGTTTGAGTTATAACTTGGCCTGCATTAATAGAATTAATTGTTGAGGTAGATCGATTTTTACTTTGTATTATGTCAAAAGCTTTGCTAACGTTTAGGTAGTAAAGTTTCTCAAATTCATTAAATTCGGATCCAGTAGAACCTGTCGCTGCATCTATTTCTGCTTGGATTGTTTCGAACTGTTCTAAAATTCCTTTAATGTTTTCTAAACGTAAGTTAATTTCAGTGGTCTTGTCTTTGTATCCCTTTCCCCTCGACTGCTTGGATAATGATTGCTTCTGCGGTTGAGTTGTAGCTTCCACATTCCTTGTTTCTTTGCGGTTAATTTGTGCAATTGAGTAATATTTTTAATTTCCTTGTGTGTTGGAATTTTAACAAAAGTCTTCATAAAAAGTTGGTTAACGCATTTAAGTGAGTTTAGCACGTAAAATACAATTTTAATATTATTTTCCAATTATTCTCTTAACTTCAGCGCGTCGAATTCATATAATGAATTCAGAATTACGAACTAACCGATTATTAATAATGCTTAGACATTATGGATTATTAATTCCTATTAAATTTCGAAATAACTTTACACAATTTTGTTCATCAAGTTTCCATTTACAAGTTCATTCAATAAGTTCATGTCCTGAATCAAAAAGGACATGAGACTGAGAAAGGAATTTTATTTATTTCTATTAACTACAGACACGTCAAGCCATAAATAAGAATTGTTGGTATGATGCGTGGTGGAATATGGTACAATAAATAAATTAAAAGATTCAAAGAGCGGTCGCAGATAATTAGATTTAAGTAAATTTTTGCTTAGATCATAATTAAAGTCACTGCAAAGTATTATAATTATAAACATATCTAATAATAAATCTTGTAATCACTTTTTACATATGCTATAACTCCACCTCCACGTTTCTCCTCTCTGTTCTTACGTATCAAATTATAATTATCAATATATATATTGAACTATCTCTAATCTCTTTAGTAAACCACGTTTCACTTAAGGCCACAACATGAAACTGATTCAATGACAAATAAGCACGTAAAAGATTTATATTCTATTTAAGTAAATTTATGTTAATATGGCAAATTATTAATGATGAAATGTCAGTAGATTTACAGAAAAAAAGGTGATCGTATTTAAGTAGGCACTTCTTAAAATTAGATTATCGTTCTTTCTGTGTCTCGCAAATATTGTACCTTCTTTATGTTACACATACTTATATTGCAAAAGTTTTGCCTCATTTCTAACTTTTTGAAACAAGTTATAAAAGACAGAAGGCAAACAGGTATTTAGATAAAAACGATATTTTGTCAAAGAAGAACATACTTCGGTTGACAGAAGGAACCTTTTGTCTCTTAATTCAGATAAGAATTCACTACCAAATCTAGACGAAGAAAAACTTACAAGCACAGAACGATATCTAGCCACCAAAGATTCCGCCGTTGCCTCTGAAGTATTTCTCGGAGGCAGTCTAAAAGTGTCAACAACTTCCACCGGCGCGAGGACAACTTTTAAGATAGAAGCAACCAAAACCAATAATATGCTATGTTAAGGAAAGTAGATGCTATTAAGTTCATAAGAAATTTAATTATACTTACTACAACCATCCGAACGGTTCTTAAATTGGAAACCTCAATTTTTGAGATCAACGATTTAAAGAATCTTATTAAATAACGTCTAAATCTTGGTTGACAAGTTTCAGACAAATCTAGTCAAATTTTTTATTTTTTGGTTGTCATTTGAATCCGACGTTTTAATTTTCTAAAAACTGTCTTCGGATTCGTAATCAGCGATGCTGAAACTCCCGAGTAACAAGTTTTAAATTAATCCATCAATTTTTTTAAGTTTTGTCCTCATATTGGTTTTGATATTTTAAATTTTTAAAAATCGAAATCATATTCTTAATTAGCAACCACAATAACCCCCTGAGTAACAAGTTTTAAATGAATCTGATGAATTTTTGAAAATGTCCGTCATATTGGATCCGTCTTTTTGAATTTTTTAAACCTAACATAAGATTCATAATCAGGGTTACCGTAAATCCCTGAGTTACAATTCTGGGACAAATCTGTCTATTTATTTAGCCACTAATCTGCTTGAGTATACAACAGAACATGCAAAAAATTATGCGTTTTGCAGTTTGCATAAATAAACCGAGGGACACTCCAAAAAAGTCCATTGAATCCCTGCATTCATTTGCTCTCTGCTTTGTTTATTAATCACTGAATTTTTGAGATAATTTGTTTTAGCTTTTGATCAACAGAACAGCAATGCGCTTTTGGTTTTTTATATGACACATTGAATTTAAAGAGACTGAGAAGTTCGGCACAGTTAAGCAATCCATTAATTATTTTAAAAAGAAATTTCAGGTCAGCAAATAAATACCTTTGTGATATCAAAGAAATTCCCAGAGCAAACCTCAGATCAATGTAGTCATGATCCCTGTAGTCAACCGGAATGCCAATTTGCTTGGCGACAAAACGAAAAAACATGTTTTGCACACGCTCGATTTCTAGTAACAAATAATCCTGATATGGCCACCAAATGACTGACGCGAATTCTAATATTGGTCTTATAAAAAAAAATTACGGTATCTTGAGAACTTTTACATTTCTGAAACATTTGGCGTTTCTCGTGACAAAACACAAAGCCCTGACTGCTTTATTAATAGTGTAATAGATGTGATCATGATATGTAAACGAAGTATTCAACATAATCCCGAAATCACGAACTATAGAAACTTTCGAAAGAGTAGTTTCACCGATTTGGTAATCAAAAACCATTTTTTTTCTCAATTTGGAGAATGTTATCGTGCTACATTTTTTAACATTAAGAAGTAAATTATTTTTCCAGACCAAATTTTTAATTGTTTAGGATCAGATTGTAGATCAATCTGATCTTGTTGATTTTTAATGGGTTTGTAAATTTTTAAATTGTCATCAAAAAAAAATAAAAAAAACTGTGCTTGAAGTTAGATGGTAGGTCATTAATAAATATTGAAAAAGAGGACCAAGGGGACCAATACATAATATAAAGATATCTACTAATAATATTCCCACACAGCACCGAAAATTTCCTGAAAGTTGAAATTAGCTTAACTGCAACCTTCGAAATCTTTAGTGCAAAGCTCATGAAACTTAAAGTTTTTCTTTAAATGACCGATGTTATTCAATGTTTGACGTAAAAGTTGACTGAACATTGCATTAAAGTTAAAGAAATTTTAAACTTTAATGCAATGTTCAGTCAACTTTCGCGTCAAACATTGAAAAACAGTCGAAATTTAAAGAATTACTTCAACTTTAAAGAGCCTCGTAACTAAAGATTCCAAACATTGCAGTTAAGTTGATTTCAACTTTTAGAAAAATTTCGATGCTGTGTGTGTTATAACAATAATATTAATTAGGGACAATTTCACCAACTCTGATTAAAAGTTAATCAACGATAAAAGTCAGTTTAAACGCTCACGATTTGTCAGATAAAGATTTAATTATTGATTAACTTTTAATCAAGGTTGGTAAAACCGTCCCTTAATATTATATTAACTAAATTTTAACAATAAATGACTAAGAAGCTAGTGAATTAAATATCTTGACATCAGCTAGTATTCATTCCTCACCCTGAATATTTAAAACGAGTTGTCGTTATGTTACCGCTGACGAGATTAGCGTTACTAAATTGAATTATTCCCGAGCCTAGTCTAGAAATTACTTCCTGATTACCGTTATTGGGCGTAGCTAAGAATGTGCACCTTGACTCGTGATTCGATCTCTCTTATTCGTTTTAAGGGGACCGTTTCGATGAAGAATCAGGATGTTGCCTAGACCTTCTTGCCTAATACGAAATACTGGAATAATTATATCTCTATGAAGTTTGACAAACCAACTCGAGGTTAATAAATTATTTTAATTTGAAAAATTCAAAGGCGTAAGCAATGCTCGGTTGTTAGGCACAATATTGGCTAAACCTCCGGGATACTCGAACGAGATGATTTCCATTGAAACAATTGACCAACATCTCATGACAAGCAATTCCTTCTGAGGTTCAATAACGGATCACAAGGAGACTTATTCAATGAACTTACCAGTTCGACGACGATTCTGATCCTTGAATGATTATTCCGCTCGTATATCCAAAATGCTTAACAGACACACACAATAATTATATGAATGAAGACAGTGGATGCACTAAATTAAACAACATTTATTAAAAACTATACAATGTAGAATATCGCTGAACGCGAAAGTACAAAGATGCCGGTATGCGATGTACGCGGGAGGTCGCTTCGCTCTGTCTTCTTTTCGAATTTTCGGCAAACTCAAAAACGTGCGTTTATCGTCTGCTATTACATAGACACACACGCCACCTATCACTCACGCGACATTAGTCGCGGTAATTTTTGAAATGATGAGTTGCTAGCAACGCGAATTAATATTTCTTTGATTTATTAATGACTTGAGCCGTTATGGAAGATAATTCTTAACTCAGGAATCACCCTGACGTGAAGGGACATCTCCACAGCATGGGACAGACGAGGAAGATCTCATTTCATCATATAGATACAACTCCACTGCTGGAAATATATCAAGGGTGGAAAACAGGAGAGTTTATTGCTGTCTGTTGGTCCGATAAGTACCTCGAGAATGGTCGACGGCGAATTGAGGAATTTGTTACTTTAGGCAAGGTATATATAGGAGTCGTAGCTGGCAAAGTTAAGGGCGCAGTGCGGAAAGAAAATGCGGCGCGGTAGTGTGTGCGCTTTCGCTACTCTCTATACAACTAGCGAGCAGTACGTGTTGCAGAATGTATAGATATACTCTATGTATTAAATATCAATGAGTTTGATTTCTCGCTTTAGGTTTTAAATGCAATCGTTACAAACTACATTTCAAGGCTGCGAAATTCAAACTCGCATCTTTTTTTACTTTGTATTTTGAAAATCAGCTTTTTAATTCGTAAAACCTCGCAAAACCTCTCGATACCAAGATTGAGGTAATTCCGTCAATATTTATACAATTTTGTGTGTAACGTTAAATCTGACATATATTTTAAGGTTAGGGAAAAATCCTGACGTGATGGAGTAAAACGGACTTCAGATTCGTTTTTAGCGACCCCAAAAACAAGTAATACACCAGATTTGGTCAATGAAACCTTTCATCGATTTTTTGTGGACCTGTGTCATCAATGAAAAAGACCAACTGTACAGGGCACAGTGGGACAAAATCGCAAAAACCTGACCAAAAGTAAAAAAAAAGTCTCTGCAAATGCTATTTTTTCTATGTATAATGGTAGATGACCCCCAGGAACATCCAAATTTATAAAATAATGGGTGCAGTCGAAGAAATTTTGCTCTCATTTTCGTTTCAAACCTTAAACTTGGTTCCATATAATTTATCATCTGATACCCATCAATAAAACATTTCTTTGAAGTTTTTTAAAAATATCATTCAAAACCATTAAAAAAGCTCCTATTGAAATGATGTTTTAAAGTTATTTATAAGTGATTAAACGATCAATTTATAATTATATTAATATATTATTATAAAATATATATTAAAAAAGAAAAAAATGTTATTTAATATCTGCGTAATATACAATTTAAAGAAAGATTGTTAATTTTTAGTAAATCCAGATTTTAGCAAAATCTTAGTGTTTTATTTTACATTTTTTTGTATAATATCTACAAAAAAAAATTTTTCTAGGTCATTCTTTTTTTAATTTACTCTCAAATATATACACAAAAGATTTAATAAAGCAGAAACGATTAAAAAAATGTTTACGCAACATTATAGAAAAATAAAGTTCGATGCACAAAATAGCCCCATCCCGAGAACTATTGTGTGCACAACTTTCAATGACTACAACTAAGACAAAAAATTTTTTTTCTTTGCCAAATTTATAGGAAACCTTCAGAAGGATGTCCACAACATATATCAAAAGTTGATTTTCTTTATTCTTTTAATTCTGAATTTTAATAAATCTTTGAGTAAAAAAAGCTATTTGGTGCACAAAATAGCCCCGGTTGACGGTAACATTTAAATAAATATTTTTAAACACATTTTTGGAAATAAAACATTTAAAAACTCTTGAAATACAATTTTTAGCCACTACCAATGATTGTACAACCGCAGAGACCAATCATTGAAAATTCAACTTTTATTAATGCATAGGTATTATGATTTGTAACAGGCGGTTAATCACTGTATTTGGATAATTTCAGAGGCCAATGATTCAATTATTTATTGTCCTCTGACAATTACTATGTGTTTAGGGCCAATAAATGTATTTTTTGAAAGTTGTGTTATTTTACTTAAATATTTATTATTTACAATTCCTGTGTCATTACACTGAGAAAACTGGATAGTCAAACTTAGAGGGTTAGGTTTTCAGTGATAAGCCTAATTCTCTAGATAGTTAACTTTTCCCTCCGAGTTAGTCAAATTAATCATCGGAGTGTCTGTTTATCCATCCGAGATGGTTACGAAAAATTTAATCTCAAATATAGTCTGTTTGTCCCTCCAGATAGTAAGTTGAATAATTATAATTCATTATAATTATAATTATAATTATATTATTATTATTATTATTATTATTATTATTATTATTATTATTATTATTATCATTGTACCGATTACCTATGTAAAATGGAATCAGTGAATAAAAACATGTAAAATTAATATAAAATATTGAAATTTAAAAATTTCTGATTAAAATAAATATATATAGGGGAGTATAGTCGAGGTTGGACCACTGTCTAGGTAGGCCATTTGTGATTTTTTGGACAAGTTCACTAGCTCCACCTACGCGCATGCTTGTCGAAGCTTGACTTACTGAAACCTAACTGTTTGTTCAATTACATTTTCGGAGAATCGAAAATAGTGTTTTCTGTGACGTCGCGTCGGTACAAAAAATACTCAAAAAAATTTTTGTGCATATATAAATAAAAATAATTAATTATAAAAAATTAATTGATAAAAATATTGGGGACGCATGATTATTCCCCAAATGTCATTTTTCCGAAATGTCATTTTACCGAACTGCACTTTTGCGAATTGTCATTTTTGCGAAAAGCCATTTTTGCGAATTGTCATTTTTGCGAAATTTCATTTTTGAGAAATGTCATTTATGCGAATTGTCACTTTTGCGAATCGCCATTTTTACGAATTGTCACTTTTCCGAAAAGTCATTTTTGCGAATTGTCATTTTTGCGAAAAATACAATAGTAAACTTGTAGTATATATAGATTCACTATTGTATTTTTCGCAAAAAATGTCAATTCGCAAAAATGACATTTCGGAAAAGTGACAATTCGTAAAAATGGCGATTCGCAAAAGTGACAATTCGCATAAATGACATTTCTCAAAAATGAAATTTCGCAAAAATGACAATTCGCAAAAATAGCTTTTCGCAAAAATGACAATTCGCAAAAACGACAATTCGTAAAAATTACTTTTCGCAAAAATGGCTATTCGCAAAAATGACATTTCGTAAAAATGTCGATTCGCAAAAGTGACAATTCGTAAAAATGGCGATTCGTAAAAATGTCGATTCGCAAAAGTGACAATTCGTAAAAATGGCGATTCGCAAAAATGACAATTCGCAAAAATGACAATTCGCAAAAATGAAAATTCGTAAAAATGACTTTTCGCAAAAATTACTATTCGCAAAAATGGCTTTTCGCAAAAATGACTATTCGTAAAAATGACATTTCGCAAAAATGGCTTTTCGCAAAAATGACAATTCGCAAAAGTGCAGTTCGGTAAAATGACATTTCGGAAAAATGACATTTGGGGAATAATCATGCGCCCCAAATATTGAATCGTCAAGGCAAGCATGCAGAAATTTTATGGGACTCATAGTTGAAATAAAAACAAAGTGAAAAATCGAATCACGAAACGTATTTCTTTATGGTTACAACAATTCGGTAATGTTACTTTCTGTCAAGGTTGGCCACTTTGTACTTAAAATGCGCAAAGATGAGAATGAGTTAGTTACTTCATTTGCAAAAACTGCAATTCTGAATAACTCGTAATATAATTGATAATCTTATTAATATTTTTATTTAATTTTATTAATATTTCAATGCAAAATTTGTATTATATTTATATTTCTTTTTTTATATTGTTTATTTTTATTATTTTATTATTTCAAACCAACAATTTCAGTATTTAAAGCAAATATCATTTAATTGACTTCAATAAATATTAGTTGATTCAATTAAATATTTAATTGATAATAGTCAATTAATTGGTTATTTGAATCAATTACATTTTTTTTCAGTGTAACAAGGAGGGGTTGTAGACACAAGATTAAAATTAAAAAAAAATTTTTTTTAATTTTTAAATAAATAAAAATTTAATAAACATAATCAAAAAAGGGTACAAAAAGTTGTACCCGTTTTTTCCCGTCTCTGCCCTAATTATTATATGAATATATATTTATAACGCTATCGATTTATGTAAGCAATTTAATTGTACCGTGACCCTTCTCGTAAAATACTAAGTGAATGGATCTGGAGTTTTGTAAAAAAGCAAATGTGATGAGAAAGGGATCCAGATTCTTTCTTAAAAAAGATGGGAATGAATTTCTTTGATTTGTTGAAAAATACGCGTTTAAAATAGAAAATGTCGTTTAATTTGGGGAGAAAAAAAGAAATGGTCCTTAAATTATGAGATTGTCAGCCTTCAATTATTTCTAAAACTGTGTACTTGGCATACTTTATATACGTGTGTTCATGTATCAATGATATCGACAAAGGATGTCGGATAAAGCATTTTCTAACGACGAACGGCTGTTGTTGGGTTCCGGGGTTCAGTGTCCCGGTTGAAAATGTTATCGATTCGGAGTGACTGAGAGGAAAGCGTAGTAAACGCGAGAGACACTGAAAGCGTGGTGAGAGGAGGGGAGTGAGATGAGAGGTCTCAATATCGATAGAGCCTATAGGCCAGTCGGCTGTGTGCACAAAAACATAAAAACACACGACGTAGTTTCTCCATGATTTCTTAGTAGATGTCTCGAAGGGATAGAAAATGTCTTGAAATTTTTCAAACCCTAAACTGATAGAGAGAGAGAGAGAGAACACATATTTGATTTCAACACGAGGCTCCAAACTTATTTTAAGGATTTGGGTAGATCGTAAATTCTTTTTTTTCCTCATAAATGATTTGTAGAAAAATAAAATCAGTGATAAAGTTCGAATGGATTTTTATCTATTTTTAGAATAAACTTTAGATAAAAAGATATAACATTAAACTGAATTTTATACAAAATAATAAAATAAATAAGTTACAATTATACTCATCTAAATATAATAATAAAAATAGAAAAACATCAAAAATTTCGTTTTGTCTTCCATATAAATGTTTTAAATGTCGTCTGTGAAATTACATTTTCAGATATCTTTCACTCAAACAAAGAACGGAAATAAATTTATATTGTTATTGTCTTAAAAAGAATATAACAATAGTTGTCGTCTTTAATAAGAATAAGAAAATTTCTCAAATTGTTTTCGAGAAAGATTTCAATTATTTTTCAAGATGTAAGTTAAATTTAATTTAAAACTGTAAAAACGTTATTTCAGTCTCTTGTGGTCACTATATTTCAATTTTTTTTCTTTCGAGATAAATTTTAATTTTTAAATTAAAATGAGTTATTAGACTTTCATCAGTGATATGTAAATGAATCAAATATAATAAATGATAAATCTTCCATGAAAATCACCTAGTTCAATTAAAGTAATGAAAATATGATTTGCCTTTAATTAAATTGATGCAAATCTGCATGAACAAAGAATGTCGTGAAAGAAACAATCTTAACTATTCTACATTTTCTAGATTTGCATTAAAGATGTTTGTATATTGATATCTTTTTAAAATGAAAATCTTTTCTTTATTACTTCAATTGTTTATAATAACAATAAACTTCTGTTTGTTAATTTATATTTTTAAATAATAATAGTTAAAAAACACTTATTTTTTTAACCATGTCAGTAACAGTATTCGATATATCAACCAGCTTTTAAGATGGTTAAAAAAATATAAAACCACATTAGATTTGCTTGAAACTTGTTACTCGGGAGTTTTTAGGATCGATGATTACGAATCCTCTATAAGTTTTTAAAACTTCAAAATGGCGAATGCAATATGGCAAACGAATTTTAAAAAATTTAACGGATTCACATGAAACTTGTTACTTGGGGGGGTTATCGGGGTTGCTAATTACGAATCTAAAGTCGGATTTTCATTATTTAAAATGGCGGATCCAATATGGCCATATTGGATCCCCCATTTTGAATTTTTAAAAACGAATACCAGATTCGTAATCAGCAACCCCAAAAACCCCCGAGCAACAAGTTTTAAGTAAATCCATTTAATTTTCAAATATTCGTCCGCCATATTGGATTTTTTAAAAATATCTAGATAAAATATTGGGCACACGACTTCGGAAATATCTTGTTCTTTTCAGAATTTTATCATCTCTCAAAAAATAAGAAGAAAAAAATTTTAGTTTCCATACATTTTATGTTTTAAAATGTTTTTTAATCACCTGAAAAAGGGTGGTCTCTCAATTTTGACCGGTAGTGTAACTCTTACACGGAAAAACTTTGAATACCAATTGCTGTTAAACTCACAATGTATTGTTAGTAGATTGACTACTAAAGTGGGGAAAAAGTGACCAAAAGACGAAATTTCTTATTTAATAGAAGTTTCGATAATAATACATGTTCTCTTTTTTTTCAATATTTAGTAGTCAAGTTAAGAGAAACTCGTTTATGATGTACGAGAAAAAAAAGTTATTGAAAAAGTGAATGTCGAAATTTTATTTTCTATATTCGTAAGAATGATATTTTCTTCGCGCTGCGTTTACAATTTAGTAGTCAAACTATCAGAACTGCACGCATACAAACGAGTACCGCTGTTCGTGTAGTCACACATAACCACCTTAACTCATATACATGTGTTCGAGTTAAATGGCCGCCGTCATTCCACCTGGTTCTCTTTTATCAGTAAATGTGAGGTTATGTTTGAACAAGTCTTTTAAATTTGAACAAAATGTTTATATACTTCATTGTATTATTGACCTGCTTTAATATTTTTCTCAGTGTAATTATTTTTTTAATTAAATTAAATAATTAAATAAACAATTTTACGAAATAATAATGACATTATATTTTATTTTTCTATATGTCAAACATTTTTATAATTTATTACAAGAATCCTGTTTGATGAAAATTAATTCTGTTCATTTCAAAAATAGACCTTATTAATTTTAAGTAATTAATTGATTTTATCAATTTTGTATAACAAACAAATATTATTTAAAACGGCATTCAACATATGCATACAAATTTTCTCTCAAGTAGAAATACAATTGTTGGATTAGTATATGGGTGATTCTCCTGAAAGTGGGCAATTTCATGTCTTTGACTTATATCTTCTAAACAACTTAACATTTAAATATTAACATTGGACAAAAATATTATTTAAACATCACTTATTATACCCTTTATAAAAAACGATAATTTTTTAACACAAATTTAGTGGAAAACAACATTTAACAGCTGGAAAACAGCAATTCAATATGTCCTTACCTCTGAGTACCAAACTTTAAAGTACTATATTACTTATAAAAAAGAACTATCTTTAATTATTCAATAAAAATTATGAAAGATTAACTCAAAAGCTTCAATTTTTATCGATGAAATTTTTTAATACATCAATATAGTTATTGATAATTATTAAAATATAAGTGTCTTTAAAAATCTCCATGCTGGCACGACAAAGGATAAACGTGTATAAATGAACTATAAGACGTGCACTTTTTATATCAAAATCAATTGGAAATTAAAGAAAAAACATGTCACTTTTCAAATCTCCAAGAGAAATTGGAAAATAAATTATATTTTTCATATTTTTAAGAAAAAACACTGCGTATTTTTATTCATTTCTTTGTCGTGCGCTGTCATAACTTTAATATTTCAATATAAATATCAATAAAAAACGGATGAAAACTTACAGTTTGGTAGGACAAAAGTGTATACCTAGCCATTTTTTTATTTACTTTTGTTTAAAATATGTATTAATGGATTTTGTACAAATTTCCATTGTCGTGGAGTCCTTTGTCGTGTCAAAACATTTGCACGTGGTAGGTGCGAAACAAGTAAAAAGTGTGCCCGTGCCTAAAACTTTTTTTAAAATAGGTAATAAAGTTGAAATTTTTCTAATCTTTACATATATTTTTAAATATAATTTTAAAAATAATAAAAATAAGTCATTTAATTCAATTAATAATACCTATATAGAAGAAATATGAATTTCAGTGCCCCTCGATGATACGCCTCTGATGAGGTTAGTTTTCATGTTTACTTTACACATCTTATTTCAATTACGCAAAAAGTGCTAATTATACGAAAACTAATGTTTATTAATAAATGTAATTTAAAATAAATATAGTTGATATGGATTGTCTAACATAAAAGAATAATTAAACAAACAGAAAAAAGCAAATGTCGAAAAAGAGCGACGTGAAAAAATTCAAAATGATCCTGGTGAAATTTAAATAATTTTAATATTTTTAAACTTTAAATAGTTTTGTATCGTACCTACTTCAAATATAGTTTATTTAAATACCAATGAATAGTAATTAATAAAAGAAAGTTCAATTTTTAAACATTAAAAAAAAAAATTTTATCAACTTAAAAGTGACCGGTTTTTGGAGAATCACCCATATAAGAACACTGACTTTTATTTTCTCTATATGAATTGTATATGCGTTCCGTCGATTACAGTGTGCGTTACTTTATCTGTATGTTAGGGAATTAGATTAGGTTGCATTAAAATTAAGTTATCAATCGACATTAGGTAAAATAGATTTCTTCCTTACTCAATAATTATAAGTGGCGACATTCTGTATAACTGTCACTGACATTCGACATTGTTTTTTTAGCGAAATCGTGAATTTTTAATGTTGATCAAGGATCAACTGACTACTAAATTTTCAAACTCTTTTTCTGTGTTTAATAGTCAGACTACGAAATATTGATACCGTTGCAGTTTTTCCCCACTTTAGTAGTCAATTTACTAAGAACACATGGTGAGTTTAACAGAAACTAGTATACAAAGTTTCTCCGTGTACATAAATTTATTATAAACAATTTTTGTTGTGAATGTCATGTGAATACAGTGAGTGCGGCATCATTGAACCACCCGAAAAAGCAAAGAATTTTCAATTTTGAGAGTTGTAAAGTTGTCTGCTCCACTAATTAGTAAGAAAAATACTGGAAGACATGCTTCCATCACAATTGTGAACGAGATAAACTCAAACTGTCACTTTACCTACCTAACCTGACATCAAAATATATTAATCTCCTATATTAACAAATAATAACTTTTTAACAACAATTTTCTATTTTTTTGAGTGAAAAATAAGGTTTTTTACAATGTGTAAGTGGAAATATTATTTTTGAAGTAAATTGTAGTGTTTTATTAAAGGTGGTTCAATGTAGACACAGATCCTTCAAAATTAGAAAAGTGTAACTTGGTAGAAAAAAATTAAATTTAATTATTTAATCATAATAATTTGTGTTTGTAACGTGTGTATTAACTAAAGGAGAACTTCAGCTTAATTTTGATACAAAAACCTGATCGAAATTAGTAAAATTTAATTAGTACTTGGATTTTTTAAAATACCCGGTTCAATGTAGCCTACCCTCCCCTAATTGACTTTGATTAAGTCACTCAAAAAAATTTCTTTCAGAAAATTTACTTCAAAATATCAAATTATTATTCTCGTGGTCTGTCATTTTTTAACATGTAACGTTAAAATTAAAAAAAAGAATTTATTTTTAAGTCTTTAGAGACAAAATTACAATGTAAATTTAATTTCAACTAGTAGAAAATTAATAATATTAAAATACTTTTAACACTATTTCAAAGTTTATTTGAGAAATATTCATTAGAATTATGTACCTATATCACATTTATTCTCATTCTCGTTATCAACAATTTACATGCCAATCGAATTACTGTCCCCTATAGTGATTAATAATGGTTAAATAATATTAGTGTCGCACAAGTTTTAGTAAAACAACGATTTTTAAAATTTTTCTAGCTTAAAGAATTAGCAAAGTCTTGTTTTGTTCATTTTTTAGTCGAAAATTGGTAAAATTTCTTATTCTTGTGGTCACTACTGGAGAGTTAGTGAATATCTCTTACAACTTCTACAAATTTTAAGGGATTCAGATAAAAATTGGTTAACAAAAGTTTTTCAGGTCGCTGAATACGAATTTAGCATTAGATTTTCAAAATTCAAAATGGACGATCCAATATGGCGGACAATTTTAAAAAAAAATCATTGAATTCACTTCAAAATCGATATTCGGGGCTTTTTGGTGTCGCTCAATACAAATGTCATGTCAGATTTTTAAAATTTTAAATGGCGAACAATTTTTTTTTTATTTAACGGATTTACTTGAAACTTGTTACTCTGGGTTTTTTAGGGTCGCTGATTACGAATTTGATATCAGTTTTTAAAATTTTAAATGACGTGTAGGGGAGGGTAGGCTACATTGAACCGGGTATTTTATAAAGTCCAAGAACTAATTAAATTTTACAAATTTTGATCAGGTTTTTGTATCAAAATTAAGCTGAAGTTAGTTAATACACACAGTTTTAGTTAATACCTTTAGTTAATACACACGTTACAAACACAAATTATTATGATTAAATAATTAAATTTAATTTTTTTCTACCAAGTTACACTTTTCTAATTTTGAAGGATCTGTGTCTACATTGAACCACCTCTAATAAAATACTACAATTTACTTTAAAAATAATATTTCCACTTACACATTGTAAAAAATCTTTTTTTTTACTCAATAAAATAGAAAATTATTGTTAAATAGTTATTATTTGTTAATATAGGAGATTAATATATTTCAATGTCAGGTTAGGTAGTAAAAGTGACAGTTTAAGTTTATCACGTTGACAATTATGATAAAAGCATGTCTTCCAGTATTTTTTTTACTAATTAGTAGAGCAGACAACTTTACAACTCTTAAAATTGAAAATTCTTTGCTTTTTCGGGTGGTTCAATGATGCCGCACTCACTGTATTCACATGACATTCACAACAAAAATTGTTTATAATAAATTTATGTAAGAGTTAAAATTCTTTATCACATCGGAATATTGAAGTTGACACCCTAAGCGAAATAAATCACAAGTTTACTAATTTTTAAAACTTCCTATTTCAATAAAAAACGTCATTATAATTCGACCAAATTTTTTTGTTTTGTACGTGAAAAACAGTTTTTTTAGTTTTTCTTTATAAATAATAAACCTACGTGCCCGAAATTTTTGGACATAGTTTGTTTCAGTAAAACTAACTTATATATTAAATAAGAAAAAATTTCACTCAGTCATTTCTCAGAAAATTGAAGCGGTTCACTGTTGGCGCTGGTTCAATGTAGCCTACTCTCCCCTACAATATAACTGAAAAATTTCAAAAATTACAACTTGAGTGTTTTCATAAGTGTTTATTAGGAATACAATGTCAGTTTTTCAAAATTAAATATGTCGGATAAATTATTAAATGTTATGTTAAATTATGTTATGTTAAATTTTTATGAAATTCAATAACTACAAGTTTATAGTACATTATCGTACCTTTGACAAAATTTGTAAAATGTATAAAAAAAAGAGAAATATCCCCAAAAATTGATTTCCCAAAAGCATAAAAAATCGCATACATCCTTAAATTAAAGAGTTTACATAAAGAATAACTTTAAAAAGGGTTTACCTGTATATTCACACACATTTATGTACCTATAAATTTCCTGATTGAAAGTCGAAGTTAAACTCGATTTTATGCAAGTCACAGAATTCGTCGAAACTCAAGTGCATTTATATAGTGACTTCGATCATTTGTTAATATTGACTGAAGAAACTACGTGCCGTCTTCAGATACAACTGAAACGCAACAAAGTTCGAGCTCAAGCTTTACGTGCTTGTGAAACTAACTTTTGTTCCATTAAGGAAAAGACTGAATTCCACGAAAAACTCTGCGTGTAATAGAAAAATCTATTCATTACTATCTGTCAGAACAAAAAGCTTTCTATTGAAATAATAAATATGTATTAAAATTTATTTACTTTCACCAATATAAAAAATATTAAAAATATTAAAAATGAGTTTGAATTTAAAATGATTTAATCCTTACAAAACAAATTATTGAAATGTATTTTTAAATACCCTACAAGATAGTTACAATAATTTAATAGTTAAACAAAAATTTTCAAACAAAAAAGTTGAGAAAATGTCATTTTTCACAATTTTTGGTTTTTAAAATACCAATAATTTCGAAATTTATTATCGAAGTAGGTTCAAAAATAAGTCAATCGAAGCGTTTTTTAATGCTCTACAAGTTGATAACGATAATTTTAAAGTTACACTACCGTCGGGAATTATCGGTACGGCTGCACGCGCACGGCCCAAAAACATACCAATCTTTAAAACACGATTTTTTTGCAAATACAAATGTCAGAAAATTAACAAATATACCATTCGAAAGATTATTAAATTCTACGATTAATGATACATAACTGAAAATTTTAATAATTTATACAAAGATTGCAGCAATCGATAAATTTGACAAAAAAATTTTAAAAATAAAATTTTTTTGGAAATTTTTTTAACCCCTGCACATTTTTTAAAAATTGTAGAAAAAATTTCGAACTTACATAAGTGTGATCATGCAAGTCTCATCTTTAATTTAAGATCAAAAGAGTTTAAAAATCTTATTCGGTTCGTGAGATATCATTGTAAACGTCAAAGCATGTTTTTTGAATTAAAAATCAAAAAAAATTTAGTTAAACTTTATTAATTTATCAGAAAGTACTCTCACTTTATGTCCGCAGGTGAGATCTACAATTTAAAAAAAAAATTCAACCCAAAAGCTCTTCATGATTTCGAGATATTTTTGAAAATGTGATGTTTACACACACATACGGAATGACATTTTTTAAAAATGTCATTTTTGAACTCCTGAGGTCAAATAACATAAAGATATGTCAAAAAATCGAACTCGAAAAATTTTGGTATTACAATACTTCCTCTATGAGGAAGTAATTAGGATCAATTTTCCGAGCACATCGCTTTTGTCAAAAAAAAATATGTCCAGTTGTGAGATACTTATTAAAAATTGCTAAAATTTAATAAGTTTGACATAAAACAACAACATTTAAATAGTATGCCTGCAAAGTCGTATTTTTATGTTAGAAAATCAATTATTATTACTTAAAATATAAACAAAATCTAACTAAATGGATTAAATTTATTCGTTATTAAAAATAATGTACGTTAATATTTGATGCCCGATAAAATCCACAATTTTAAAAATTTTTAAAAATCTTTTTTTCCTACAATCTTTTGTCATAAAACACTACATTTATACCAATTTTCACAAAAATTGAAAGACCCATTGCCAACTTTAATTTTTTTTTGAGAAAATTTGACCCTATTTCAAAATTACAATTTTGAGAAAACAACATTTTTTCAAAACATTTAATATAAAAATTTATATTCAACTGAAACTGATATTTATTTAACATTTTTATAATTAAAATTGTAATCTAGTATTTTTTTAATTACTTTAAATTAAAATTTTTATGAAAGCATTCTGGAGACCGTACAGAAATTGCATTTTTATTCATTGTCTTGAGATATCTTAATATAAATAAAAATCTGTCGGCTGTGAATGTCATACGGGTTAGTTGTAGAGAGAGAGAGAAATAAAGAGGCAGTGTGACACGTTCACATTAATTATAAACTAAGTACGCCCCCATTCTTGGGGTTGAATTCCGCCGCACGCCACACAGGTAGAAGGTTCGTCGCCGATCGTAGGGTTATGGCGCAGAACAGGCTGGCATGCATTCAGGTTGCTATCTATTTAATTAACGACGCCGTAGAGACGTGCAGGGGTGAACCGCAAAACCCAGCGACCCAATGAGTTCAGCTCAGAGACTTGCAGGCACCGCACACTGCGTCAAATTTAAAAAACAACTTTAAAGTTGCATCACATTTACTAAAAAAAACCTTCATATCTTCCCTTGAATTTTCGATTTTGTTTCTTGTCACAAACACAGTCATAAGTTATGAATTATATATAAAGTTGTAAATAATTCTAAAATAAAAGTTAAATATGTTCAATTTTTAACATTCAAATAGTTCAGGCAACTTAAATTTTTGTAAAGTTTTTAACGATAACGATAGTTTTCCTGTTATTAAATTATCTATGTAGAGTAAAGTACAGATAGTTGACCCACATTTTTAAAATTGCATAAAAAATTCAATATTTATATTTTTAAGCCCCCAACGGAAAATTTCGGTAATCTGTTTGTTCAGCACTAGCATTGCTCTAGGGTGCAATTCTGTAACTTCACTTTTACTTCAATCACTGCTATCTTTCACTTAATTCCCACTTGACTTCAACATTATTTTTACTTCATTTTCTCCTCACTCTCACTACACTTTCACTTCAATCTACATTCACTTTACTCTTTCTTCATTCTTACTTCACTTTCACTTTACTGTCACTTTGAAGTTAGAGTAAAGTAAAATTGAAGTGAGACTGGTCCAATGTTAAGTTTTTTCTTAAAATGCTTGCCAATTACACAAAAATCAATATTTTTAAAATACGATACGTATTTCTGTAGCTAAATTCACTTTTTAAAAAATGTAAATTTTGAGATTTTTTCTATAAAAATATTTTTTTTCGTTCCTTTAAAGTTAAGCGTTCAATGTTTAATTATCAATAAAAGTTTAGACAAAAATGCTCTACCTTGGACAACGTAGTTGATAATTAATATCTCTCTTCTTGTTAAACTTCTAATCACCGACGGAGCAGCTTAAACTTTTTCACAGTCTATTAGCTTGAAATCGAATTTCTCATACATAAAAGTCGAGGACGGTGTGTACTGAATTTTGTCTATGATTTTGTAATATTTGACCATATTCCACACGGAGATGACACCGTTCAACCATAAATTTCCTCTTGACTCAACAAAACATAAATCCTATCTTTATGCGTCACAGTCTCTCCAGTCTGTTCACCTCTTTGTTAATAACCACTAGAGCGGACTTTATCCTTCACTTCTTGAGTTTACTTTACTTCTTACCTTACTTTCTGATAGGGTATTTATCGACTCCCATGTAAACGAGACTGTGCATATATAAGTGTAATTTTTTCTGTTGGTTCTAACAAATAGCTGCAACTCTTTACCTTTTACCTCCCCCTCGAAGTCTTACGTAATTTATACAAAGCCACTTTGCTGGAAACCGGAAACGGAAGTTCCCCTAAAAATACATATGTATTATAAATTATTATTTTATTCGCTTTTGGGACAGAATTCATGAAATTTTCACAACAAATAAACAGTATTTTTTTTAATCAAAATGTTGACAAAGCATTTCTATTTGGTCTTAGGAATGTGTCTATCAAAGAATTGAAAACAAATTTTTGTTTATACAATAAGTTATTGCAAAATGAATGTTTTTGCAACTTTTTAAACAAAATTTTATTTCTGCAAAATGAACGAACCGATTTAAACGAACCAAGCGTGAATATAAGGGGGAAAAATATACTTTTGCTTAGAATTAAAAAATTTTAAAAAAAGTTTTTTTTGAATAATGTTTCTCCTTAGCTAACTTTTTATCAAAATTTTTTTTTATTTTACTAAGGAAAATAAAACTTAGGCGACTTTGGAAAATCAGCTGAAATTTTGCTTTAAAAAAAAGTGGCCCTAAGGTGGCCACCATTCAAAAATTTACTGAAAAATTTAAAAAAATAGTTGCAAAAATCAATTTAAGGTAATTTTATTTGAAATGTATTGTTTATGGCTGATAATCATAGAATCAATAGTTGCAAACTTTGTTTTGAACTCATAAGAAGTCTTTTTAAAATATTGTTAATTATTTATCCTAATTCATACATTGAACACTAAATTATTTTATTATTCATCATAAAATTTTCCAAATCGATGAAATTGACATTTTTCATAATATATTTTGATAAATATTACATCGTAAAATAATTTTAAAGTGATTTTACATAAAAATGACATGGTAGCCACCTTAGGGCCAGGGCGACATTTTTTAAAAGTTATCAAAAAATTGTATAACTCACAATTTTGTCGACATTCATTTATAATATTATTGTATTTTAAGTAAACAAAATTACCACAAAGTGTATAAATTTTAAACTGTTAACAGTAATCATAGTATCACTTTAAAAACAGTGCTTTCAAAATTTTTTTTACCGAAATTCAACGATGTCTCTCTTAGAAAAAAAAGCGTTTAGCTATCCACGTTTAAACATTATCAAAAACTTTCTCTTCATAAACAATGAAAATAACCTGAAGCATTCAATGCTGCCAACCCGTGTAGAAATTGCCATGTTATGGCCTACACAATGATCAAAAGATCTGGCCCCGATCTGGGCCATGGTTAAATTTCTACACGGGAAATAATGCACAAGAATTTCCCTAGGGTGGTCACCTTAGGGTCCTGGCCACCTTAGGACCCTCTAGCCTAATAAATTTTTCATAAACAATTTTTTTTAATGTTCTGTGCCTTTTAAAAATTTGAAAAAAATCTCAACAAACAATTAAGACTATAAGGAATCAAAATCCGTTGAGAAAATTTAGGAGCGACAATTATTTTAAAAGTTATAATGAAAATGATATAATTGCGCGGTGTAGTGCAATAATGTTACACTTTGTTTTTGATTATTTTTATTGTTATATAATTGAATGCAAATATTAATTCGACAGTGTTTTGTTCATTTCGTGGTTGAAAATTAAATATAATAATTTGAATGTTCTTTCATTCTTTCATTCATTCACTTTTTCTGTCCCTCACACACATA
Source organism: Leptopilina syphax (assembly GCA_032872505.1). Lineage (NCBI taxonomy): Eukaryota > Metazoa > Arthropoda > Insecta > Hymenoptera > Figitidae > Leptopilina > Leptopilina syphax. Next base: position 55,327,471 of record CM065468.1, on the reverse strand, counting down.
CACACACATAACACTCACATAACACAAGTTGTCTTTTGCTTATACTTTTATTTTCTGTTAATTTTAGATAGATTTGTATATTATATTATTATGTTATAATTATTTTTATTTTATAATTAATTCAAGATTGTAATGACAAATAGTAATCATCAGAATTTTTTCCACTTCTTTTCATTAAATATTATGTTTTATCAAATTAAAATTATGCAGATTTTTGTTCTTTACTTCTAAACAAAATTAGAAAATTGTTAAACAACTGTGATTAAGAAATAGAAAATTTATTTATTTTGCATTATTTTTGTTTATAAATCACAATTTTTTTTAACAAAGTTATTATTTTGTTTTAAAAAAAGAAGAAAAATATTTGCACAATTTCTATTTTTAATCTTATTTTTGGAACAGGATTTTCCACAGGAATTAAGACATTCAAATATTTCAAATTCAAACCTTTTTTTTAAATTAAACAACTTATAAAAGTATTGTTATAAAACATGAAGATATCGATTGCTTAGAGTCGAAGACTCGGAGTAATCGATTTCTTCATGTTTTATAATAATTAAAGATTATCAAGTAATAAAATCATTATTTTATATTATAAAAATATTGTTACTCTTCATAAAAATTATTTTCATCATTTTAATTCAATTATTATTTTCTACAATTTTAAATTATTTTTTTTTGAAAATAATTGAACTCCTTAAAAAAATTTATTATTTACGAAAATAATTAAATTCTTGTGAAATTTTTATTATTTATGAAAATAATTCAATGTTTGCATACAATTTTATTAACATTTTTTTAAATAATTAAATTCTTTTTGGGAAATTTTATTAAAATAGATATTGAAAATTATTGAAATAAGAACAATTTTTGAAAATAATTGAAATTAGGACAAGAATTTTTTTAACATTTATGAATATAATTGAACTTTGGAGAAGAATTTTGTTATTTATAAATATAATTGGGATTTTTACGAGAATTTTTTTCAAATTTTAAACATATTTTAATTTTATAAGAAGAAATTTATTTTTTTTTAAATAATTGAATTTCTGCAATTATTTGTAATTTTTCCAAAATTGAAGTTTTTTTTATTGTTTTCTACAAAAAATTTTAATTAGAAAATTTTTAAATTCTATTATTTTTAAAATTGCTGTTTGAGTATAATATAAATGAATAAAATAAAGAATAAAAGCGAAAAACAATATAAGGTGAAATAGCGCTATTAGAAAAAGTTTTAAATTAAAAGATTTCTCTTATAATAGTAGCAGAAACGATTTCCAGTTGAACTAAAAAGTCTACCAATAAGTTTCCAAAAGACAGGCACGAAGTAGTAATGGTCCATTTTAGTCAGACGTTCCTTTTTCGTATCTCCGCAGTAGAGAAAGTAATTTAAGTCAGCCAGGCTTCCACGCGATTCCCAGTAGTAATATCCTCCTTTAGTCGGACAGTTCCTTAAAACAAATATTCTGAAATTGCACTTTCCTCGTGCCAAATAATTTAATCAAGCACATATATAGGCGATTCTCTAGAAACAGCTCACTTTTTTTCTTAAAACTAAAGGAAATTAAAAAATTGTGTGTTTTATTCAGAAATAAAAAATGGATATTAGTTTTTCCAGTTTGACGAGCAGTTTAATGAAATTTATTTTAATTTAGGGTCAATTCGGGGTAAATGTTAACAGTTGATGTTAAAAAACGTGTCAGTTAATTTTAAATCTTGAAATTAATCTCAGACACGTTTCTTAACATTACATGAGAAAGTGATTTCTTATTCTAATTTTTTGTAGGTACTTTCACTCTATTTTAGACCATTTAACAGTTTTGTTATTACATTGATAACTGAGATAACATATACAGAGTCCTAAGCTTAAACAGTTAGACAGTTTTGTTATTAAATTAATAACTGAGATAACTTATTGTACTGAGTTCTAAGCTGTTCGGCTATGAGAATTCTAATACTATAATGTGTAGTTGCCACATATTATTCTATATAAGGGAGTACTTCACTGAGTGTATAACTAATTTTTCCATTTTTCTCCGTGTATAAATGAAAGATTAACAGAATGAACAATTCTTTTTTTTCATTTTTAGAGGAACATTCCTCGCGTTGTGATGTGAAAGATGAATTAAAATCAGCTGAGTAAATTCACAAAAGGATTGTTGGAAACTGAAACTGTAAGCATACCCTCTCAAAGTTTCTTGCACAATTTCTGCTCGGTTTCACTTGCAGTCACTTGTTTTACTCTCTCAGCTCGTTACAGTCCCCATGTTTGGTTCAAGACGTGCGCGCAAGCCACCCCCTGCACACACAAAATGAATAGAATCTCGACCTGAATAACACTTAAAAAATGTCACTACATTTAATATAATGAATGAATTGCCTTGATTCCTTTGTACGCCTCATGAAACTCGAAAGACATTTATTTTATTGTTATAACAAATTTTTTGTATTCTTTCCTTCTTTTATGTATTTATACATATATAATATAATAGTATAATAATGATAATAATATGAATAATAATAATAATAACAATAATATATAAATACTGAAACACATGTAGAATGATGAAAAGAGAGAAACACTATCTTTACCATCAAATGGAGTCACGCTCAATTTCGTTCAAGAGTTTCTCGTGTCTGATGGAACTCTTCAAGTTGTTTCTTTCTCTCCTACTTCTTCTTACAGATGAGCAAATAAAATCCGTGTATTTCTAGAAAATTTCTTTTCTAGGATTTTTCTTTAAATATATATAAAGTAAATTAAATAAGATTTCATGAGGTCTATTTATTTCACATTGTTGAATGAAATTTTTATGTTTTTTGGTTTATGATTTTCATTACATTTGCTTGTGTGTTACAAAATTCGTAAAATTAGCTTTTTTTAAAAAAAAATTTATACTCTAAACATTACACTGAAAAAAAATTCTAACTGGGATTCTGGTTAAGGTATATATGGTAAATTCCACGTGAAATTTTTCTATGACATATTAAAATCTAATAAACGTATTTTTTTCTCGTTCTTTATAGAAAAATATTAAATACGTATTTTTTTCATTTTCTTATAATTGACAAAATTTTCGAGTTATGAATATTTCCAATAGCTTATAAGATTGAAAGTATTGAGTTTAGAAAAAAAGTTGTTAAAGAAAGAAAAATTTGGTTTTTCTTCAACTTTTAAATATTGTAAAAAAATTATTTTTTTACAAAGAAATTAATTTTTTTAATTTTGATACCGGTCACATTAGTAAAGAATCTTCGCGCTAAAATAGCACCACTGTTCAAGTTGAGAACCTTCTTTTTGAAGGTCTCAACTACGCGAAAATTGTGGTATTCTTTCCCTTGGGCCGTGCTTAGACATCGGAAGTAATTTTTTCTCTTTTGCCGGGCCTCGTCGTGGGTTTTTCCAACCGCGCTAAGTTTTCTCTTACCTTCCTATTTCTATCTCTCTCCGCTCTATCTCCTTTCTCCTCTTTTTCTCTCGTCCCAGCGAGGACCCGCAAGGCCCGGCTACCACGTGCTCAACACGTGTTTACAAATATAAACTGTTTAGCTGTTACATTAAACTTAGAAATTATTCAATGAAAATTCTTAAAAGTTATAAAGTTTGGATAAAACTATGCGTAACTATTGTTTTAAATTTACAGTATGTATGTTAATTTTTTTATTCTGGTTTAGCATTATTTTGGATTTGATTTTTTTTTATTATTGTAACTAATATTAACGTAAAATAATATCACTTTGAAGGTATGTAATTTTTACATTTTCTAATGTCAAAATTAATAGTAATGATAATTAATTACACGTCTAATTTGGAATGATTCTACGATTGTTATAAAATTATTTTAACCTCATTCATTTGCTATATTTGCTCTATTCCTTGGTTTATTAATTACTTAAACAAAGGAATTAACGAGTTAAATATTGACCAATGAAGTAAAGAATAGTATGATAATTTTAGGCTAAAAACATGTTTAAATATTTTAGTTGGTTAAAATATTCATTGTTAAATTATCACAAATTTAACAGTAAATAATCACAATATTAGTAAAAACAAAAGGGATGAAATGAATTGTCAGTTAAGTCTAAATTATGATTGAATGTTTGAGATGCTGTATGTTTTAGAATAAGTTTAAATTAAATATTAAGTTTTGTAAGAACGACTGTGCTTAGTTTCTCCTTATCCTAGCGTACGTGCAAAAAAAATCTACCCCTTCCAGAGGACAGATTTTTTTGTGCATTTTCCGTAGGTATAAAAAGGGACGAAAAGGCCCAGACGTCAGTCGCTTTTCCGCCCACGTACAGTGTACCTTCCTGCTAACTGCAAATAAAGTGCCTTTTTAAGTGAACTTGAGCCTCTCTTCTCTCAACGTAAGTACCTTAACATTACTTCCGCGTTAACATCCTCCTCTTCCCCGCTCGTCGTCCTGCACGCGGGTCTGCTTTCTCTTTCCACCTTTCTAATCTCCCTATTTTACCCTCCACTCGTCGTCTTGTACGCGGGTTTCCTTCCTCCTCTTGTCGTCTTGCACGCGGGTCTCCCCTCTTCCTTTCCGTCGCTCGTCGTCTTGTACGCGGGTATTTTTCCTCTCTCTCCTCCTGTACTCGTCGTCTTGTACGCAAGTATTTTCCCCCTCTCTCCTCCTGTACTCGCCGTCTTAAACGCGGGTATTTTTTCCCTTTCTTCTCCTGTACTCGCCGTCTTGAACGCGGGTTTCCTCCTACAGCCTCCATACGCTCGTCGTCCTGTACGCGGGCTCTCTCTCTCTCTCTCTCTCTCTCTCTCCTACCTAACCTCGCTTGTCGTCTTGAATACAGGCATTCTCCCTACCCACCTACCACACTCGTCCTCCTCAACGCGGGTTTCCTAAACTGCTTTCTTGTTCCTACCCTCGCTCGCCGTCTTGAACGCGGGTCCTTTTCTACTCCTTGTTCACACTCGTCGTCCTGAACGCGGGTTTTTTTCCTCTCCACATCCTTACCCCCCTGTCTCCGACGTCCTGTACGCGAAGACGTTCCTTCCCTTCTAGCCTCCTTCCGGTAACCTTGTAGCTAATTCGTATCTCCTATCTAACACACATCAAAATGATAAATAACCCTCGTTCTGCAGATGCCAGCACCTCGACCTCTTTAACGACGACAATGTGCTTCTCGTGTTCAGAGAAATCAGCGACAGTCCGAGAAATTCAAGGCACTCCGACGACCCGAGCTTCTGACCACCTATCTGCCGTCAACGCCTCTTCCAAGGGACCTGTCCAACAACTGCCTGTCTCTCGGCGATAAGGAGAACCTAGCGTCTTGTACCAATGTCGCTAGTCGGCCTATCATCCGGAAAATAGAAATTTTGACTCCTGGAATTCAGTTGCCTATATTGACTCCACGGTCCTCACTATCAGCTTTAGATTGGCCAGTATCTTCATCAAGGAAGGCCCCAGGGTACGAACTATATCTACCCTCAGGAAGACCTTCCCCTAACGACAGCTCTACCTATGTACCAACGCCGAAGGGCACCATCAGCCCTGAGAACGCCACGTCGATAGAGGAGGAAATTGCCGAGCTTACGAGGATCCTGGAGGCAGCTACTTATGAAGCTCCCTCACCACAACTCCTTCTGACCCTGATAAAGGAACCAGTGGTTGTTAACCTCGTCTCTCCGCCGGAGTCTGGCTCGCTAGTCCCATTTATCAGCCCTGGGAAGGGACCGTCGACTCCTGGTGTACTGGAGCTATCGACCGAGGATCTCCAAGACTTAGAGAAAAACCGTCTCATTGTCGGCAACTGTGGGGAGCCACTCCTGTACTGATACCGTCCCTCCTGGATCTACCCGTCCTCGTTCCCGAGAACCTGGAGATTCCCCACTCAACACGGACCACGTTGTCCCAGCTTCCACGAAACCATCGCCTCTACGCTCGACCCGTGGAACCCCTTCCACCAACCACGACTGTGGGTCTCAAGAAAAAGACCAATAAGCAACGATTAAAAAATGTTTGTACGACGTTTTAGATCTCAACGACGCTAATTAACCTTGTTCTATTTTTTTGTACTTACTCTTCCGCTCATCGTTATAACCAAAGAACGCCTGGGGGAAATGGGGGTTTACAGAATATATTAAGTATTTATTTATTGAAATTACGCTTATTATTTATAGTTCTTGGTCCTAAAATTTCCCACCGACGTTCCTACTAGTTCCTTTCCTACTCAAACCGAAATCAAATTTCGTTTTCACATAATACGCTCGTCGCAATCAAGAGTGTCTCTTTGCCCGGTCTCCTCTTTCTACCCGGTGACCGGTAACAATTTGGGCGTGATTAATTTTTATTTTTCTTTATTTATTTATATCTGATAATATACAGAAAACTAAAGCGCGCTGCTTACTTCTTACTACCTTTTTCTAAATAAAATTAACAATTTTAAAATTCATTTATTTTTATAAATATAGAAATATAATTAATAAAACAAGCTTTGATTCTATTGATATAATAAACTTTATGTGCAACGATTCTTTCTTACAGTGACTTACAGTCAGACTGAAAAACATAGGTTAGGTTGGTTAATAATAGGTTACGTAATTCAATATATAGATGGCGCAATAGTACCAATTTTAAATATTATCAACACTCCTCCGTAAAAAGTAACTTTTGCGCTAAAAACAAAAAAATAGAAACACACAGAGAAAAGTGAAATCTTAATGTCTCAACCCTATGTCCTTAATACACTTTTCATGTTTTGGTAAAGACTACCCTTTTGTTAAGACATCAGCAGGCATTTGGTTTGTTGGAATATACTCAATTTTAACATCGGATTTTTTAATTGAGTCTTGCACAAAATGATACCGGATATTGATGTGCTTTGTTCTCTCGTGGAAAACAGGATTTTTAGTCATTAAACCGGCACTTTGATTGGCACACAATATCACTGTTGTTTCTAGATTTCCGATGATTTCGGATAAAAATCTTCGTATGTAGATGGCTTCCTTGGTTGATTCTGATATCGCCATATATTCCGCTTCAGCACTTGACATTGCTACTGTGCGTTGTTTCCTAGAAGACCAAATTACTGGACCACTAGCGAATTTGAAGAGACAACCCGTGTAAGATCGTCCATCGTCTACGTTTGAGCTCGAATCAGCGTCTGAGAAGCCGATTAATTCGTCTCCTATTTTCGTGAAAACAATTTTTGTGTCGATTGTCTTCTTTAAGTATCGTAACACTCTTTATCCAGCTATCCAATGTTCTTCACCTGGATTTTCGTTAAACTGACTAAGTGTGCTCACAGCGTAGGTGATGTCCGGGCGTGTACTTGCTGCTAAATACATTAGAGATCCTACGAGGTTTCTGTATGGAAGTTTTTTTTTTTTTTTTTTTTATGGAAGTTTCATTTGAGCCTTTTCTTCTTCATCGATTGGACACATCTTCTTTGAAAGTTTTACAGCAGGATTCATCGGACTGGCAACGGGTTTGCAATTCTCCATATTAAATCGTTTCAGCACTTCTTGAGTGTAATTCTTCTGTGACATGCAAAATTCTCCCTTCTTTTTATCAAAACTGAATTTTATTCCGAGACAGTAATGAAGAGGTCCAAGGTCTTTTATCTCAAAACAGTCGGCAAGGCTTTCCTTCAACATTGATAATCTTTTAAGATTGTTAGAGGCTAAAATCAAATCGTCTACGTAAATTACAACTAAGGTCAATTCATCTTTATTCTCGAGAAAATAAACACAAGCATCTGCGTTCAGTGGTTTCAAATTTAATTCCTTGAGTTTTAAGTCGAGTTTCTTCTACCACTGACGACCGGATTGTTTTAATCCATATAATGATTTGTTTAAAAGGCATACTTTACCTTCTAAATCGTGTTTCGAATATTTACTGTCGAGTATATCTGCAAATACCTTAGGAACTTTCATATGAATTTCCTCATCGATGTTTCCATTTAGATAAGCACTGACGAAATCCAATTGGTGAACTGTCAAGTCGTATTCTACTGCTAATCCAAGTACAATTCGAATGGAGCTAATTCTCACCACAGGGGCGAAAGTTTCATGAAAGTCGACATTTGGTTCTTGTGAAAAACCTTTAGCTACTACCCTGGCTTTTCGCCGTTCCACAGAACCATCAGCTTTGTTCCTTGTACGTAGAACCCATCTTGATCCAATAATATTTTTGTTTTTCGGACGATCAACTAACTTCCATGTGTTGTTCTTCATTAATGCGTGATACTCGTCTTGCATAGCCTCCATCCATTCATAAGCTTCGGGACTGGAAAGAGCTTCTTTTACTGTGATTGGATCTCCTTTTCCAGTTAATCCGGCGTACTCGATCGAACAGTTTGACGTAGGTTCTTGAGGTTCATCGATTTATTCCGCTTCCGAGTTTCTTGTTCTTTCGTTTCTTGATTTTGAACTAAATCATTTTCGTCGATATCACTTTCACTTAAATCTTTGTCTTGAATGGGTACCATGTGTTGTTGTTTTGTAAGTCTGCCTCTTCTACCAGTACGGATTATTCTTGGACGACCTTTTCCAGGCTTCATTTGTTGCTGATGCACTTGTTGTGATACTTCATCTTGATGAACGTTTCGAGGATTTTCTTCTTGAAGAGGGTTTTCTGGAGCAACATTTTTGGGAGTATTAGATAAATTCACGAACAAAATTTCCAGTTCGTTGATGGAATCTGCTTCGTTCTTTAAATTTTCGAACTTCGGTTTTCCTTCAACAGTTTTTACGAAACGAACATCACGGCTTTGACGAATTTTCCTTGATTCCGGATCCCACAATTTGTAAGCTTTGGACTCGGTTAAGTAGCCAACAAAAATACATTCAATCATTTTACTCGAGAATTTTCCTCTTTCTGTTTTCGCATTTGTCGATTTATCCAACATGTGAGCTTTTTGACCGAAAATTTGAAAATGAATTGCAGTTGGTGTTATTCTTTTCCAAAATTCATGAGGGGTGTCTCTTCCTAAACTTTTCGTTGGACACCTATTTCTAATATAACAGGCGGTCAAAACAGCTTCTGCCCAAAAACTTTGAGGACGACCTGATTGAATCATCATACACCTCGCCATCTCAACAAGTGTCCTGTTTAGGCGTTCTGCAACGCCATTCTGCTGAGGTGTATATTCCGTTGTGAGTTGATGACAGATTTCTTGCGTTTTCAAATATTCTTCGAACTTTCCCCTTTTATATTCGCCTCCGTTGTCCGATCTCACTGTTTTTATTCTTTTTCCCGTTTGCTTTTCCACTTTAGCCTTGAATTCTAGAAATTTTTCGAAAAATTTGATCTTCTTTTTGAGAAAATAAATCTCGCACCACCGAGATTTGTCATCAATGAATGTGACAAAGTATTTTGAACCTGATAAAGATTGAACCTTCATCGGTCCACAGATATCTGAGTGGATCAATTCCAAAAGCTCTGTAGAATGAGAAGTTGATTTGGGGAATGGAAGTTTTGTTTGTTTACCTTTTAAACAAACTTCACAAGTAGACAAACTTTCACCACTTGGAACATCAATACCATGCACTTCACAACTTTTTATCAAATCCTTCAAGTCCTTTTCATTTAAATGTCCGAATTTTTCATGACATTCTTGCAGAATTGACTTGCCTGATTCCGAAATGTAAACTTTTTCAGCATTCTCTAAAACAAAATACAAGTCATTTTTTCGTTCGGCTTTTAAAATTTCTTGACCACTTACACAATCAATAACCACTGCTTTATCTTTTTGAAATAAAACATTAAATCCACACTGAGAAAATTTTGGGGACGCTGCGGAATTTCATAAGAGTCGCTGGCACTCTCTGTCCACGATTCGCAGCCGCTCCGCAAAAGGCAGCATGTACTCCTCACGGGGCTGATTCTGACTTTGGAAAGGTAAGGATCAGTTCCATGAGCACGGAGTAAAGTCCATGAGAACAGTTTCTTACTTTTTTTCGGGGCGGCTGCGAATCGTAGGTAAAGTTGCGCTCCAGCTCTTGATTTAACGCAGCAGTGTCACCTACCGGACCAGCATTGTCCCCAAAATTTTCTCAGTGCATTGTCAGTAATTTTGGATACTGACATTAAATTTTGAACGAAGATCTGGAACAAACAGTGTTTTCTAAAGATTTACGGTAAAATCTTCCGCGATTTTCATTTTTACTGACCCGATTCCTTCAATGGAAGTTGATTCGGAACTTGCTAAATTTAAGGTTCGTGTATTGGGTTTACCAATGTTTTCGAATTTTTCTTCTGAGGAACACATATGCGAAGATGCACCGGAGTCTAGACACCACTTATTGTTTACATTTTGTTTAGCTTCCATTGCTACTTCACTTTTTACACTTTCTACATTTGTGGAAATTTTCATTGCTATTTCAGCCTTTTTAGACGTTTCCTTTCCTTCTTGCTTCTTGTTATCGTTTGATCGTCGACTTCTGCAATCTTTTGACATATGCCCGATTTTTCCACAATTATGACACTTAAATTTAAAATGTTGATCTTTTTTGTTCGATTTATTTTTATTTCCCGCAAAATGTGATGTTTTCGATGCTACCATGGCTTCTGATTTTTCGTCGGTGTGTCGTTTTCTGGCTTGATATTCGTCGAGTAATTTCACTTTTAATTCTTCAGGAGTAGGCAATTCACGACGCGACTTTATGGCAACTCTGAGAGATTCGTATGATTTCGGGATACTTGATAATAAAAGAATGACAATCATTTCTTGAGGAATTTTTATTTCCATGGCTTCCAGTTTATTTACTGTATCAAAGAAATTTGACACATGATCTCGCATATCCTGAGACTCATCCATTTAGTGGTGAATCAATTCTTCCAAAAGCATTGCTTTTCGTGTCGGTCCCTCTGATTCGTAAAGACTTTTCAATTTTTGCCAGATTTCGTTCGATGTGTTGCATCCATTTACGTGCTTTAATTCTTCAGCACTCATAGCAAGAATAACATCTGACATGGCTTTTTCGTCGTTTGCTGTCCATTCACTAACTTGAGCCTCGTTTCCAGCTACCGGTTCTGGTTTCTTTTTGGTTCCGTTGACACAACCCTATGCGTCATTTTTTATGAGCAGGGCTTTCATATGAATCTTCCACGTACCGTATTTTTCTTTTTCAAAGAGGGGGTATTTTAACTGTGAAGAAACTCATTTTCGCTTTTCAAAAAATATTCTACACAAAAACAAGAAAACTATACACTTGTAATGTTTCACTGTGAGAAAGTTAGCGTTACTTTTCTCGACAAAATGTACTAACACGTGGCAGAAAACAAAACTTTTCGTTTTTCACTATCCGCGATTCACAATGAGAACATTTTATTTTCAGCGAAGTATTTGAGCACCTGGGCCTATAGGAACCTATAGGAAATAACCTATAGGATAACCTATAGGAATATAATTAATAAAACAAGCTTTGATTCTATTAATATAATAAACTTTATGTGCAACGATTCTTTCTTACAGTGACTTACAGTCAGACTGAAAAACATAGGTTAGGTTGGTTAATAATAGGTTACGTATTTCAATATATAGATGGCGCAATAGTACCAATTTTAAATATTTTCAACAATAAAAAATAAATTAAAATTCTAGAAAATAATAATTGAATTAAAATGATGAAAATAATTTTGATAAAGTTGCAGTAACAATATTCTTATAATATAAAATATTGATTTTATCTCTAAGTCATCTTTAATTATTATTAAAAAACATGAAGAAATCGACCACTCCGAGTTTTTGACTCGGAGCAATCGATATCTTTATATTTTTTATAACAATACTTTTATAAGTCGTTTAATTTAAAAAAGGTTTGAATTTGAAACTTTTTAATGTCTTAATTCCTATGTGGAAAATCCTGTTTCAAAAATAAAATTAAAAATATAAATTGTGCAAATATTTTTCTTCTTTTTCTAAAACAAAATAATAATTTTGTTAAAAAATTGTGATTCACAAACAAAAATAATGCAAAATAAATAAATTTTCTATTTCTTAATTACAGTTGTTTAACAATTTTCTAATTTTGTTTAGAAGTAAAAAACAAAAATCTGTATAAATCTGTATCAATTTGACAAAACATAATATTTAACAAAATTTTAGTCTTTTAATGAAAAAAAGTGAAAAAATTCTGATGATTTCTATTTGTCATTACAATTTTGAATTAATTATAAAATAAAAATAATTATAAATAACATAATTATACATCATTTTATCAGCAAATTTTCAAATAATTAAATTCTTTTGACGAATTTTAATAACATTTTTAAAAATAATTACATTTATCGAGGAATTCGATTAAAATTGTATTGAAAATAATTGAAATTTTGCAACGAGTTTTATTATTTCTGAAAATAATTTAATTATTGCGAAAAATTTTATAAAAAAGTTTGAAAAAATATTGTAAAAATTTTTGTTTAATAATTGAATTCTTTTGGTAAATTTTATTAAAATAGTAGAATATTGAAAATTATTGAATTAAGAAACATTTTTGAAAACAATTAAAATTTTGCCAAAAATTTTATTAAAATTTTTGAAAATAAATAGATTTTATTTCTTTTGAAAATAATTGAATTACTCTTTTCATGAATACTATTATTTATGAAAATAATCGAATTTTGCAATGAATTTTATTAAAATTAGTGATGCCGCGAGACGAGACGATAACACTGTCAGACAAAAATGAATTTGTTTCTACCCCTTCCATAATTCTAGTCACTTTTGATAGATTTTTTCACGCTGATTACGAATCTGAAATGAAAAATGCTCCAGCACGGAGAAAAATTTTCTGTTAATGATTACAATAGTCGAACAGTACTGCTCGGATATGTGACCACTTTTCGTAATGCCTAAAGTAGCTTCGTTGTAACAATTCTGTAAGTCGAACGTACTCATTAAAAATTTATTTGAAATAAATACGAAGTAAATATGAGTTAGCACATAGTCTATGTGACTGATTACAATAGTCTACGTTAAAAGGAAATCTTGGATTCTATCCACATTTGCAGCAATCTAAGGGAATCAGTGATACAGTCTGTAGTAGTCTTTACAACAGGACTATTGTAAAATAAGGTGACCGCGGCTGCCTTGCCTTCTTATTTTACTATAGTTCTTCGTAAAGACTACTATTGCTATATTTCTGATTACAAATGACTGTTGTAAAGTTAAAAAAAAAATTTTTCAACTAAAATAAAATTTTTTTGTAATTCATGACTTCTAATCATGTATTGCACATTAATTTCACTCTTCCAAGACTACCCACTTCAAGATTAATTATATTATTAAACTAGACAATTTCACTAAACCCTAAGTACAGAAATCTAACTTAAATACTAAACGCATAACATAATAACGATCGCTATTTACACATATTTATACATGACTTAAACTTCCTTATATACTAACTTCTATGAAAGTTCACCGCTTGCGAGAAAGACTTATACACTTTAAATGTAAAAAAATCACTTCGTTCTCAATAATTAATACAATTATTGTTCATTGTTAGTCTTTAATATTGTAAGGTCTATTTTTTATTACATTTCCATAGTGAAAATTTTTTTTCTAACACACGCACCGAAGGTACAAGATTTCTTGCCTGTATAAATTGTTATATAATTTACACAACTTACGTAAGTTACATAACTTACGTAGATAACAAAGTAAGTTACATAAATAAGTAAGTTAACTTACGTAAGTTACGTAAATAAGTAAGTTAACTTACGTAAGTCACGTAATTATATAAGTTACGTAAATTACGTAAGTTGCACTTGCGTAAATAACTTAGGTTACGTAATGGACGAATTATTGTAAATTGCACTAATTAGGTAACTTACGTACTTTACTCAAGTCATGAATTACAAAAAAATTTTATTTTAGTTGAAAATTTTCTTTTTTAACTTTACAACATTGATTTGTAATCAGAAATATAGCCTCGCAGTACCCTTTCTGAACCTGTACATCTAAACTATTAATGATTCCAAAAAATAAATTTTAACACGATTAATACAGTGTTTGGAATCATTAAAGTAACTATAGTAATCGCTCCTACTAAATTCTTAATAAATTACATAGTTTTCGTAATCATTACAAAAAGTGGTCACATATCCGAGCTGTAATGTAGACTATTGTAATCATTATTAAAGAAATTTTCTCCGTGAGCACGTCGAGTTTTTGAGAAAATTAGTGTCAAAAAGTGAAAAAAAGCATGTTTCTGACTATATTTGATTATGATTAAAAGAAAAATAAGAGGTGCTAGAATTTTGTTTCTGGTTTCAAATGAAAGCTTGAATCACAGCCAACAATTTCTTTGAGGAAGAATTCAAAGGCATTTCCGATAAGGCAATTAAAAATCATTTTTTCTTTTGCATTAAATTTTGTCATTAATCAAATTTTATTAGCACCATTTTATCAGCATTGTGAAACAAGTGATAAATAAATGAATCTTTTAGCATTTAAATCCATAACATTTTATATTATTTTCAGGTTACTTATATTTTATGCCAAAAGAAATGTTTAGCAATCTAAGTTTTAGAAATCCCTACAAAAGTTTTCATTTAAAATTTTATTTCAGCGTTTGTATTTTACAGTTTTTATATCTTAATTTTAAATAAATGAAATTAATCAATTCTTCTAAAATAGAAATTAAATGACTGACTAGTAGAAGAAAAAAATGTATATTAAATTAGATATTCAGTGATCATACAAATCAAATTTTTTGCTATATTTAAACACTTAATTAATTCATAAAATTAATTATAATTTAATTTTTTATTATTAAAAGTATTTTCTCATTGTTAAATGATTAAATTTATTTTAATTTTTAATATGGTCTGCTTTTATTCTAATGGATAAAAACAATTACTGAAAGCAATGTTTTAATTTTGGAAAAACAAAACGTTAAATTCACAGGAATACTTCACTTCAAAGACATCAATTATATGTAGGAATTATTTATTTATTTTGTTGAGTATGTACGTCAAGATTGCTAAACATTTTTTGGAATAAAATACAAGTAACCTGAAGAAAAATATAAAATGTTATGAATTTTCAGATTCATAATCAGCGTGAAAAAATCTATCGAAAGTGATTAAAATCTGATAATCCTTTTCTATCAGTGTAATGTTAAATATATCGTGTCAGAGATAAAAACGCATCACGCCATGTACTTCGGCACTAAGGTTGAATGAGACTTCGGTCTGTAAGCAGAACCTACGCGTGGTCTCCGCTGGTAGCATCCGAATCCTTATCTGGCAGTCAGACGAGGTCGGAGCCTGAGACTGTCGGGGTTGGATGACGGTGACTAACTGCTTCTCCATTTCATTGGACACCTGTCTTCTTTGGGTGGGATTCTTTGCAAAAGCGAATCTTCCTGTATCAGCAGCGTTTTTCCATTCCCTCTTTTGCTAGTGGTTGTAACCTTCCATGCTGAGGTACAGACGAGTTACGTACAGAGTAACAAGGGATTAGAAAGGTCCCACCAGGGACTGGGGTAGATTACCTCTTGAAAACGTAAAACTGTAGGTATACTTGTATAGGGTGTGGGTATTCTTACTTGTAAAGGAAAATAATGTTTAATATAGAGACTCAGAAATATCAAAATTTATCTTCATTTAATTTGTTACTAATAACACAGCCACACAAAAAAAATTTGTGTTCTGACCCAGAGGTCTCACTATGTGTACTTTATGTTTTTGGGGTCGCTGAATCCGAATCCGAGGTCCATTTAACTCCATCAGTTCAGGGTTTTGATATAACCCCAGAAAACCAATATGGCGGACACCTTTTGAAAAAATTCATCGGATTCGCTTGAAACTCGTTACTCGGGGGTTTTAAGGGTCGCCGATTACGAATTTAATGTCAGTTTTCAAAAATACAAAATGGCGGATCCAATATGGCGGACACTTTTTTGTAAAATTCATCGGATTCGCTTGAAAATCGTTACTCAGGGGTTTTTGGGGTCGCTGATTATGAATCTGATGTCAGTTTTCAAAAATTCAAAATGGCGGATCCAATATGTCTGTGTCAGCCATTTATTTATTATTAAATAAATTAATTTTAATTAATTAAAAAATAAATTAATTAAATCGGTTTGCATATGTAAACCGATTTCTCACCCTCCGATAACACTGTGCAACAATTTTCAGTTTATTGTTTCTTTCCCAAATAAGTGTTGGCTTATATTGAAGTAGATGTATGCAATAATAAAACCCCAAAAGAATTTTGCAAACTTAGTTCATTTCATATTTTTATGAAATTTTAAATTTCAAGTTACAATTTGTGATATTTTAAAAAAATATTGCACCTTTTGTGATATATAATTTTAAAAATAGATTGTTTAAAAAAATTGTTTTGAATATTTTTTCCTTGGAAAAATTATTAAACAATTTAAATATTATTATTTATTCACATTATGGTTATAAAAAAATTGTTAAAAAAAATACAGAAAAATTCGATAAATTACACGGAGAAAAAGGAATAGTTGACACATCCAGATACATGGATATCACAGCCATATTATATTGAAAAATACGGGATATCCATATTTAAGGTTGCTGCATCCATATTCTATGGCTGGCTGTATATTGTTGGAGCAGCAAAAGATCTATGGTTGGGTGATCCATAGTAATGGAAATGGGAAACAAAAAATTGGAATCACTTAATTAATTAAATTCAATGTCACTTGAGATATTTTATACACATTTTTTATTAATTAATACACAACACTTATTGAATAACCGCATATTAACGAAATAAATTATTAACCGATGGGGGGAGACACGAACCCTAGACCTAACGCATACTAAACACTAACGCTATCCACTACACTATACACGCAACTACAATATTGGAGCATATAATATTCCTTATATACTATACACATATTTCATGAAGATGAATTTACATAAACACTAATAGACAATAACGATCATAAATAATAAACAATTATAACACTATTTATACACAATAAACTCACAACGTGATGAGGCAGCCATATGTGAAAATCCATAGCATGAATTGTAAGCCCAACCATGCCTATGGATGTCACATCCATATTTGATTCAACAATATAATATGGCTCCCTCATCCATTGAATATGAAATGTCCTTCCAATCTGAAAGTTGTCTCTTCCATTGAATTGGATAACACAACAATATTCTGCTCAACAATATTTTTATGGATATCTCTTCCAGACCTTTTTTTTCCGTGTAGCTTTTATAATCACTTTTGCAATAAAGTACTATAATTACACCTTTTTAATTATAATTTATTTAATACTTATATTTTACTCATTACTTAATTCATATTTCTACTTAAATATAGCAAAAGATTGAAAATTTTACAAAAATGAGCATAAGTTCAAAGGTTTATAAAAAATAAATTTGAGGTACATTTTAAAAACCCTTGGAGGGTTTAATTACTGTTTATTTGTACTATAATTTAGCACAAGAGCCAACCGGGAAAGAAAAATGTGTCGCACAGTATAATTGCCTATAATATTAATAAAAACAGAAAGGAAAAATTATTAAACGTTCGCTTTAGACATAGTCTCTACGGTGCTCTCTATTTTTCGTATAATTTAACCTAGTTTTGTATGTTGTTTTGGTTGTATTGTTGTAGAAGTGTTGAAATGCCCCAATGGTTTCAAATTGAGATACAGTTTCACATGATTTTGATCTTTTTTTGCCTAAATGTGACTTTCTTGTAATTTTTTCAAAGTGGATGTACTGAAAAAGTATGATTCACGCAATGATGATAAGAACAAGGATTCTCAACTTCTGTCTTTCTGTGATCGTCCTATATTTCTTGATGGTATCGATACTTACGGTATTTGATCTCTTACACATAATCAAAAGAATCTGCCGATTGGAGGAAGAAGCCAAATAACTCCTGAATTCATTCCTAAAGGTGCAAAAAAACGTAGGTCTGAAATATATATCACTGACACAAGACAAGACAAAGGCTCAACAGGAAGAATTTTCATCTCTCAGGAAGGAATTGATGTCTTGTCGTCAACTGGGAGAAACAGACATCAAAATATCTTATCGACAGGAAACTCCATGCATCGTGAAAATGAAAAATCTGAAAGTGGTCTCAGATGTGGTGTCGACTTAGATCATGCGCTATTTGAAGTTAGGAATACACCCACTATCAATGATTGAATAACTTGTGTGAGTGCTGATAGTATGTCCCACCCAACGTCCACACACAAATATAAGCTGCCTCACACTTTCGATGTTCAAGTATACTACTAGAATATTAGAGGTATCAGAACTTAGTTAAATCTCCTGCGTGAATCAGTTTCTTTGTGTACATTTAATGTAATAGCTTTAACAGAAACTTTGCTTAACTCGGACATTAAATCGACTGAATTAGATTTTTCTAAATATGATATATATCGTTTAGATCGTTATACTAGTAATTCTACACGTGGAGGTGGTACCCTACTCGCAGTATTATTAAGAAATCATGATACGAAAATAATCAGCATCAAGGAAAATCTATTTTTGGGCATTTGACCATATTGAGTTTGCTTGCTTAAACACCAACTGAATTATGGTTTATTGGACTAAATACTATTTTCAAAGAGTGTCGGACACACCGGACAATTCTTTATTTTTACTTTTGAGGAGAAAACAAAATAGTTATGAAATTAACAAATATTCTTTTTATAAAGTAATAAAACTCCCCATCCCCTTTTTTACATCGTAAATATTTTCTTCGACGTTAATAGAGATTTCTGCAGACGATTCGTTCAATAGTCAATTTCAATTCAATCTTTGAGAATTATAGGTTGAATAACTCTTATCGAATCTTTGAAAAGCTTAAAAATTGGAACTAGGAATGGCAAATTTCGTTAATCTACCTTTGACTGCGTACAACGAAAAAATAGGTATATATGTAATATTGAAATACCATGACATGAACATGTGCGGAACTTTTAAATATTTGCTTAAAACTCACAAATGATGTTTAATTTTAATAGAGAAATTCTCATCTTTCGCAATTATAAACTCTTTTTTTTACAATTAATGTCACATTGCAAAATCAACTGTTTTAATATTTTGCAAAGTACATTTATTGAAACATATTTCTTTTTTTATAGATTCTATTCCTATAAGGAATTCATATCGTTTTTCTGTATTAAGTATTTTACTATACATTCTAAATATAGAATTTATTGCTTTCAATGGCTCGCAATTAAGAGATTATTTCTTCATGACAGTAAACTGTTGAATTATTTGCGAATAGGACACTGAAGGCAGGTTATATCCTGTAGTATTGCTCTGTGTGCTCAAAGCTCATTAATCAATCGTGTTTAAACCACTTGACAGAAGTTAGACCTGAATTTAACTTTAAATATACCACATAATTCCACTGAGAAGCGAAGAAGTTATCTTTTTAAATTATTTCCCTTCCCAAAGAAACTAAATTTATATCCTATAAATTTTAAATTATGACAGAAAATGTTTTTCCTCTTTTGAAAACAAATAATTATAAACCTTGCTGTTAAAAATCTTCCAAAAATTGTTCATTTTTTACAAAACTTTTTATATGAGGGTTTTTTGGATCGCTAATTTTGAATCTGCGATGTCATATTTTCAAAATTTAATATGGTCGATCCAATTTGACAAACAGGAAAATTAAACAGGTGTTAATTGTTTATGTAACTTATTGTTTTGGTTTTCGTGGACGTTTTTTAGGTTGAGTCCACAATAGGCACTTTTCTTAAAGCGATGCATACCATCTACATCGATTTCTATTGTTCGAACAATGGAAATCGATGTAGAGGGTATGCATCGCTTTAAGAAAAGTGCCTATTGTGGACTCAACCTTAAGAAACTTATGTCAGATTTTAAAAACTCAAAATGGAAGATCTGTTATGGTAAAAGATTCTAAAGTTGAGTCTGTTGTTAAACGTCACTGATGACATACTGTGGGCCATAAATTAAAGGACGATAACAATAATTATTCTTTTTGATTTTAGTAAAGCCTTTGACATTGTTTCTCACAATATTTTCTTGTTAAAATTAAAGTCATATGGTTTGTCTTGCTCGGTTTTAAAATGGTTACGACCCATTACTAGCAATTATAATTTGCCATTAAAGATACAAAATTTTTGACATTAAACTGACAATAATTTACTGTTACTGGATCAAGCTTCGCCCATCACTGTCAATTTATAATTTTCCAAAATATTATAAAATTAAAAAACCCCTAATTCCAACATTTGTATACAATGATCAAAAATTACATTATACATTATACATTATATATATATATATATATATATATATATATATATATATATATATGGGTGATTCTACAAACGAAGGACGAAAATAAAGAAAATTTGGACACAACATTTTTTTCTCATTTAATTTCTGAAAAGTATTTTAACTTCAAGTTAATGGTACTAATAAAGACATCCATAAGTGGCCAGACAAAATATTAAAAATTACAAAAGTTATGGTTATTTATAAACAATTTATCCACAGAATTAAAATCGTGTCAAGAAAATTCACATTAACATAAAAATTAATGAATGGATTTTTATAAAATTGGTTACTCGGGGGTTTACGGGGTTGCTGATTAAGAATCCAATGTCAGTTTTTCCAAATTCAAAATGGCGGATCCAATATGGCGGACGACTTTTGAAAAAACTTATCGTATTCGTCTAAAAATCGTTACCCGGGGGTTTTTGTGGTCGCTGATTAAGAATCTAATTAAATGAATTTTTAAAAAATTGTTCGATATTTATTAAATTTGATTTTGTAAAATATATTTAAACGTTAAATAAGTTATTAACCTAGAGGAAAAGTTAGAACTAACAATTTACAAGTTACCACCATTTTCGCAACTTTTGAATCAGATAGTTCAAGATTATTTAAAATACGGAATACTTGATGCATACGGAAATTTCCGAGGACTGAAAAGAAATCGAGTACCAGAAAAAATCGAATACTAAATACTTTGAGTACACCTCTAGTTTTTAACGTTGAGTTTAATTTTGAATTTACTTTTTAATAATATATTAATTTATTTTTATTTAATTTATTTATCTAATTAATAATTAATAATAATAATAAATTGTAATTATTTAATTATGATTATTAAAAATTATTTAAAATTTATTTATTTATTTTTATACATCTATGAACTATAAATATAGTAGTATAAGTAAAAAACATAATTAAATTGTTTAAACAAATTGTAAAAACAATGGTTAATTTAAAAAAAGTTGACCTCGGATTGGTAATAAGCGAAACAGAAAATCACCGAGTAACGATTTTCAGACGAATATGTTAAGTTTCTCCAAAATCGTCGGCCATATTGAATCCGCCATTTTGAATTGAAAAATTTTAAAAACTGACATTAGGTTCTTAATCAGCAACCCCGAAAACCCCCAAGTAACGATTTTTACGAGGATCAACAAAAGTCATCGGTTTAATTAATTTTTGTTGTAATTTAATTAATAATTGTTTTTAACAAATTACGGATGGTGTATTTGTTTCTATAAGCACAATTTCACAAATCATAGAATTGTAAAAGTAAGTTCAAGTGTCTAATAATAAAGAACTACTTTGATTTTCGTGGGCTAAACTTTATTCATATAAAAAAATACCTACTTATTCCATTTGTTTGTTTATCTCAATATAATTATTTATGCGAAATGAAAATTGAAAATTCAGTTATAGCAATTTCTTGTAAATTTAATTAGGATTATTTTAAGACCAGAAAATCGAACAATAGTTGAAAATTGTTAGTTTTACGCTATTGTAAGTGATATAGTGTACATCCTATCTCAAAAGTGCCAGACGAATGAGAACCAGACGAATGAGAATTTGGCATTTTTTGTTTAAAAAATAGAAAAATAACATTAAATGAAAAAATCCTTCAGTACTATCTTATAGAGAATAATAATCTACAAAACATAAGTCTATAGAATAACCAAAAAATAAAATATTTTTTTAAAAAATGCATGCCAGACGAATGAGAATTTGTCTGGTCACAACACAATCTCAGTCACAAATTAAGAAATCTTGGTTAATAGATTAGAAGATTCAATAAAACCCAATTGGTATCACATTTAGTTTAGTTTAATTAACAACTACAACGAACAGTAACTTCTTCAGAATGTTGATTTTTAATAATTTTTACATTTTTTGCACTGCCAGACGAATGATAACAAATTCAGGGGACAAACTTCGCGAAGATATTTTATAAATAAGATATAGAGAAACGTCATAATTATTTCCGTATTAGTAATCTACAACTATTCAAAATTACTAATTCAGTATGAATTTTCCGCAAAACATTTGAAAAGTGATATTTATTCTCAATATGAACTGTTATTCTCCCAAAGGGACATGCCAGACGAATGAGAATTTAGCACTATAATGTGTATTTTTTGCAAAAAAATATTTTTTTTCATCGGTTTTTTTTCTGTGCCATAATAGAAACCATTAAGATTTACAATTTCCATTAAAAGTAAAATTATTCTTTCCAAAATTAATATACAAAACATGCTTCAGACATCAAAATTCCCTCTTTTGTAGAATCACCCATATATATATATATATATATATATATATATATGGGCAATTCCACGGGAAATTTTTCTACGACATTTTAGAATCGGTTAAACATATTTTTTTATCGTTCTTGATAAAAAAATATTAAATACGTATTTTTTTATTTTTCCATATTTGCCAAAATTTTCGAGTTATGAATTTTCGAAATTTTGGATTTTTAAAAGTAGACCTATTTTCAATAGCTTATAACTTTGAAAGTATTGAGTTTGGAAAAAAGTTGTCAAAGGAAGAAAGTTTTGGTTTTTCTTCAACTTTTAAAAGATTAAAAAAAAATTTTTTTTTTTTCAATTTTTAAGAACAAAAAAATTTTTTTTTTATAAACAAATTAATTTTTTTTAAATTTGGGCGCGATTTTTTTTTATTTTTTTTTTTATTTATTTATACCTACTAATATACAGAAAAAGTTCCAAAAAGATTCGAGATGGGCCGACTCGTAGTTTTCGTTCCATAAATTTTTTATAGAACGAAAACTGTGAATTATAAGTCTAATAGCTTGTAACTTTGAAAGTTTTGAGTTTAGAAAAAACTTGTCAGAGAAAGAAAATCTTGGTTTTTCTTTAACTTTTATGTAATTTAAAAAAAAAATTTTTTTTTTTATAAACAAATTAATTAAAAAATTTATAGAACGAAAACTACGAGTCGGCCCATCTCGAATCTTTTTGGAAATTTTTCTGTATATTAGTAGGTATAAATAAATAAAAAAAAAATTTAAAAAAATCGCGCCCAAATTTAAAAAAAATTAATTTGTTTATAAAAAAAAATTTTTTTTTTATTAAAAATTGAAAAAAAAAAATTTTTTTTTAATCTTTTAAAAGTTGAAGAAAAACCAAAACTTTCTTCCTCTGACAACTTTTTTCCAAACTCAATACTTTCAAAGTTATAAGCTATTGAAAATAGGTCTACTTTTAAAAATCCAAAATTTTGAAAATTCATAACTCGAAAATTTTGGCAAATATGGAAAAATAAAAAAATACGTATTTAATATTTTTCTATCAAGAACGATAAAAAAATATGTTTAACCGATTCTAAAATGTCGTAGAAAAATTTCCCGTGGAATTGCCCATATATATTATATATTATATATATTATATTATATTATATATTATATATATTATATTATATTATATATTATTATTATTATTATTATTATTATACATTATACTTTTGTCTGAAAAAATACTAAAAAATTAAATGCAAAATAAATATTGTAAAATAAACATCAAACATCAGCTGAAAATTTTCAATCAGAGGAAATTGAATTACTCAACATTGAAGAACATTTTTAAAAAATTTAATTTTGCATTAAAGTGCTTGCCAAAACGAAAACATCTAACTCTGTGTGCTCATATTTCCTTACAAATATGTTTACAGAAATGTTATAAATGAAGAAATAAAAAAGTTTCTAATTAAATTGCATCCGTTCATGGAAAAATGTTGTTCACCTTGGGAAATATATACCGAATCAATTAACATAAATTTTGAAAAAAAAGAAATTCCCTTAAATTCACCAGGGACATTTCTATGATTATCGAATTTTAATCTACATGTTATAATGTCACAAAAAAATTATGTGCTTCATAAAAATATCAAAAATACAAATTAAAAAAATGTTTTTTAATTACATTTGTATATCTTTACATGAATAAATTGATGTGAAAATATAACAGGGTCAGTTCATTATACATCCCTTAAAGTCGTTGCAGCCTATTTTTAAAGAAATCTCATAATTTGTAGAAATGTTTCATATCTTTATGAAAATTATTGGTTATAAATTAATTATTTAATGTTTAATAACAGTTTCATTTTTCACGAAAGTAAAATATTTGAATTAGCTTAAAAAACTTGTTAAAACTTGTTAATTATGGGGTTTGCGGTCGCTGATTGTAGATCTGATGATGGTTTTTCAAAATTCAAAATAGCGGATCCAAAATGCAGGTCAAATCCAATATGGTGATAAAAAAATATCTCCAATTGTTCTGTTTGAAAAAAATAAAAAATGTCGGAGATACAAGTCGTTAAACTTTTTGGTACTATTTTTTTTAATCTGTAACTTCTTTTCCAATAATCGGATTGAAATTTTCAATATCGGAAATTGTGCAGAAAATGTCATATTTCATAATAAACCCAAGTTACCTTATTTTAGTAGCCTAAAATACCCATAAACCAATTAAGAATTTAAAAAACTAATTGAAAATTTTTAAAAACAATTAAAAAATGCAGACATTAGATTATTTTACCCCTCCTAATCCTGAATACTCTTTTTAACCATAATTTTTAGTTTCAACCAAAATAGAATATATTTTCGAATGGAATATATTCTAATGATTTGCAACAAAAAAAAGAAATATGATGTTAATTTTAAAATTATAGTAAAATGAAAAATAAATAAAACAATTTCTCGAATAATAAAGATTTAAGATCCTGCGAGGGAGTAGAATTTATGTATCGATTGCCCATTAAATTTACAATCCCAATGGACCAACATTGCCATTTGAAGCTGGACTTGCTAAATATGGAGGTATCTATAGGTTCTAAATCATGCCAAAAGTTCTACTAACTTACAATGCGATCGAAACAAAGGTGTTCCTTGCTCTCTTCTCCTTAGGGAACGTTATCAAACCCCCTTTTGCCTTTACTTGCCAAAACTTTAGGCTTTTATCAATTAAAACTATCGATATATTCCTCGCTCGCTCGGTTGTAATTAAATTTATTTGCATGTACTTATTTATTTCTATCTTATTAAAACTTTATATCTCCATATATCATTTTCTTACAAAATTTGTACATGACATTTTGAATTTAAATTCATATAAAATTGATATAAAATGTTTTTAAAATTAATTATTGAAAAATTACTTTAAAATTATCAGTTGTCGCGGTCACTTCTAATGAATTTCTTGTCTTTGCCGATTTCAAAGTGTTTTATTAGGTATAATTTATTTTTGAATTATTAAAACTTTTGTACATCACTGAAGAAAGTGTTCATAAAATGTATACAAAGCTAATTGCAAAATATACAACTTGGCGGTGATTTTTTAAAAACTGGACGGAATTTCACGAACGGCAAAACGACAACGAATATATCAATATTATATAGGAGAGGAGATTTAATTAAACTTTCTAATTAAAGTTTTGTTAGTAATAAAAGTATATAATATAATTCAAAGTTTATTAACATTTAAAAGTGATTACATTAAAAATTCATATTGCAGTGCTACGTTATTTTTAATTTTTAATTTTTGTTAATTACTATTTTTGCCACTCTATCAACATCTACAATGATAAAATTTACAAAACGGAAATTGTCAACTTTTTAATAGCTTTTCATAATCTAAAGAATCTTAATTACAAGCTCTTTTAAAATTTGAAACTTTCCATCTCACCACCACGAACCTAGGACTTGAACAAATACCTAAAACTTTTAAGACGATCTTCTTAAGCAGCGTTGCAAACTTCAAGAGGAATGATAATTTTTTTTTTCTTTAAGCAATTAATGTTTTATTAAAGTGACTGTAAGATGCGATTAAACATTAGTTAGACTTATTGTTAACTAAAATAAGATATTTTTTATTTATTATACATTTGTCTTATTCGCAATACCTATATCTCATTTTACATGTGTATGCCACTAAAAAATCGATAAACCCCCCAGGTAAAAAAGATTTGTACGAAATTCATACGCATTTCGTTCCGAAATCCGGCCAGATTCGTACAGAATTCCTATCGAATTCGTATGAAATTACTAGCGAAATTCGTGTGGCGTTTTGAAACGTTTTTTCGCACGAATATTCGTGCGAATAATACCCGGATTTTTTTAAATGGATTTTCAAGAAATATTTTCGTTCGGAAATCCGTATGGAAATTCGCACGAAATAATTTTTGACAATTTCTTCAAAAACTTTCGGTCAAATTTCCATACGAAATTCGTACGAAATTCGAGCGAATAACGAACGAATTTATTTTGGAAAATTTTTATAAAATTCTGCTCAGAAATTCGTACGGAATTCCGCACGAAATGTCAGCCAAAAATTTCCTCAAAAATTTTCGACGAAATTTCCATACGAATAATGAACGAATTTAATTTGGAAAATTTTTATAAAATTCTGCTCGGAAATTCGTACGGAATTCCGCACGAAATGTCACCTAAAAATTCCCTTAAAAATTTTCATCGAAATTTCCATACGAAATTCTTACGAAATTGGAGCGAATTACGAACGAATTTATTTTGGAAATGTGGACGAAAATTTTTGAAGAAATTTTTGGCTGACTTTTCGTGCGGAATTCCATACGAATTTCCGAGCAGAATTTTATAAAAAATTTTCAAAATACATTCGTTCGTAATTTGCTCGAGTTTTGTACGAATTTCGTATTGAAATTTGACCGAAAATTTTTGAAGAAATTGACAAAAATTATTCCGGGCGAATTTCTATATGAATTTCCGAACGAAAATATTTCTTGAAAATCCATTTTAAAAAATTCGGGTATTATTCGCAAGAATATTCGTGCGAAAAAACGTTTCAAAACGCCACACGAATTTCGCTAGTAATTTCATACGAATTCGATAGGAATTCTGCCTGTACGTATCTGGACGGATTTCGGAACAAAATGCGTACGAATTTCGTACGAATCATTTTTACCTGAGCCAAACCTCGAAGTCAAACTTTCCATACGGTATATCTCGAAAACGATAAAAAAAAAACCCTGGTAAAAGTGATAGTTAAAATAGGAAATATTATTCATCAATTAATAGAAGTTATAGACTTTACCGATCAAAGTGATATCAATGATGATGATTTTTATGTCAGATATTTAACAAAAATACAATTTTCAGTGATTTGATTAGTCTCTTTATATGTCCTAAAAAAATAACATTTTTAACGTTTATTGACTTTTTTAATTGCATTTTATAGCAGAATTGAGATATTTTACAAGAATTTATAGATACAAAATTTTAGCCATAATGTGCCATCACTAGGCTAAGCAACGTTCCAATAATGTCAATTATAATTTGACATCATTGATAGAAAATTTTAGTCATTAATGTGCCATTATTGGGCCTTGTTACATCCCTTTACTATCAATTTTCATTTGCCATTAAAGATACAAAATTTTTGCCATTAATATGCACGGTGAGCTTAAACTCACTTTAAATAAAAAGACTTACAGAAATGGAGTTTTATTGTGGATTCCAACTCTCGAGGCCTCTCTCATTATTTAACAATAAAAATTAAAATAGTATATAGGAGCCGTTTCCGAAAAAAGTAATTAAGAAATATACTAAATCAAATTCAATTAAAGTTTCTTGGGACACTAAAATTTTCTAGTCAATTGAATCTGAATTTGATGTCAAGTGGCACAAATGGACATAAAACACAAACATATGTATTAAACACAAATACGAGATTTTTTAAGAGAATCAATTTAAAAATTCATATACAAATCTTTTTATACAAGCTATCAGAAACGGACAAACTAAAAGATATGACTACTGGAATTTATATAGACTGTTAGTTATAACTAATATCGAAATATTTCTTAGTTTTTAAAATATTATAAAAAAGAATTTAAAAATTTTTCTTTTCTAAAGAATGACCCATATACAGAAACAAAATAGGAATATTCTTTTCCTTTTGAGGCGATTTTTGAAATAAAAAAATAAGCTTACTTTCTTTGTCACTTTGTGTATTTTTACAATAAAAAATAAAGAGGTCTGTAAAGTAAATGTTAAAAAAGACGTAAAAAATTTACGTTTTTTAAATTGGAAAAATTTTTATCTCTTTTTTAAGAAAAAAGAATATTATTACTATACGGTAATAACAACTTTTTTTCTTAATAAAAACTCTTGATAAAAGAAAAGAGTGTACGGAGGAAAATAGAAATTGTACGAATTTAACATAAATTTTGTAGGGTCTTTCCTTTCATTTTTATGTCTTTCTATCGTAGATGACATTTTAAAACGATGTATATATAAATTATAACCAACTGTATGTCCAGTTGTGACTTGTTTTTCATAATTTTATAACCTCATGGGACAGTCTGTGTATATTATGAGAAGAGAATTTTATCTTTTTAAAATGCATTGTAGGAGAAACATGTTTCTGACAAAAGAAACTTTTATTTTCTTGAGATTGCTTTTCCAACAAATGATTGTGAGGCATAAATTATTTGTAGTTTGTACTTTCAAATGTTTTGTGATTTTTTAAATTTATCTTTTTGGTCTCTTTAATATAGAGGTAAAATTAACAATCCCAAAATGTATTAAAGTATATTTTCATTTGCCTTTTAACCTAAGATGGTTTGTTTTAGTGGTCATTTTATTTTATGATTTCAATAATTGTTTTTAATACTTGTAGTCAAATTATGTATAGTTGACAACATTACAGCTTTAATTTACGATTTTCGTGAAGAAAATGTAAAATATTTAATATTTATCATAATGGAACGTACCAACAAGAAATTGCGAATTTAATGTTTTGCTTCTAATTATAGTAACTTTATTATAGTCAATAAAGTATTTTTATAAAATTTAACATTCTATTTTGCGAATTTTACATGTAAAAACTAAATAATGGGTGTCACTTTATTTAATTTTATACTTGTCGATTTTTTTTCCAATATCCATCAACAATTTTTCATCTTTTTTTTCCGCATTTCTATTGTGGTACTTTGCATTTCTTCTTTTTCCAGTGGTGGTGACCTAACTAAACCAGGAGATTGCCTCCAGCATTGTCGTTTTTCTATGGAATAAAAGTAAAGCTTTTATATATATGTATATATGTATATGTATATAGTTGTTAAGTAAGAAGTACCACTGATAGTGATAAAGTACAGAAAAACTCTGCCATTTTTGCAAAAAAATGGGTGAATTTGTGATTTCGGATGGAATTTCTCATTTTCACTTTTTATTTATTGGAAAAGAATATATTTAAAATAAACTAAAAGCTATCAAAGAATATTCCTAAAAATTTTTATTTACGAGAATAGATAATCTTTTTTATTCCTTATTATATACATTTATTTTTGAAAATATATGATAAAGTGAATAAAATTTTTTAGAAAAAAGAGTCATTACACAGTGTGTAAGAATTGCTCTAGTATAGAATCGAGACGTTTTTCAGTGGATTAGACTTTCCTCTACACACTCAACTCAAAGCTGGTGGTTTAATTAAAGCTCCGATAAAAGCTTGGAAAAAACACCAGCGCATCACGGTCTTTGTCCATTTTTCATCATCTTTCAGATTTTTTCGACTTTTACGCTTTTTCACAAAATGAAAAATGCAAATGCGCTTCTAAAACTAAAACTTAAATATTCTTTCAGTATTTAACCTGCAAATCGTTTCAAAAATTAACTTTCTTCTCTTGTTTTAATTTTGCTTATTTTAAAATATGACGAACTTTAAACAATTTATAAAATAATAAAAAATAATTAATATATTGCAGTGATATATTTTTCATTATTTTTCTTTATTTCAGAATAATTGAACCGCCGAATCGTAGAAGTGTATATAGCCCATTTATTTACTCCCAACGATCCGGCGGTTCAATAATTATAACGTGAAAAATAGATTTGGTAACATTTATTTTGAATTGGAAATGGTTTTTTTCTAAGTAAAATATGTAAATTTCATTTCAATTAAATGTACTTTCTCAAATGAAGAAGCGATGTTTTTTTATCAGAATTTCTATGAGGGAAAATAGGAAGAAAATTTATTAGAGCGAATTGGGATTTAATTATAGATAACCGCAAGGAAAGTTCTATTTAGTTGAAATCGAGGCAGTAAGATCGACGTAAGTTTCCTTTATAGCATTCAAGTTGTATTAGTAATTCGATGTAGCAGACACAAAACTTTCCTTAAGCCATTTAACGACCATCCCTGGAACTCAAGAGCCTGAAACTTACCTGTTTCAACCAATTGCAAATGTAACCTCATGCGATTGACATTTTCATGCTCGATATATTAAATTCATTTAAATACCTCATATTAAATTTTCCTACTGAAATAGAAAGAAATGTTGAAGCTCTAAAATAATTGTTGACCTACGAATAAACCAACACTCTAAATCTGAATCAGTGAAAATTTCACTGATTTCAATTCAGTGGCCCAGTTTTCTTTAATTCATCAGTGGGATTTCACTGAGAATCAGTAAAAACCACTGATTGTCAGTGAAATTCCACTGATTCATCAAAGAAAACTGGGTCACTGAATTGAAATCAGTGAAATTTTCACTGATTCAGATTTAGAGTGAAATTTTTCCTTATAGGAAGCTTTGTATTTTTATTTATTTTTAAAAATTAATTTCAAACCAAGCAAAAGAAAAAAGCAACTACAACAAAGAAATAATCTACAAAAAATTGAGATCCTCACTGTTTTACATCAGCATTGATATCAAAACAATATTTCAGTTCTAACGACCATCGTGTCAAGTTGGATGTTGAAATATTTCGTATTATCGCTTTTGTTCAGTCTCTGTGTGTATTATGATTTATTCTAAAATAGAAGAGAAATTTCAGACAGCTATTCACCTACAAGAGAGAGAGAGAGAAAAAGTATATGAAAATATTTTAACTGTAAAGGAAATTCTTAACATCTATGTTTCGAATCAATCATAATTATTATAATAGATGTAAATGTTTTTTGGATTACTTAAATTTAGTATATGATGTTTTTGCTTTTTGTTTTAAAATATAATCCACTTAGGGTAATGTCACCATGAGTGGACCGCCTAAGCTTTTTTTCTAAAAAATTCTTTAGGAAAACAAATTAATTAGAGGTTTCTATTCCAAGCTTTAGTTTAGATCCCTAGATAAGTATTTATACCCTAATAGCTTTGATTTTTTTTATTTGAAATTTTTATTTGATGGATGAAATTCCATCTTCTGTTATTCATGCATGTGGATTCTCTTTTGTTGAGCCCTTGTTTATTTTATTTAACAAGTCATTAAAATGTGGAATATTTCCCTATGAGTGGAAGAAGGGTATAATAATTCCAGTTTATAAGAGTGGTGATAGGAGTAACATTGAAAATTATAGACCTATAACACTGTTGAGTGCTATTGCAAAAATTTTCGAGGGCCTTGTATTTGATTCGGTATATGCTGCGGTTTCTAGCATAATTATTGATGAACAGCACGGATTTGTACAGGCACGTTCTACCCTAACAAATCTTGCTTTGTTTACTAATTTCATAATTTTGAATATGGAAAAAGGTTATCAAAATGATGCAGTATATGCTGACTTTTCTAAGGCCTTTGACAAGGTAGATCACCGATTGTTGTTAAATGAGTTGCGGGTTATGGGTGTGTCTGACAATTTGGTTTCATTTTTTGAGAATTATCTAACTGAAAGATTTCAATCCGTTAAGATTAAATATGACTATTCTGATCCGTTCTTATCTACTTCTGGTGTACCACAGGGGTCGAACTTGGGACCACTTTTGTTTGTCATTTACATGAATGATATTAAGCAAGTATTTAAAAAAACTTTTTTCTTATTGTATGCTGATGACCTTAAAGTATATAAATTGATTGATTCTACTAATCCTGACTCTGATTCATCTGATTTACAATCAGATTTAGATCGTTTAGGGGATTGGTGTAATAAAAATCATATGTTTGTAAATATGAATAAGAGTTCAGTAATATCTTTTTCCAAGAAGAATACATTCGTGTATTGCTACAATATTGGTCAGGAAGAACTTGTAAGAGTGACAAAATTGAGTGATTTGGGAGTACTTTTGTGTAATAATCTCAGTTTTAATGAGCACATATCTGAAATCATTTCTAGGGCTTTAAAATGTTTGGGGTTTGTTATGAGAAATGCATCAATTTTTCATACTGAAAATGTGCTTAAAGTTCTCTATTTCTCTCTTGTGAGACCAATATTGGAGTATGCTTCTATAATTTGGGTACCATTTTATACAATCTACAGAGTAAGAATTGAACGTGTTCAGAGTAGATTTTTTCGATTTATAGCACGTCAACTTCGTATACCTTTTGACAGATACAGCCATGATTATAGTAACTTACGTGTTCTTTTGCAGATACCTTTGATAACATCCAGATTTCTATTTAATGATATGACCTTTTTATACAAGATTTTAAATGGTAAAATTGATTGCACTTTATTATTGTCTTTGATTAAATTGTCAGTTCCTATTCGAGGAACCAGAAATTTTACGTTATTTTTTGAATCTTTTCACAGAACTAATTATGGATATCATTCGATGTTTAATAGACTTAGTAGAGAGGCTAATGAACTTCCTAATTGCATCGACTTTTTTGATAGTAATTTTACTAGATTCACCGCATTATTGCGTAATAATATACTAAAACCATTGTAGTAGGGTCGACTTAGTTAATATAAATTAGATAAGTTACTTGTATGTTACAAGATTATGTAACTTTTAGTTTTATGAATACTTATGTATGAAAGGGCATGACCCGTTTATAATAAATGAAATAAAATGAAATAAAATTTGGAAAAAACAATTGATTGTTTTAAAAAAAGCAAATTTTTAAGGAATGAAAAAAGTGTAACATTGAGTGGACCACTCCTAAAAAATTGTAAAAGTTATTCTAAATTCTGTAATGTATTTATTATTTCTGATATATTGAAACAAAATTTATGCTTATGCAGCTTCAGACCATGTATGTATCGCAATTTTTACAGGTGAAACCATTTTTAATAATTTTGGCACATTTCACATCAATATCACAAAAAAATTGATAAAGAGCATAAAACATAGTTTCAAACCAATTCATTGTCAATTTATTTCCATAAAAATGTTAAACTGACATTAAAAATATAAAAAACAGGCAGTCCACTTACGGTTATAAATAGTGGTCTACTCATGGTGACATGCAACTTTTTATGGCAGCCACCACAATTTTTTTTCAGTCAAAATTATCACTTAATTAAACTAAGACAATCAATTTCAATGTCCAAAGTAGTAGGAAAAAAATAAGTTACCTTTTAAAACATAAATTTTACACTACTTTTACACTTCCGAATCACTTTACTCATTGTAAGAGCGACTTCATTTTTGGTTTGTGTTCTTAAAAATGCGTTATATCAAACGATAACGAATATGATTATCGCGGAACTTAATTTCTTACGGCTTCTAGGTGCGGTGCTGCTATTCGTTTTATTTATTTCATGTTTCCGCTGTCAGATAACTTAAAAGCTCAGGCGGTCCACTCAAGGTGACATTACCCTATTTATTTCTCTTTTTTAAAATACATTAGCTTAATAATTATAATTATTGTTATCTTGTATCACAATCATTATATGTATATATGTATATATAAATTTTTAATTAATTTAAAATTTATTTTATCATTATTCTTACTAATTATAAAAATACTTCTTAAGCTCTAAATACAATTATTTTATAAAAATATCGAAAAAGACGGACAAAAAAATCAAATAAATCATATTTAGGTACTTAGTTGACCCTGACCAGAACTTTTATTTAATAAACACATAACGACGTGGGAAGAGATAAATAATAATCTAAACTTTTTTTATTTCACATGTACATACTTAAGGAGAGAAACCACATTAGGTGGCTCATTTTTATGGATTCTTAAAAATTTTTCTTGGGGGGGAATATAAATTAAAATTCAATTACATTTAGGCATCTTTTTATTAGTGTTTTGAACAATGTTTATAAATTCTTTTGATTTATTTTAACCAGAAATAAGGCAGATATGCTGTCATAACCACTGATGGTCCTGATATTTTTTCTCGACTTGCGTGACGTGTAGCAATTTTTATTTTTAACTAAAATTTAAAAAAAATTTTCTTACATTCTTAACTTATTTTCTAAGAATACGAACCTTAATTTAGGTAAAAATAATAAAAATTTTAAATTTTAAAGGTGTTTGAAATTTTTTCTTGAATTTTTACAATTTTTTTTATACTGATTACACAAAAAAACACCCTTAAAATCGAGATATCACCTTGAATAGTGGTTCATATTCTTCGTAATTTTATAAAGAATAAAAAACTTTCAAATCTCATTATAATCGGTAAATATTTGTTTAAGTTAGACTGCACGCAATCATAAAAAATGTGATTTTGATAAAAACGCATATAAAGTTTCAATTTACTTCTTTTTTGTTCGGCAGAAATTTTTTTTAAAGTCACAAAGAGTCATATAATAATAGAAAAAATAATAAAAATTTCTAAATATATATACTTTAAGAAAATTAAAAAAATAAAAAAAATTTTTTTTTGAAAGTTACAATTAGGTTTCCTCTCTTAAATTCAAAGAAGATTAGAAAATTGAGACAGATTTTATATAAATTAATTAATGTTGTTCAATATAATTAATTATGTTCAATTGAATTTGAATTAAACAGAAACAAAATCCAAACATGATTTTCTAACTAATTGATTTAGCAATTCTGCTTATAGTTTTTTAATTAGTTATCAATATCAAAACTTACAGACATCAATTGAATTTTTTGTAATACATTCAAAAATAAGGTTAGCTTTTGATTTCGATAATCTATTTTTAAACAAAACGGAAGTATTTTAAAGTTTAGTTTTGATTACCTGCGAGTTATTGTACATCATTAGTACAACTATTTTTCACTGATGAGGCTCCGGATCTTAAAAGGGCACTTGCAGTATTGATACACTAGAGCGAGTAATTGTCAAGGTTTGAATTTATGAGTTAGTTAAAATTATTCCATTTCTTTATTTAACGTCTGCCCGATGTTTACGATGAACAGCCGGTCAACTTCTCAAGGACCTGTTGTGCCAAGATGATTTTTTTAATTTATACATTTTAGAGAGAAACGTTTTGTCCTAAAATAGTGTTATTTGATGTTCATCAAACACTCCATCTTTTATTTTAGCTTTGGAAATTTTTAGGAATTTCGTCTAAAGGTACTTGGAAACACCTGAATTATCCAGGGCTTTAACGTATTGCTTCACAATTCCAAGCTTTAAGTGGAAAGGAGGAATCAGGACATTACATGGATTCACTAAGAATTTACGGATTACGTTTTGTGCGCCAGTAGCAAAGGATTTTCTTTTTGGCTAATTCTTTTTCGTATAATGATTCTGTGGATCTCGACTATCCCATAAGCATAAATAACCAGGGTTCTTAGTAAAGCAGGACTGTTGGCCAAGTAGCAATGTTACGATTTTTAAATCGCCACAGATCTGCTGTTTCTCATAATTATTTTTTTAAAGCAATTACAGATTTTCGTCCTTTTCCTACAAGACAGTTGAATGAACTATTGGTACTGGAGCATATACGTCTTTGTTGTGGTGTAATACTGCTTTTTCACTACGTTTAGAAAAATCAATAAACAGTCTCCATTCTTCTGATTTACAGCAATTTTGTTTCGATTCACTCATGAGACCTCTGATATTAGTGCAAAATACCAGTGATGAATCTTTATCTTTCTTGAAATACTTATGGAATTCCTTGTCCCGTTTTCGGTAAAAAGAAACCTTCGTGCCTGGTTCAAGGCAATGCTTTCTAAATTATTTACTCAATACAATTTATAAAAGTGACACTGCCATCCACGATATCAATATATTCCTTATGTCTTAATTAGACAATTATACTGATCCCAGACTTTGTGAGTGTCGAGGCTTCCCGTGAACTATTTTCAATCCAGGCATCTGTATAAGATTTTCAACTACTTGATTCCGAAATTCCCGACCATTGTCCGTTGTAGAATGTTTAGAGCACCAAATATACAGAATATATCTGTCATATGATATGCGACTTCCTCAGCGGTTTTAGTTTTTAGAGCTCGATGCATTGTAAATTTTGTCAATCGATCCTGATAGTTCATAATGAAGCGGTATTCTCCGTCTTTTTCGCTCTACATATCAATTAAGTCCACTAGGCATCTGCTTTTATTTGAGTAGAAAATATTTAACGAACAACCAATCCTCGTTTTCAAGTCTTTTTTTCAGTTGACATTCCTCGCATAACGATAAATATATGTCAATGACAGCTCTAGGAATATAATACGTATTTTCGTTTGTATGAAAATTAGTTAATAATTGTGTTTTTGAGTTTATAATTATCGAGATATACCTAATTATATGCAACCTGTTTAACGTCTCGGTCATTGTTAAAAGTCGGTGAAAAATGTAATATTTCGGAGAATCGCGTAATGGATTCGGAGAGTGGGTTGAATTGGGGGAAAATCTTTTCGCGGTACTAAATAATCGACCCTCTAATTCTCTTTCTCATTCGCTTCCCAAAAATTGATAAGGGAAAATCCGCGCCGTAGACCTCAAGGTAAAATTTTACAATCTCGATATAGTTTCTTTTTTATTATTTAACTAGCTGTCGTACCCGTCTTCGACGGGTTTTAGTTTCTACCAATACATTTAACAGTGTGTCTACCAATTTGGAAAATAAGGAAATAGCTCAGGAATTTAATTTGACCGGAAAAAAATAATAATTAGTTAGGTACCATTATAGCTATTTCAGTAGGAAAATATTACTATTTGAATCAGTGATTGACTTTTTATTATCAAATTAGTTATTTTAACCAATTCAAATGCAGAGAACAATATTTGTCAATTTGTAGTACTTTAATTAATGCATTAAAAATTTATCAAATTTCCCACCCAGTTTTTGGAGTTATAGTAGAGTCTAATTGGAACTAATTGTATCGAAAAGGTTACGACTGCTAAAACCTAACATAAGACCTATATTTTAGACTGAAAGTAGGGCTTAAATTTTGACCCGGGTCTCTTTTCATAAATATTATACATCAATAAAAATTAAAGTAAAAAGCAATTTTTTAAAAGCGAATTAATATAATGAAACTAACATATTCCCAGCTTTTTACAGTGTTTCCCGTTTGGTAGATACCCAGTTAAATGTATTATTAGAAATAGAAAACTGTACGACAGCATACTAATATAATCTATATTTATAATTATGAACTTAAGAAACAGTATTTTCATAAAATATGTAAATTTTTATAGCCATTTGTAGATTTATTTATGGATAAAATCAAGTAAATTTAAATTTGACAAAAAAGAGATAAACCGTGAAAAATTTGGACAAAGCAGGAAATTTTGTTAAACAAAAATAGACACCGTGTTAACTTTTGTCCTTACATTGCTCAAAACATCTCTTAAAGTTAAATCTAGAGTTAAAATGAAAAAACGTTTTAACCTATAAGTTTTTGCCTAGTGGCATAATATGCTTGTATTGTATCACAGGTGACTTACAATTCTTGACATCCTGCAAAATCATTTTAATCATAAAAAATTTGCATTTTCAATATTTCTGAACTTCTTGAAAATATTAGATTGATTTGATAAATAATTTTGAATTGCACTATTTTGACGTCAAAATATTAATCAGAGACTCCAAAAATACTACTGAATTAAACTTCATATAGTAATTAGTATCGATTTTTTGATATTGAAAATATTTTTATATTTCTTGTAGGATAGTATTTTTTGCAAAATTATGATAAAATCTGACTAAATAACATATAATATTCAATTTTAGAAAGTTTAAAAGCTATTCATTAAAAATTGCGAAATTTGGAAATTTTCCATTTTTGAAGTTTTTGAAAATATTTTTATATTTATATCTTAGTTGTAGAATAGTATTTTTTGCAAAATTATGCTAAAATGTGACAAAATAACATGTAAAAACTCAAATATAGAAAGTTTAAAAGCAATCCATAAGAAATGTAAAATTTTGAAATTTTCGATTTTTTGAAAACATTTTTATACTTACATATTAGTTATAGGACTTTATTTTTTGCTAAGTTATGCTATAATGTGACTAAATAACATGTAATACTCAAGTATAGAAACTTTAAAAGCAATCCATGAAAAATAAAAAATTTTGAAATTTTCGATTTTTTGAATTTTTTGAAAAAATTGAATATCTGCCGTTCTAATTAATATTTTTTAAATCTGTAAATTTATAAACCTTCCTTGGGTCAATACCTAATAACCTACCAAGTTGGACTTAAATCGATTCACATGTTTTTGTGTGATTGGGGTACAAAGTTTTTGTGACAGACATACATACATACATACATACATACATACATACATACATACATACATACATACATACATACATACATACATACATTAAATTTTTTAAGAATATTTTTGGAATCTCTGATGTCCATAATAACTAATCATGTTAACATTTTTAAGTTTTAAGCAATGTACAGACAGACATCTGATTTTATTAATAAGGATTAATTTTGGTTCGTTTATTTATTTTTGTATTGTTTAAATTTTGATTAGTGTGGCGCTTTTAATAATGCGATGGGCGGAAATATATGTCGGGTAAAATTAAGGAGTGAAATGAAGAATTAAATGGGCGATTTCAAGTGACATGCAATCCTGTTCAAGTGCAATGCTATAAATATTAATTCACTTGAGATAATTTAAAGGAGGAAAACTCGAGACCTCAATAATATTTTGGTGTACAAAAAGGCCTACAATAATCTCCGAATCCACGCCGTTCGACATTTCCCGCCAATGAAAGAAGCGATGAGTATTTTACTTATATAATTTTCATATGTTCGAAAATTTATTTTATTTAATTGTTTATATGATCTTGATATATTTTTGTTTGATAATTGTTCTCTTTGTTGATTATATGTCCTAAATTATTATTTGTTATAAATTGACTTTGTGTGTGATTGTGTATGAGTGTATTATTATAACGCGGGCAGAAAATCTCAAATGTATAACGTTTTTTTATTTGACTCGAGTCATCATAATCATTGAAATTTCTTTAAATATATTTTGATTGTGTTTTTATATTGAATGTATTTTATGTTATTTTTTATATCCTCTTCATGAATTGATTTTTCTCGTGATTTTTATTAATTGTTGTTTAATTTTTGTATTAATTGTCTTTGTCAATTTATTTAATATACATTTTATTATTTTTATAATTATATTTTTCTGTGTGATGGAAATTCGTTACACGTTTCAACTCTGATTTCATGACTAAAAAAGAGGACATGACGGCCTACACAAAAACGAATTTTTGATTCAACGGGTTTTGTCCTAGTCAAAAGTGTCACACTTAGTTTTGGTCAGTTTTTGTCTATTGAAGGGAAACATTTAAATCTTTAACCAATTGTCACTAAACTACAATAAATTTTAAAAAAATTTTAAACTATGATCCTTACGATATATCCAAATTTTAGAACATCTTGTATAGGGGAATGTAGGACGAAGTGGGGAGCGGGGCAAAGCTGTGAGTTGACGATAACTTCCGTATATCAAAGAGCGATCTTTCATAGACACTATGAACTTGGATAAAAAAGTGCCTTTATGTTATTTTTGACTACACAGACCAACCTGATGACGCATAATCGAACTACCAAAAACGCACCTAGTTTTTTGTCATTATTAAAAATATTGTCTTGTACTACAACACAAGTGAGTAATCGTATAATGTTTTTGCATCCGAACTATTTATAATGGTGTTGAAGGGGGTTCCTTGTAGGATAAATTTATCATAAAACTATTATTAATTTATTATATTAATTTTTGACCAAATAATGAATTTTTTAATGAAAATTTGCATTTGTAGCAGAGTAGGGAAGGTCAAAGTGGGGAGGTTTTGAAGCATTGTCTTTTCTTTGTCAAATTTAATAACCATGTACATGCATATGTGCGCTCCACGAGAAAAGGGACCTTATGACAAGAGTAAATAAGGTCCCTTTTCTCGTGGAGCGTCACATATATGTTTCAGCATGCTCCGAATTCACATAAAAAAAGTTTCTTAACAAAACATGATCGGAAGACGCCATGCAATCTACAGTTCTTAGCGTTTTGACTGGCTATGTAATTACTCTTACTTCTGCTACTGCCCATGGCGTTCCACAAACCTCATTCGAAGATTACACAGGTTGACAAAATTTCATCAATTGCATGTTGCCTAAAATGTTATTGCCGATTCTTATAGGATTTTGTCCGTAGAATCCGAATTTGACCTTGAAAATATTGGATTGACTTTAGTTTTTAAGCAACTTACGTTTCCATCAAAATACGCATTTTTTGAATGGATGTAAAACCATATACCGAAACAGTAAATTTGTCCACATAGGACCAAATTAAAGCTTAAATACTGCTCTTTAATATCCAAAAACAAAAAAATTAATTTTTATACAATTAAACCTTTAATGTTCAGTGGGACAAACGCTGTTCCATAAACGTATTGAGATCATTATTAGTTTTGACCAGGTAAGGTTAAGTAAAAATTAGTCTCTCTGGGGGTTTTTGTGGTCGCTGCTTATAAATCTGCTATGAAATATAAAAATTAAAAATGTCGGACTAATTTTTTAAAATAGTTTGCACCTGGGTAAGACTCCGTCAGAAAAATTATAATTTGCATGGGGTCTTCGGATTATTCTGTAATTTGGTAAAGTTGTTATATTTGATAACAAAAATAAGTCTACCAAAGGATTTTTAAAAATTTTCAAAATTGTAAAAGTTACGCCATTTTGAATTTTTTTATAAGATTTTTTCAAATGTGAATATTTCTGAAACAATTTAACGGATTTTAATAAAATTTAAATATGTTATAGTTAAAATCATGTCCTTTCAGTATTTTTCAAAAAAAAAATTTTTTTTTGTTTTTTTCAAAAAAAAGTAAAAAAAATTTTTTTGAATCGATTTATTAAGCACGGGACCGATTTTGAAGTATTTTTCGATATATAATAAAATATTCCTTATAATTTCACCTTTCATTTACAAAAAAAAGAAAACGATGGAGACTTTAATAGTTTTCGAGATTTTGCAATTTTTGTGGAAGCGCGACCACGTTTTAGTGCCAGCGCGCGCAGTATCTTTTACCCGGGACGCTTCACAGTGGGATTTTTTACACTTTACTCTTTAAAATTGTCTGAGCCTACAAATTTTATTGGATTTTGATGTTCTTGGTCTTAAATGAAAGTGGATAACATTTCTAAGAAATCACTTTAAACCGATTTTTGAATTTTTAATTGTTTATTTATTTTTTTGTTACTCAAAGTTAACAATTTAAAATATTTTTGTAAAAAATACTGTTTATTTTTTATTTTTCCATTGCACAAGATCGAAATTAATTTAAATTAGTCTAGTCTGACCACCTAACAAATAATAATGCATAATACAGTTTATTTAAATTATTAAAAAAACAATTTAAATTAACAAATACATAACTTTGGTCTTTTTTTTAAAATTGTTTTTTTAGACAAATTTATGTTTATTTAAGGGGTTACACCACCCTGAACGCCTGAAAATTTCAAAAATAAATTTTGACAAAACTACAAACAATACAACTTTTTACTAATTACAGTATAAAAATACATATATTTAACTGTAAAAAAAATTTTGAAAAATGAAAAAATATTCAAAAATGGCGAAGATATGGCGTTTTTTCGAAACTACATTTTTCGGAACGGTGTACATGATTTCTCAAAAACTACTCAACCGATTCTCTTTAAATTTTGTACACAACTGCTCAATAACATTCTCTATGGCATGACGTAGGATTTTTTTGATATGATTTTTAAAAAAAAAGTTATACATTTTTAAAAAAAAATACTTTTTTTTAAGTGCTCTTATTTGCTCAAAAAATTTTTTCTTTGAAACGGCTACGTCATGACATACAGAATGTTATTGAGCAGTTGTGTACAAAATTTAAAAAAAATCAGTTGAGTAGTTTTTGAGAAATCATGTACACCATTCCGAAAAATGTTGTTTCGAAAAAACGCCATATCTTCGCCATTTTTGAATATTTTTTCATTTTTCAAAATTTTTTTTACAGTTAAATATATGTATTTTTTATACTGTAATTAGTGAAAAGTTGTATTTTTAGTAGTTTTGTCAAAATTTATTTTTGAAGTTTTCAGGCGTTCAGGGTGGTGTAACCCCTTAAGTAATGTATGTCTATTTTGTAAAAAAATGATTCGAAAGTTAACAATTATCATTGTTATTAATAATTATATAACCAATAATCTATTTTCTTTTGCATTTATAAACATTTCCAGCATTTTGTAAACTTAAAATGTTTATATCATATGTACATTCTTTCAAAAACTTGAAAAGTTTACTTATTGATTTTAAAACAATTTTAATTAAGTAATAGATAATATTGGTCTTTTTAAAAAAATTGTTTTTTTAGACAAATTTATGTTTATTTAAGTAATTCATGTCTACGTTGTAAAAAAAATGATTTTAAAGTTAATGATTATCATTGATATTAACAATACTCAAAAGTTATCGATATTTAAGTAGAGCTTTAAAATGTTAAATTCGTTCAAAAAGGTTCTATTTTTTTGCAGAAATAAGCCATTTATTTGTTTATAAAGTTAATAATTTCTTTATAACAAATGTAATTGTTTGAGCTAATAAACTTTTCAAGTTTTTGAAAGAATGTACATATGATATAAACATTTTAAGTTTACAAAATGCTGGAAATGTTTATAAATGCAAAAGAAACTAGATTATTGGTTATATAATTATTAATAACAATAATAATTGTTAACTTTCAAATCATTTTTTTACAAAATAGACATACATTACTTAAATAAACATAAATTTGTTAACTTTGAGTAACAAAAAAATAAATAAACAATTAAAAATTCAAAAATCGGTTTAAAGAGATATCTTAGAAATGTTATCCACTTTCGTTTAAGACCAAGAACATCAAAATCCAATAAAATTTGTAGGCTCTAGACAATTTTGAAGAGTAAAGTGTAAAAAATCCCACTGTGAGGCGTCCCGCCCAGTAAAAAAACAAGTATTGAGTGGAGCGTTTAGGAATTGAGTGAAGCTCTAAGCCAATACGGATTCGAGTAAAAACCGTATTGGGACGTTTGACTCAATCTTTTTTTCATCCGCCGAATACGGTCTTATTTTAGCATTAAAATTAAAATCACATGACCAGAGTACACATTATAAATTGAAAGCACAATTGTCCTGGAATGTAAAAATGCCGATTTCGATAAGAAGCAATGAATATTTGTTAAAAATTGGTAAAAGCAAAGTTTGATAAGCGCAACTGAATTTACCATGTAAATAAATGAAGTGGTAAATTTAAATCGTTTAAATGGACTAAAAGAAATCTACTGATACCGACAGAAAGTTCCTAAAGAATTGTAAAACGCTTAAACAATGAAATTTCATTGTTTTGTTGAATTTACCACAATTCTTTAGAAACTTTCTGTCGGTATCAGTAAATTTCTTTTAGTCCATTTAAACGATTTAAACTTACCACTTCATTTATTCACATGGTAAATTCAGTCGCGCTTATAAAACTTTGCTTTTACCAATTTTTAACAAATATTCATTGCTTCTTATTGAAATCGGCATTTTTACATTCCAGGACAATTGTGCTTTCAATTTATAATGTGTACTCTGGTCTTGTGATTTTAATTTTAATGCTAAAATAAGACCGTATTCGGCGGATGAAAAAAAGATTGAGTCAAACGTCCCAATACGGTTTTTACTCGAATCCGTGTTGGCTTAGAGCTTCACTTAATTCCTAAACGCTCCACTCAATACTTCTTTTTTTACTGGGCGGGTAAAAGATACTGCGCTGGAACTGAAACGTGGTCGTGCTTCCACAAAAATTGCAATACCTCGAAAACTACTACAGTCTTCATCGTTTTCTTGTTTGTAAATG
This sequence comes from Leptopilina syphax, assembly GCA_032872505.1. NCBI lineage: Eukaryota > Metazoa > Arthropoda > Insecta > Hymenoptera > Figitidae > Leptopilina > Leptopilina syphax. The sequence goes on along the minus strand of CM065468.1, from coordinate 55,283,252 downwards.
AAAGGTGAAATTATAAGGAATATTTTATTATATATCGAAAAATACTCAAAAATCGGTCCCGTGCTCAATAAATCGATTCAAAAATTTTTTTTTACTTTTTTTAAAAAAAAACAAAATTTTTTTTTCTTTTGAAAAATTCTGAAAGGACATGATTTTAGCTATAACATAATTAAATTTTATTAAAATCCGTTAAATCGTTTCGGAAATATTCACATTTGAAAAAAATCTTATAAAAAAATTCAAAATGGCGTAACTTTTACAATTTTGAAAATTTTTAAAAATCCTTTATGATAAAAATGTAAAATAAAAAAAAATTCGCTATGTTGAATCCGCCATTTTGAATAATAAAATCTGAATACAGATTTCTAAGCAGCGACCACAAATACCCCCAGAGAGACCAATTTTTACTTAAATTGTCTTACCTGGTCAAAAGTAATGTTATTTTCAATACGTTTATGAAACAGAGTATGTTGCATTGGACTTTAAAGGTTAAAGTGTATATAAATTAAATTTTTTGTTTTTGGATATTAAAGAGCAGTATTTAAGCTGTAATTTGGTCCTATGTGGACAAATTTACTGTTTCGGTATATGGTTTTACATCCATTCAAAAACTGCCAAAAATGCGTATTTTGCGTATTGAAACTTAAATTGCTTGAAAACTAGAGCCAATCTAATATTTTCAAGGTCAAATTCGGATTCTACGGACAAAATTCTATAAGAATCGGCAATAACATTTTAGGCAACATGCAATTGATGAAATTTTGTCGGCCTGTGTTATGTTAATATTTCTTCAATTTTTGTATACCTATGTAACTGTAGTTGCCGTATATACATAAATAAATCACTTTTAATTATATTGTCTATTTTTTTCCACTGTCTCCACTTTGCCCCGCTCTTGAGACAGAATGGAGAGAAACTGAGAAAGTAACAATTTCGTTTACAGCATGTATTATTAATAAATTATTAAATTTAACTCGTATTATATTTTTTACACGTCGTGCTACAATCACAGAAGAGCCACGAATTTTTTTATGGTAAAATTATCGTTCACAGTATAAGAAAAAAATTTTATTATGTTAGGGTCCCCACTTTGCCCTACATTCCCCTAACAACAATAGATTATTTTTACATTACTATATTTCACAATCAAGAAACTTTTATATACAGTCAGGTCTCGCTAAGTGTCGTCACTGGGAATTTTTGGGACCATCTGTCTCACTCTTACACAAAATATTAAAACTTGCTGCGTCAACAGAGCAAATATATTTATTTCTTTTGTTCAATAAGATATAAGTTCCCTTATTTCCGCACTTTGTTACTAGTTTTTTGTAACGTTTGCTAATGTCATTCTCTCCGTATAGTGTTGATGAAAAGATTTCGTTTAATTTCATTAGTCATATATTCTTTTCCCATTTATAAAACTGAGTCGTTTCGACAATGCACGTTTCCTTTTTTTCAATAAATAAGTTTCGACTTGTAATTAATATTACTGTTTGGTTGAATGTTGATCAAGTTTCATGACAAGTCTATATCGTTTTTATTTTTTCTTTACTTAAGCTTTTCGACCGCAAGCGCTGGTCATCCTCAGAATAAATTTACATGGAAAAAGATGTTTACAAAGTTGTCGTTACTATCATCACAGACATAATGATCGAAGTAAGCGATGGAACCAGCAAAAATAACTTCGAGAAATGTAACGACAACTTTATAAGCATCTTTTTCCATGTAAATTTATTCTGAGGATGACTAGCGTTTGCGGTCGAAAAGCTTAAGTAAAGGAAAAATAAGAAAGATATATATTTGCCATGAAACTCAGTCAACATCCAACAAAACAATATATGCAAATAATGCATTAAAATAATTAAAATTATATTAATAACAATATTTATGTCAATATACTAATTGAATTAAAATGTTGAGCATAAAGAAATTCTTTTTTCTAGAAAATAAAAAGAAAAACTACTAAAGTCATAATTTATTTGTTACACAGCCACAAAAAAAGTATTGGAGTTGGGGATCAGACTTCCCAATCCTTATGTATTTTGATGTGCAGAACATGAATCTGAAGTCCATTTTGTTTCAGCACGTCAGCATTTTTCCAAAAAGGAACATTTATTGTTCGCAATAGGAATAAGACAAGATGTAAATAAGAAATATTTACTTATTCGCTTGTGGTAAACTGGTATCGACTTGTCGATGTTTTATTTCATACTCAAAAAGGTTTTAGCCATCTGAGAGGCAAACGATGTATTCCAATCGGAAACTACAAATTTTGGCTTGCTATAATCACGAAAATACTTTTTAAAATAATTCATGGTTTCCGACCACCTCGTGATTTATGTTGGATAGAGCTTTCACAAATTTAGCAAAGGCATCTCATCAACATATTTTGCATAGTTCTTACCTTTGAATCAGAAATATCTAGTGTATGGTCAGTATGTAGTGTTTCAAAGGGTTTATTTTCTTTTGCAATTATTTTTATTTTTCCCTCAACTTTAGTTGAGGTGCGCGTAAACGCAATGTATTTATAACAATTTTTAATATGAATCTCGATTTTATTTTTCATATCAAGAAACCAATATTTTTTTCAGAGTCTTATATATAATTTCCAAATGACTTATGGCCTCGTGATACCGAAATATAATATTTTATAAAATATAGAAATTACATATGAATTTTAAATGGTAAATACATGTCATTTATAATGAAAATCACTTAAGATTCTTTCAAGCTCATAAAAACTGACTTAAAATTCTCAAACTTGGCATTTTTGTAGTACATGATAATATATGCAAAATAAATTTTTTTTGAAATATTTTTTCGACTTACAAGCTGAATAAATATTTCTAATACTACGAAGAAGTTTTACTCATCTCAACAACTTCGTACCCTTGTGAGCTATCATCACAACGAAGCTCTGTTTCCGCTTACGGGTCATAGATTACCAATATCGGAAAACTGGTTAACTTTTTTTAACGTTTCAAACGCTTTCTTTTGACCTTGCCCAAAAAACAAACGCTATGTCCTTACGCAGAAAGTCAGGAAAGAGGTTTCAAAATTGTAGAAAAACTTGTCAATAAATTTTTGAAAGTGTTGTAATAAGCTTAAAAGACTGATTCTTTTACAAATTTTGTTCCTGGAAGATTCAAAACTGTCTCTATTCCCTTACTTGTTGGAAAAATCCCCTGTTAGATTACTTCATACACTTGAAATTTCACTTTAAATGAATTTTCTATCACATAAAGCTTATGTCAATTGAAATTTATGTCAAATTATTTTTAAGTAAGATAAAATTCATGTCAAGTGTATTTTTACGTCGAATGGAAATTATGCTAAATGAGATTTATGTCAAATGAAATATATGTTAAATTACGTCCATTTTAAGAACCCTTTTAAAATCTAAATGTACAATAATTACAAAAAATTCTTAAACAAACACCTGGAACAAAAGAAATATTGAAGCACATGTAAAATATTTTTTTTTACTGTTAATGCGTTAAATTTTAAAAAATGTATATGTTACCGGTAAAACCCGAAGTCCAGGCATTTTGCGAAATGCCTAGGCAAATCGGGAAATACCTAAAAGTGGCCAGGAAATTCGAGTTTTACCTAGAAATTTTAGGCATTTCTCAAATTGCCTAGGCATTTCGCGAAATGCCTAAGTCGATTTAGGCAAAATGAAAAGTTGATCATTTGTAAGCCGCATACTAATGTAAACAGATTGTTTACAAAATTATTAGTCTATTACACTGTTCGACAAAATGTTGCTACAAGAATACGTCTCAATTTTGAAAAAAACGGGGTCAAAGTGTCAAATGTGCCATTTTTGGAACTTTTTGAAGCACTATGAAAAAGAACGCGACGTGATAGAAAGCTCAAATATGTCTTAAATGAGAGCTCGGACCCTTAACTTTAACATCCAAAAGCAAAAAACCATGTAGAAATAACTCAAAATTGTGGGAAACAACATTTTATTAATTTACCCTATATGATCGCTAACTAATGGGCGCGCACGCGGTAAAAAGTTGTTCCCCACAATTTTGAGTTACTTCTACATAGTTTTTTGATTTTGGATGTTAAAGTTGAGGGGTCGAGCTCTCTTTTAAGACATATTTGAGCTTTCTATCACGTCGCGTTCTTTTTTTATAGTGCTTCAAAAAGTGCTAAAAATAGGATATTTTGACACTTTGACCCCGTTTTTCTCAAAATTGAGACGTGATGGGACAATTTCACTTACAGATTCGTAATCTACGGCAAAAATCCCGTAAGTTTGACATGATGCAACAAATAACCAGAAAAAATAGATGTTCACAATTAAGGTTTCAATAAATTTTTCAATTTGCCTAAATCGACTTCGGCATTTCGCGAAATGCCTAGGAAATTCACGAAAATGCCTAGGCAATTCGGAAAATACCTAAAAATGTCCAGGAAATTCGAGTAATACCTAAGATTTTAGGTATTTCCCGATTTGCCTAGGCATTTCGCAAAATGCCTGGACTTCGGGTTTTACCGGTAACATATATAATTTATAGAAAGTATATTTAATTTTAATGAAACTGAAAGTTAAAAGAAGTATCTAAGCGCCAGCCAAAACCTTTTTTTCTGTTATAGAAATATATTTTATTAAATGAAAGAAGTCGAATGTTTGCGAAGCGTCTAGAAAAGCATTGAACTAAAGTCAAAATCCTTCTGTACGTGTATGTATATATAGAAGGTTAATCTGATGAAAGGGATTGTGTATTGAAAGCGCAACACGTGGTTTTCTCACGTTGACCCTATCAATATTATTATTTCCAAGAGCTAATACGAGAAAATATCTCGGTAAAGCATTTTGTCGTGAAAGCATCTTCACGTTTGAGGATGACAAGGTAAGATTCGTTTTTCTTTTCCTATATACACATATAGATATATATGTTACGTTGTTTAGTGCAATCGTGGTTTTCAAGGCGCCATTTATTTTTATCATCCACCGGTATTACTGTTATGTGTGGACTCGAGCATAAGCCGTTTTACTATAAACCAAGGTCCGGCTGTACGAGTACCACTACTGCTTCCAATGATTGAGCTTGCAAACTCTCTCTCTCTCTCTCTTTCGTTCTATAGCTGCTTTGCGCAGCTTGCAAACGGTGCTTATCGAGCGATAAATTAATGTGCTGCATACTTTGGCACACACAATTCAAATTTCATACATGTATTCTATATACATGTAGAGTCTCGTGTAAGTGTCATAAATCATCCAAGATTTATCGTTTCCTACGCTTGTAAAGACTTTCACAAAACTTGAAAGGGTATTGAGGAGTTTTTCGAATTTTCATATATCATTTTATTAATAAGCCGAATTAATAAGGCTCTCGTTGATCTCTTAGTTATTTGCCATATATAAATTGACAATTTCCAATACATGTTTTAAATTCAAATTGTAAGCGAATATTGGAAATCACACTGATTGTTAATACAATGGACCGAGATTTATAGATTTACACTCACATGTCAAATTATAACCGAAAAAAGTCAATTAGTAACCGCTTGAATGATTTTATAACAACTTTAATATATTTCGATTGTGATAGAACATTTTCTGTAACTATTAATATATTAATTATTAACAAGAGGAAATAGCAGGCTTTTCAAAACTTATTCTCTGTATTTAGTTGCACTCAGTACTAAATCAGTATTTGTAAATGTTTGTTTAATATTTAAAGTAGGTTCAATATGGCAGGCGTTAACACTGAATTAGTATTGTGAAGAAATTAAAAAAAATTTGTTATAATGGTATTAAACATTAAATGTTTATTATTAAATAATAAACATTAAATTAAATTATTAATTTATTAGTATTAATAACAACATCGTTTGATTTATTAATATTTAAATTATCTTCCAAAATTATTAAAAATATTGTTCATCAACAATAACATTAAACATTTCATTAATTTATTATCAAATCTAATAAATAGGTGTATGATAATAATAATAATAATAATAATAATAATAATAATAATAAAATGTAAATATTTTCTTTTAGGATCATGTTGGCAACAAACCGAAATCCAAGAATTCCAGGTAGTCTATCTAAGAAGGTCTGTTGGGTGAAAAATATTCTTTCAACGTACACTACTGAGTAAGTAATTTAATTGTTGTAAAAAATTTGTTTGTTTTGTATTTTTATTTAAATATTTTTACTTTACTTTCTTATTTTAATTCCCGGTTGTATATTTAGGGAGCAAATTTTGAAAAATCTGATAAATTCATTACAAAATTGAGGCCTTGGATCCAATAACTCGCCCGACGCTCGGAGGAACGCGCAACTGCCAGTCAGTGAGCAGTGAGCGCCTCTGGGCCACTCACTGCTACCCGACTGGTATTAGCGCGTGCCTTCGAGCGTCGGGCGAGTTATTGGATCCAAGGCCTCAATTGAGATAATATATAACATAAATTTAATAAGAATTGAAATAAATTTAAAACTATGAAAAATGGGAGACTATTTCTGCTGGGGCTCGAAACCTAGGACCTATCAATTTCCGGTTGATTAATTTTTTTAAACAAATCTTTATTAAAACATTTTATCTGTGTACATGACAACGTAGAAGCATATTAAAAAAACGTTGCTTTTACCTTGGCTGTACCGGTTTCCGTCCATCTAAGGCTTAAATTCATACATAATACCTAGAAAACAATGTTTTTTCTTCTAAAATGTGAAATATTTTTTATGGAGAGTATAGTTTATACTGTCTTTTTTAATTTACAATATTTTATCACTTTAAATGTATAAAAAAATGAATTCTTAAATAATTATTTAAATTATGCTTTTTATGCACCAATTTCCGTCCACTAAAATTCGTTTGCCCTGGTATCCGTCCAATGATTGCCCCAGTTTCCGTCCATGGATATATTAGGTATTGTTAGTAAGTAAAAACCTCAACATTTGAATTAAAACGTCTTTTAATATCATTTAACAATATATATTTTTTATATACAAAGAATCTGTTTAAAACATTCAAAAGTATAAATAAAAAATTAAGATAAGAAGGGGAACATGAAAATACTGTAGGCACATAGAGAACTTTATTTTTATATTTATTTATTTTTATTTATAATTCTTTTTTTTCTGTCTTTCCTCTTTTTTCAACATTTTTTCTTTTACAATGTTTAATCTCTCGTCCTTTTTACATTTATAATAATTACTAGCACAAATACCGCTCGCTAAAGCGCGCGTGAAGTTTCTTATTTCACTTTTAACATATATAACAATAATGTAATTTTTACATTACATGTCACATGAGAATAAGACTTAAATTTTTATTCCGTTAAGAATATTATATTTTAAGGTTGACTATTGTTCATAGAAAAGCGTGATTGACAATGAGACGATAATGGAAGATATGTTTATTACAGTAATTTTGACTTATTAATTATCAAAAATAAATTACATTTAATTACAATTAATTACTTATTTGTTATTTTGTTTCTAATAGTTTTCTAGTCAAAATTAAATAATATTATTTTCATGTCATTAACATTAAAAAATTCCATTATTCAGAAGAATTCTACACAAAATCACAATTTTCTAAATTTATTCAGGAAATTCAGAAAAAAGGCAGAGAATTTTGTCAAAGGTGCTGGAATAATATTCAATTTCAAGAATTCATAAGAAAATTCTGAATGTTATTCTTCGGCGTTGAAAAGATTTTATTTATTTCAAACTTTTCCTGTTTTTAACAATAATTAGACTTTACAGATTTAAAATTGATTTTTTTAAATAATTTAATTATTGAAAAACTGTCGAGAAAAAATTATTTTTTATGAATTATTTTGGAATATTTTTTATTTAAAAATTAAAGAAATAATTGAATTTTATGAAATTTGTATTTAAAATTTGTTTATTAAGTAATATAAATAAGTAGCAACTGTCACGCCTGCCAAATGAAATATTTAATTTATTATTATTATTATTATTACTCAAAAGAAATAAAATTATCTAATTACAAAATTTCAATATAAAATTCTTCGAAAAATTTATGAAAAATTACAAAAATGTTATCTTTTTAAATTATTGTATATGTAACAGCTAAAAAAAACGCGCGCTAAAGCGCGCGTGTAGTTTCTCTTAGTATCAATAGATAATTAATAATAATGCCTATAAGGCTGCGTCTACAATAAAAAAAATAATGTGTAATTTGTAGTGTAATGTGTATTGTTTTTGGCATTGACAACTGTCAGGGGCAATTACACTATACATTACACAATTTTCTACACATTATTTTTTCTGTTGTAGACGCAGCCTAAACAATAAAAACGGGATTACACATGTGTAACCACAAAAATGAATTCAAATATTTTAAAAAAAACAAAATTTTGTGCGAAAATTATGAAAAATAAAAAAAAGAAAAATAAATTTCGTTAAAAATTAAAATTTACAAAATTTATCACTGCTTTGCTAACTTTGCATAAAATTATATAAGTGCCTTACTTGTGCCTCCAAAAATGAATTAATTAAATAATAGAGTTGAAATTATCGATCACCCCGAGTCAGGTTGTTGACTCGGGGTGAAAAAATGAATTATTTAAAGTTTTTTGAAATGTTACTTCAGTAATTTACGACAAATTCCTGTTACAAATAACAAAAAAACTAAAAAAAATGTGTAAGCAAAAATTTTGAATGCTCTGCTAACTTTGCACAAAATTCATTTTTAAGCCTCCAAATAATAAATTGAATTTTTGAAAATTTATAACTGATTGCATAAATGCAATTATTTTCAAAAGTAATAAAATTTTTCGCAGAAATTCAATTATGTTCAAGAATTTTTTAATATTCTCGTCAAAATGTCAATTATTTTTAAAAAATTTAATAAGAAATCTATTATTTACAATATTTTTATAAATTTCTTCGCAATAATTTAATTATTTTTATAAATAATAAATTTTTTTTAGGAATTCAATTATTTTCATAAATAAAACTCATGGCAGAGTTTAAATTATTTTTAATACAATTTTAATCAAACTAATCGAAAAATGTAATTGTTCTTAAACATTTTATAAAAAATTGTTAAAAGAAATCAATGATTTAAAAATGTTTTGATAAAATTCTTTATGAGACTTCAATTTTAAGAAATTTTAAATATTAAATAAATTATTTATTTTTGCATTTAAATTATTGAATTATCTACACGCAGAAAAATCCGATTGAAAATTGTGGAGTTCAGCACTAGTAACTTAGATTTCATTCCCAAACTTGTCTACCTTTGCGGCTCCAGGATAGAAAACAGGGAAATGAATCGTAAAAGGTTTAAAGCACGTCAGTAGGCTTAAAATGTTTTCGTTCTTATGCACACTTATACGCGGAACAAAGCAGACTAAACACATTGATAGGCGCTTCTGGGCGGAGTCCAAGGCAAGTCTAGTGCCGAGTCCCATACTGAATATAATGTGAACAGATCTTCTAGTGACCTACATTATTACTTTTATTTGTCAAAATATTTACTTTTATTGGAATATTCAATTTGAAACTAAATATAAAATCTAAAAATGAAACAACTGAAAATATTAGAATACTTTGAATTTTATAAAACTTCTCACTGGGATTTTTATTATTCTTTAGATATTTAAACGTCAAATCTCTTTAAAAATTAAATACAAGTCCTTTGCCATTTTTACTAAAATGATTTGTTTTAAAACGTTTAAAGAAAGGGATTATATTTAAATATCTACAGATTAAATAAAAATCCCAGTGCAAAGATTTTTAAAATTCAAAGTATTCTCTATTTTTTACATATTATTTCATTTTAGACTTTACATTTAGTTGCACAAATTCAACATTACAATAAAATATAATAACAATTAGGCATTGCACAACCGGCTAAAAACAAAATAAACACACACCTAACCTCAAAATGAGATCAAACATTTCACATAGATATTCTTCCACATTCATTTGTAACACTAGAACTTTATTACAAAACTGCACTCACTATTATATTTAAAACTAGAATTTTTATTAATTGAAACAATTAATACACTACGAACTACACCGAGACTTCCGTGTATATATCAAAAACGAAGAAACTGAACAAACGCGGGCGCAGGCGCGCCACAGAGTTTCGCATTCCTAAAAACTATTTGGGAATGAATCTAAGGACTCTCGCACAGAACAGTCCCCGTTTAAGTGAACGTTGATACAAAGTTTGTAACAATTGAGTAGCTGAATTAAAATAAATGCAAATAATAATAATTGTACCTAATTCTTTTCACCTTTGAATTAATTACGGAATCTGATTGCACTTGTTGAAAGAAGACTATTGGCGTTTATTAAGATATTTAGCATTGATCTTCATTGAAAATCATTCCTAAACTTTTTGGGATTGAAATCTAAAATTTAATATTCCTCCCTACGATAATAGAAATTACTCAAATGATTTTATATTCAGTCCGAAATCTGAATTTTCATTTTTCTCCGTGTAATAAAAATTTATTTCAAAATGAATTTTAGTTAAAGTTTTACATAATAATTGATTATTAAAAGCATTATAGTATGAATTTTAAAAAATAATTAAATTTTAAAATGGTTTCAAATCAAATTCTTTAAAAATTTGTATTTTTCATACTTATAACTAACAATTCTGTAGAATTAATTATATTAAAAAAGTTTAATTGAATTTTATTCTGAAATTATTTGAAGTGTTTATTTTTTAATTCGTATTTAATTGAAGAATTTCTGAATAATTTAAATTTCGTAAAATTGATTTGTAAACAAATGGATTTTAAAATTCTCAAAGAACTTTTTTCAAAAATTATTAAAAATAATTTATTCCTGTGAGAAAATAATAATGATTAAAATTTATTTAGAAAAGAAGTTATTCATGTTTTTAAATAATTTCAGAAATTGGTAAATAAATGTAATAGAACATTTTTTGAGTGTCTAATCATTTTTAGAGTGTATCAGAATTTTCTTTAGGGTTAGGGAAGAAGTCAAAATTTTGTCAAGTAATTAAGTTTTTCATATGGGTGATTTTCACGTAACTGTGCAATTTTAAGATAAGTTTTAAAAGAAAAAAAATTTTGTTTTTTTCATGTTAAATATCACTTTTCCTCATCATTAGGGCATAATATAGTTGTAATTTGAACGGTTTTACTACAGCTATAATTATAAAAAAATTATAACAAATTTTCGAAAATTGGCTGCCACGGAGCTGACCACCCTATGCATTGAATAATACTGCCGTCAACTGGGGCTACTTTATGTACTCGAGGTATTTAATAAATAAAATTATTAAAAAGAACTTCTTTGTCAAAGAACCAAAAACAAGTTAATTAAAATCCTTAAAACGATTAAAACTTCAACCGGTGAGCAACATAACGACAAAAAATTAACTTTAATTAATATTTATAAGTTTTTCAAATTAGTCTTAAAACTATTTCTCTCGTTTCTCTTAAAATTACTGGAAAAGTGTATCAGATATTAAATTGTTATTCATTTAACCTTAAATTATTAATTTCAAGTTTTTAAAAAATATCATATTCAAAACGTTTAAAAAAGCTCCTATTAAAATAATGATTCAAAGTTATTTACATGTATTCAAATAATAGTTTTATAATTATCATAATGTATTATTGTAAAATGTATATATTTAAAAGAAAAAGTGTTATTTATTTTCTGAGTAATATAAAATTTGAAGAAAGGTTGTTAATTTTTAATAAATCATGATTTTAGCAAAATTTCAGTGTTTTATTTTACATTTTGTTGTATAATATTTACAAAATTTTTTGTTTAATATCTTATTCTTTTTTAATTTACTCTGAAATATCTATACAAAGATTTAATGAATAAGAAAGGATCAAAAAAATGTTTATGTAACATTATAAAAAAACAAAGTTCAATGCACAAAGTAGCCCCATCCCGAGGTCTATTTTGTGCACAACTTTTAATGACTACAACTCAGACAAAAAAATTTATTTCATTGACGAACTCAAAGGAAACCTTCAGAAGGAAACATAACATATGCAAAAGTTGATTTTCTTTTAATTCTGAATTTGAATAAATCACTAAGTTAAAAAAAGCATTTTGATGCACAAAATAGCCCCAGAAAAAATATTTACTATTTACTATTAGCTTGACATAACCAGAGAATTTCATTTTCATAACATTATGAAATTAGCGCATAAAACTAATTGTAGAAAAGTATTCACAAATAAGAGCGTTACGATTAACAGTAATTATACTGTGCTTTTGCTTGGTTGTTGTAAAGGCGTGTTTTTTCGAATATTAAGGTGTTTTTTAATAAGTCAACGGTTGCAGAAGCACTGAAATATAAAAGGACACAACTATGTCTGTCCTCTACTATAATATGTGTTATTGTAGCAACTGTTGATCCATGAATTTGCACCTTCACACTGTACGCCACAGGCGCCACGGAGCTGATATTTTATGTGACACCACGGAGCTGAAATTTGACATTTAAACTAACCTAACTCCGACAATTCTGCAAAATAATTCTTTTTTTTGGGCAGATAATTTGTTTCTAATATAATCTTCAAAAAAATCGCAATAATTACCACAGAGAGTGTTTAGATTAAAAGAATAGTAATACCACGGTAATTACCACTTTTTTTGTGAACTTCACATTTTTACAAAAAAAATTGTTTTTAAGTGTACAACTTACAATTTTGAACCTTTTTTTACTGATATTTGTTGCTAATGGATCTTATTTTAGATTGCAATTCTCAGATAACATTAAAATGTGCCCTAAAAAGTTAAATTATAGAGAAAAAAATCTTATTACAAAATTGAAAAAATTTGTGGACAAAACTATTTTACATTTTATAATTTTATAAGAAGTATTAAAAGATGCATTATATGTACAAATTGTTCACCTATATACACAATTCATATTACAAAAATTCTCGTTTTCAGTTTTGGCGTTTTCAATAAAATTTCTGAATTTTAACTTAAAATTTTAAAAAAAGGACACGCCACGGAGCTGAAATTTTGGAGGGAATTACGCAATTTCTGAAAAAATATAATATCTATTTGTACATATTTGTAGTTGCGAATAGGTTTTATATATACCTGTGAAATGTATCCATACCCAAGCAAAAATTTTTTATTTTGAATGTGTTTTCTGTGACGCCGACAAATATTACAGTTACGTGCAAATCACCCATATACGTCTACAGTTTACAAAAGATGAAAATTATGAACTATACTTTTTTCTGTTATGTATCATTTAGCCAAGGGTACGTTTTAAATATTTAATTGAGATCTGTCGTAGATGTCTTTTCTAGAAAGAGCCGTCGACAATACCATAGTATTTTCTCTAATTAATCTAATTTTCTGGAGCAAAATAAACTTTTTAATGAATAAATTGCTTTTTTAGCTTTTTCAGATGATGTTTAAAATTTAATTTATTATCAATTAACCCTCAGGGTACTGACTATAAAAATGTAACGTTCCGTACTGACATGGGTTAGCGTAACCCAGCAACTTTGATCGCCTGTATCTTGGGCTGTAATTGATGAATTTAAACTCTTTTTTTGTAATCTGTTTAAAATTTCCCCAGGAATATGCCGGATTTGTCGGATTAGTGATATTTTTTTATTTATAAAAGTTATTGTTAAAAATACAAATGGTTTTCAAAAAATTTTCATGAAAAAAAATATTTTTTTCAAAAGCTCGTATTTTTATGAAAAAAAAGATAAAATCATTTTATATAGGTGTTTTGGAAAGGTGAAAAGTTGATCTTTAAGATAGCGTTAGCCGTTTTTTAATTAATCTTAAAAAGTATATTTTTTTTTAGATTTGAAAATGCTCTATTTTTGACATGTAAAAAAAAGTCAAACAATAAATTCATTAAAAATATCGCGAAAATTTACAAACCCAAATTCACCAAATTTACAAAATCCTTCCGCTTTACACTTTATGAACTTTTAAATGTAATTTATGAATAATTTTCAATTAATTTAATGAGATTTCACAATTCACAAAAACATGGATTTTATAACATAGCGTACTGACTGGGTGTAATTCACCCGAATACAAATTTCAATAATTCGCAGCTTGAACAGCAAGTGCCGACCGGCTCTGCTAAATCAGCTACTTTCGGTTCTAATCTCAAAGTTTCCCCCCCCCAGGTCCGAGCCGCCTCCATTGATTTGTTTAGAAATGGCGCAACATTCAAAATTCACCTGGGTTACGCTAACCCAGTCAGTACCCTGAGGGTTAATAAACCCAAATACTTGACTAACTTTGTCTTAATACTGTGTCAAAGGTCTTCTCTAGGTCCACCAGACAGGCAGCTAGAACATTACCTTCTAAGAAGGCATTATTTATGCCAGAAGTCAATTTTGTGATTGTATGCATAGGCATAGTAGAAATATTCTTTTTAAATCCGAATCGTTCATTTGGTATTATTTATTTTCCTTTACACTATTTATTAATTAAATTATTAATAATTATTTAGAATAATTTACAAAGATTTGGAAGAAGGCTAATTGGTTTGTAACTAGTGGTCCTCTATAAATCCTTGTCTTTTTTTGAAGGAGTTTTGACAAATGCTATTTTCCACTTGGGTTAAAGTATGCATTGTTTAGCATGAGGAAGTTTCTTAATGACTACATTCGAAATACCGCCTTTACCAGCTGATTTTTTATTCCTTAATTTGTTTATTATTTTTGTTAAGGTTTTAGGGTTATAGAAAAATGAGGGGTCTTTATCAAAAATGGGTTTGAGTGATGTATTTTCGCTTGTAAATGTTATAAAATTAGAATTTTTGGCATTGTTAATGTTGTTATCTATTATAAATCTATTTATTGTGTTGTGGATTATTACATTTAACCCTTCCTTGTTGTTTGATCCTCTTTTTTGCTATTCGTTTATAAAAATTGAGTTTCTGGGTCAAACCATTTTATCTCGCCTAATGTATTTTTGACATTTATAAAAAATTTCAATACTTCGGGAAAATATTCTTACATGTTTTGGGATTACGAAATGCACAATGATTTGTAAAAAATAATTTTATTTCATATAAAAAAAGATATTATAAATTGAGAGTACATGAAAAAAAGGTTACATTGACAGGCATTACAAAATATTTAAAAAAGGAGTAATCTCTTTAAGAAATATGAAACGAGCTATTAATATTTATTTTTAAAGACTGAATTTGTGATTTGAACTTGATAAAAGTATCAAATAATTTATAATAAACTGTAAAATATGTTATTTAAGTTTCTGTATGAAATGTCAAAAATCGATCATATTTAACAATTTTTTTTGACAAAGTAATTTAATTTTAGTAAATCAGAATTATTTAAATAATAAGTATTTTAAATACACTTTAATATTATTTAAATACTTTTTTGATTATCAACTGAGAAATATATAAAAATTTACCTTAAATATTAACCATTCTTCATTTTATCGGGATTTTGAATGTTTGTAACTTCGTTGGAGAAAAACAGATTCATGCCAAATTTTTGGAGCATGTAGATTGAAGCAATATCTTCCTGCTGGTAAAATTTTACGATGGGTTTTGCAATAGTTTTCAAAAGAAATTGATTTAAAAAAATTGTTTATTTTGAAGGTTACAGACAAGTATTATAACTAACTTGAAGTTGGTTTGCTACTTGCAATAAAAGTCAAATTCAAAATAAAACGATTTTTTTAAAGTCAGTTTAAAACAAGCCAACTTCAAGTCAGCTATAATACTTGTCAATAACCTTCAAAATAAACTTTTTTAAATCATTTTTTTAAACTAATGCAAAACCCATCGCGAAATTTTACCAGCAGGAATATATTGCTTCAATCAACATGCTCCAAAAATTTGGCATGAATCGGTTTTTCTCTAACGAAGTTACAAACATTCAAAATCCCGATAAAATGAAGAATGGTTAATATTTAAGGTAAATTTTTATATATTTCTCAGTTGATAATCAAAAAAGTATTTATTAAATAATATTAAAGTGTATTTAAAATACTTATTATTTAAATAATTCTGATTTACTAAAATTAAATTACTTTATCAAAAAAAAATTGTTAAATATGATCGATTTATGACATTTCATACAGAAACTTAAATAACATATTTTACAGTTTATTATAAATTATTTGATACTTTTATCAAGTTCAAATCACAAATTCAGTCTTTAAAAATAAATATTAATAGCTCGTTTCATATTTCTTAAAGAGATTACTCCTTTTTTAAATATTTTGTAATGCCTGTCAATGTAACCTTTTTTTCATGTACTCTCAATTTATAATATCTTTTTTTATATGAAATAAAATTATTTTATACAAATCATTGTGCATTTCGTAATCCCAAAACATGTAAGAATATTTTCCCGAAATATTGAAATTTTTTATAAATGTCAAAAATACATTAGGCGAAAAAAATGGTTTGACCCTTCTAGAATATTTAATTTATTCTTTTCGTCTGAGATTATAGTTTCCGTCTTTGGTAGTAGAGTCCGATTCCCCCAATTTTGCGCCTTTTAATAATTCGTCATTAGAATTAGGTATCATTAAATTTAGGGATTTCTTGTTTTTTTAACGGTCTTGAATATTGGGTTAATTTTGTCGAAGAGCTTATTTGATTTTTTGGAATTTTACAATTATTTTTGGATTTATTTATCTATTTATTGAGTCAAAGTCTTTATTTATTGGGATGGTTTCCTTATATGTAGAAAATATAAATTCCTCCACTCTATCCGGTTGATTGCTCTTCCATTGAACTACATGCAACAAATTTTCATAGTTCTATCAACTCAATAGTCCAGATTTGCATTCTTCTCAGTAGCGTAACAAGAGAGGCCGGGGCCCTGGGGCGAGTAAATAGCCTGGGGGCCCACTAGTAGAAATTAATAGATAACAAGCTTAAAGTATATTTACTTAAAGACATAAATAAAAGTTTTAGTATAATTTATTATAACAATTTGACAATAGAATGATTACAATATATATTAATGTAAAAATTTTATCTTTAGAATTTATTTAAACAAGATTTTTAGTTTCAAATATGTTCATATTAAATATCAATAATAATTTATTAATTTAATAAAATGAAAAATAATAATAAATATAAATATCTATATAAATATCTTCCTTAATTAAAATTCTTAATCAGCAAATAATTTCCTACATTAACTATACAGCTCTTCGACTAGTGTATGGGCTTGATCTGAGATTATAAGAAACGTGAACGTCCAGGCTGTGTTGGCATGGTGCATTGGTAGGCGTTAGTCCCGCGAAAGGCAGCTATTAACTGGGGTTCGAGTCCTCAGAGATGCACAGTGCAGTCGTTCACGCAGCTTATTTTTTCAGATGAAAAATTAAATTCAAAAATATAATTATTTACCGACAACCATATCGGAATAATTATCTTAAGAATAACACCTGACTCTAAACGAAAGAGTTCAATTGACGTCTAAAAGATTTTACTAATTGCTGATATAGTCGAAATCTTCCTTAATTAAAATTCTTAATCAGCAAATAATTTCCTACATTAACAATAATAAATATAATAAATACATAAAATAATTTAAAAAATTAATAATAATCTAAGTTTCATATTTAAATCGTCTTATTCGCGGGGCCCCTAAAGTCGCGGGGCCCCGGGATTTTGCCCGGTTTGCCCTATGGTAGTTCCGCCACTGATTCTTCTGCTTATATAATTTTGAATTTTTACAGAGTTGTTCACGAAACAATGGCCAATTCATCAGCAAGTTGGATGTTGGGTTTCATAATAAAAAGTAAATCTTATTTTAAGGACTATCTGAAATTAAAAAAGTCTTGAAAGTAATGCCAGTCTTAGTTTAAACCCGCACACCCCTTCTCAAGCGCCGTAAAGTTATACAAAAATGGATCCAACTTCGGTCAACGAAAACTTGTAGAATTAGGCTTATATTTTCCAAATTTTCAAATTGTGAAATTGCCCCAGCTCCTATATTCAAATAAAACGAATTTCCGTAATCATCCAAAAACATAATCTTAAAAAAACCAATTTTTCAGGTTTGAACGCAAAAAATGTAAGCAAATATCTATTGTTTATGAATATTTCAAGTTTATAAATGTAGATGAAGGTTCTACTTACCTGCCAGTTGTAACAGAGGAAAAACAATTAGGGAGAAACAATATTTTTTCCTGTTTTATAAATTTTAAGTGTAAAATTAGTATTAGCATGAAAATAGAAAACAGGATAGAAAACTTTATCTACAAAATGAAGAATCAATTATTTAAAAAAGTTTTTTTTAAATTAGATATCTTTTTCCAAACATTTAACCTTACAGATTCAACATAAGTTCATTGGAGATGAATGATACGCGATACAACTTCATAAGTCAGTTGTAGAATTGTCCTGGTAATTTAACTATGAGACATCGATGAACCATTACAAAATTTGTAAATATGTATTTATGTATGAATAAATGTACTTATGTTGAATCTGTAAGATTAAATGTTTATGAACCAATATCCAATTTCTCAAAAAAAACTTTTTTAAATAATTGAATCGTGAATTTTGAAAAGGGCTCAACTTATTTTTTTTTAATTTTACAGTTCGAAAATAGTAACAAAATGGAATTTAATCAAGTCAACAAGTATATAATTGTGTTCAGCGATCGTTTTCTTATAATTTTGTGGTATTTAAAACGTTATAGAATGGCTTTTGTAGTCTTAATACAACCCGTGCAGAAATCGCCACTTTTGTTCCCGATTACCGCCCTGGCCCCGGTCGGGATTTCATGATCTGGCCCCGACTTCGTGGCCCCGACCAGGACCAGGCCGGGTTTGCCCAAGGATCTACAAACAGCGCACAATGGGATTTTTTTTACAATTTACTGTTCAAAACTGTCTACAGCCTACAATTCTTAACCGGTTTCAGTATTCTTTATTTTAAATTAAAGGCGAATAAATTCTTAAGACATCCCTTAAGGTCAATTTTTTAGTTCTTAATTGTTTATAATTTTTATTTTCAATCAAAGTTAACAAATTAATACAATTTTTCAAAAAAGGAGGCTTATTTTCTTATTCCGTTGCTGCATATGATCTGAATCAGTTCAAATTAGTACAATATGACCACCATACAATTAATAAAACAGAAAGTAATTTATATCAATTGTTATAAACAATATTAATTAACAAATAGTTAACTTTGATTTCTTTCCACTAAAAAATGTTTTTTTCACCTTTTCTTTTTAATTTAAGTTCATTTAAAGAATATTTGTCCTTTTTAATTATAAAATAACTTATTTAAATTGTTATAAACAATATTAATTAACAGATAGTTAACATTGATTCCTATTCCACTAAAAATTTTTTTTCACATTTTCTTTTTAATTTAAGTCTATTTAAAAAATATTTGTCCTTTTTGATTAAAAAATAACTTATTTAAATTGTTATAAACAATATATTATATAACAAATAGTTATGTAACTTATGCTCCTGTCCACCAAAAAAAATTTTTTTCACGTCTACTTTTTAATTTAAGTTCATTTTAAAAATATGTGTCCTTTTTGTTTAAAAAATAACTTATTTAAATGGTTACAAATAATATTAATTAACAAATAGTTAATTTTTGTTCCTTTCCACCAAAACTTTTTTTTTCACGTTTACCTTTTTATTTAGATAATGTTAAAAGACCACGGATATATAATATTAAATATTTAAATAAGTTATATTATAAGCAAAAAAGACATATATTCTTTAAAAGAACCTAAGTAAAAAAGAACATTTGCAACAAAAATTTTCTGTTGGACAGGATCATAAATTAACTATTTGTTAATTAATATTGTTTATAACAATTTAAATAAGTTATTTTTAATTCATAAAGGAAAAATATTCTTCAAATGAACTAAAATTAAAAAGAAAATGTGAAAAAAAATTTTTTATTGGAGAGGAATCAAAGTTAACAATTATGACAATTGAAATATATAACTTTATGGGTTTTTAATTGTCTGCTGGTAATATTGGATTAATTTGAACTGATTTAGAGCATGTGCAGTAACGGAATAAGAAAATAAACGTCCGCTTTTAAAAAATTGTGTTAATTTGTTAACTTTGATTGAAATTTGAAAATAAAAATTATAAACAATTAAAAACTCAAAAATTGTCCTCGAGGGATGTCTTAAGGGGATGTCAAAGTCGATTGGATTTTTGCATTGAGCTTCAATGGGAAAATCGCATCGACTTTGACATCCCCTTAAGAATTTATTCTCCTTTAATTTAAAACAATAGGACAAACGCACCAATTGTCGAGGGTGAACCATTTGTCGATGTTATCATGGTGATAACCAAAAATATTGCCTAAAATGTTAAATTTATTTGTGGTTATAATATTAACATATTATTTTTTACATTTATAACTCTTAAAAACTCTTAATTATTTTTCACACTTAAATTAAAATTCCATGTTTAAGGCAAAAAAATAAATTATTATTAATTAATAATTTTTAGTATTATTGTGAATTATTAATAATAAAAAAATTTTTATTATTTTAAAAAATAGTTAAATTATAAATAATAGAGAATAAATAATTAAATTAATCATTTTTACCATATTATTATGATAAACATATTAATTTATATATAGAGTAGAAGGGGGTAATGTAGTGCACTTTTCTTTCGAAGACTCCTGTGGTCGCAATTTTCAACCAATTTTTATCAATAAGGACTCGTTGGAAAGACAATGTTTCTAGCTACATTTATGGTGTACATTATTTTTTTGTAGATGTAGATGGAGCTTTTCTATATCCAAAAAACTGAAGGCACTTTTTTTCGCATGGTATCATCTCATCTCGTGGATAGCACTATAAACTAGAGATTTCTTTGGCCCTGTGTTAAATAAAACTGAAAGAAAACTGCAAAAATTTACAAAAAGAAAACATTTTTAAATAATACATATTTACGGTACTCTGTATAATTGCACTACATTGCCCCCAATCCCGTGCACTACAATGCCCCCAAGCACTTTCTTCACGTTGACTTTAATATCTCAATAAAAACAAAATTAAGCGTCAAAACAATACTAAATTTGTGTTCAGAAGTAAATTTTACATGGAAAATCACTTTCCTGATACTTTTTTAACGAGCCTTACATTTTCTTCAAGTCACTAAAAAAACGGAAATATGGTTTCGAAATCTAGTGTTTTTGAAGTGACGCCACAACTTCTTTTAGAAGAAGCACAATAAAGCCAAAATGATATACATTACTATAATTTGATACCATAACCCTACCATATTAACGGCAAGTAATTCAATTTATTCGTTTAGTCAGTAAAGCCAGTGCACTACATTACCCCCTGCACTACATTACCCCCTTCTACTCTATATATATATATATATATATATATATATATATATATATATATATATATATATATATATATATGGGTCAAAATAAGTGAAACCGGCCACTTGAAAAATTTTTATCTCCAATTTTAAAGTTATCTATGATTTTTAGTAGATATATGAGTACACTTTTTCCCCCTAAAATATTTTTCAAAAAAAAATTTTATTTTTGAAGTAATCAGGTATTGAAGTTTTAGGTCATTTTATTTTCATTTTATTATTACTTTGAAATAAATAAAGATAATTAAGTAAATTTTTTTTTAAATTAAAGCTTAAAGTCTATACTTTAAAGATAAAATAAAGCGACTGCTAAAAATGAAAATTTATAATTGTTATTAACAATTCTTTTAAACAATTGCAAATTGAAGAATGTTCTCAATCTTTTTGAAAGATTAAATTACGATATATTGCACTGAGAGAAGTCCGGGAACTAATACGTCCCGTGCGAGCCTTGAGTTGTACTTTTGAATGTTTTTATGTGAACCCTCGAATCGGGATGTCTCAAGCCCCGATGCGAAACGTGGAACGTCCTGAAGCGAGATTACGCAGAACTTTCAGTGTTTGCCACCAGTTGTTTTCTCACATGCGAGAACAATGTTTGACTGGATCGGGGAGTCTCAGCACCCGATTCGGAACAACTCAAACACGACAAGCAGAGTAGCTCATAGCGACGTCTAGCGGGAACTATTACGTATCGGTCTTCTCTCAGTGTGATGCGCAAAACTATAAGGATTCATTTAAAAAAAAGAAAAATGAGTAACCTCCAATATTATAGAAATTGTGTAGATTTTTCTGCCAAAATGCAGGCCAAAATCGATTTTTAATCTTAAAAATCCGCTTGAAAGCGTGAAGTTTCTAACAAAACAAAAGAAGATCTTATTTATTCGTTTGCAATTTTATCTTTTTCCAGGAACTTGAGTCAATTTTTGCTTGCATTTTGTCAGCAAAATTTACATAATTTCTATAATATTGGAAGTTACTCATTTTTCTTTTTTTTAAATGAATCCTTATAGTTTTGCGCATCAATATATCGTAATTTAAATTTTCAAAAAGATTGAGAACATTCTTCAATTTGCAATTGTTTAAAAGAATTGTTAATAACAATTATAAATTTTCATTTTTTAGCAGTCGCTTTATTTCATCTTTAAAGTATAGACTTTAAGCTTTAATTTAAAAAAAAATTTACTTAATTATCTTTATTTGTTTCAAAGTAATAATAAAATGAAAATAAAATGACCTAAAACTTCAATACCTAATTACTTCAAAAATAAAATTTTTTTTTGAAAAATATTTTAGGGGGAAAAAGTGTACTTATGTATCTACTAAAAATCATAGATAACTTGAAAATAAATATGATACAGTCAATTTATTATGATAACACTGTATATAACGGTCCCATGATTCAAAAGGAGGTTTAAGCGAGGTCGCTTCCAAGCTTGCGTGGTTTTGCGGTATGTGTATTCGACTTGCGTCCTCGAGGTCTAGGGTTCGGTCCCCCGGGCGTGCGATATTTTTCCGTCTTAGTTTTAAGTGTTTTGTGTATAATTCTTAATAATGTTACATAAAGTATAGGTTTAAATAATTATTAACAATAATAATAATTATAAATAATTATTAATTTAAATAAGATAGTCTGTCTAAATTAATGAAAGAAAATAAGAAAAATATTTTTTTTAAAAGCTTAGTTCAATAAAAGCAATTCTACACGGAGAGAAATATCTGGGCTTTTTAGCATGAAAGTTCTTCATACTACGATTGCAAAAGACCTATGCGATTAAAGTAAAAGTTTTCTGCAAAGTGATTGGTCGGCCCAGGCTCTGGGAGTGGCCTAATAGCCAGTTGCAAGAGTCTAATACCGAAAAAGCATAGGATTCTTGCAATCGCAGTATACTGTCTTGCAGTTATAGTATACTAACATTTCATACTTTTAAAATACAAAGCATTCATGCTATAAACGATTGATTTTTCTCTCCGTGTAATAATTATTTACATTTTTAATGACACTCATAAAAGTTTATTTACTACAAAAATATTAATAATAATTATTAATATTGAAGTAAATACTCCCCATGCTTTAATAATAAAATAACGAGCTTTAATATAATAAAATGCAGTCAGTATTGGATTTCTACCTGGGTAGCGAAAAGATCGGGGGAAATCCCATGGGCCCGACCGGGTCCCGACAGGGCGGCCAGATCGGGCAAAGTGCCATGGCCCCGGTCGATTTTAGTGTATCAACCAGGCCGGGGCCAGGTCGGGTTGCCAGATCGGGGCCCGGTTTGTCCCGATCTGGCCCCGACCTGGCCCCGGTCAAAATTTCTGCACGGGAATAAATAGTGTAAAGTTGCATTTTTGACATTTCAGAAATAAGCGGTCCTAAGTTGGCCACCACATTTTTTCGCTTGAACGTAAGGAAAAAATGCATATTCTTTTCAGTTACGCAGAAATTTGACAAATTTGATACATTTAGGAGAATAAATAAGCATTATTTAACTATTTTTGTTTAGAAAATGAAGCATTATTTTATTTACTTGCACTGATGGATGGCTGCAGAGACTGGCGTTTTTGTAGTATGTCTTTTCTATTGTTTTTTGTCTTTGTTTAATTCCTACGTTACACTTTCACGGTCTTTCTCGTGATGAAAAACACTAAAAAGAAACAAAACATAAATAAAAACAAACAAAAATAATATGTGGCCAACTTTGGACCTCTAGATTTTTACAAGTTTCAAATTATTACGCTAATAAAAAAAATTAAATTAAAAAATCAACAGAACCTCTTATTACAACATTAAATAAAAGGAACTAAAGCACACACTGATTTATAAATGTTTAATTATTTATCTCTTGTAGCTGATCTCAAAAAAATAAGAAAAATTAAATTTTTTTTGTAAACAATATTATTGTCCTCATAATGCGTAGAAGAATCTTAGATTATAATTAAGTCCATAAATTATATCATGGTTTATCGATATATCACACCACAAAATTATAAATTCGTCCAGTATACCATCTCTGCCTGAGGAGCAGGGTGTCCAACTTAGGCCCACGGACAACTTAGGACCACTCTCTTAACTTTTATTTTTAAATTAATATTGACTCAGTTTTTTTATTTCCTATTTTTAAAAAACTTGAAAACCAAAAAGCTTTAGTGTTCGGGGTTACCCTATTATCCCCTAATAATGCAAAAAAGTGAAATTTGAAAAAATCCGAGTTGAGCCCTTTTCGAAATTTACGATTCAATTGATTTTTTCTTTTGTAAATAAATTTTTTTTACTGTTTTCTATTTTCATGCTAATACTAATTTTTCACTCAAAATTAATAAAACAGCACAAAATATTTTTTCTCCATAATTGTTTCCATAATTGTCCAATCCTAAAAAATTGGTTTTTTCAAGATTATGTTTTGGGATAGCACATTCTTTGCTGATATATAATCAGCATGCTTTGCTCTTTAAAATCAACAAAAAAATTTGATTGGAAATTAAACGACATTCTACTTTTCGTATTCCGGATTACACATTCCATATTTCGGACTTTATATTCCACATTACGGATTCCAAATTGAGGATTCTACTTTTCACATCCCTGCACGGAGAGAAGAGTTATAGTGGGTTGTACTATTACGCGTTTAGTAAAAAAATTTGAGTTGCGATAAATGAATAAAAGGTAAAGATTACAAAACAGCTTTCAATTTTTTTGTTGTCGATCGAACTAAACATAGTAGTAAAGATGAATGTCTGCTTAGTAAAGCAAACAAAACTGATTCTATTTCAGATTTTTTAATCAGATTATTAATTTAGATAAAAAATATATTAAAATTTTAAATTAATTAAAAAACTTTTAAAAAAAATCAAACGAAATCTTGATAAAATGTCAGTTTTCAAAACATTTAAGTATATTTGCTATGATACTTATTATTTATACTTATTATTACAATAACTATTAAATTAGGTTATTGTTATTATAATTATAAAAATTAATTTTAAACTGTTTATTTAGTTATGCCACTAATATAAAAAAACATATATTTTATAATTTTCTTCATTAAACTAAACAATTATAACAATTATAGTTTTTAAATTAATTAAGTATTTTAACCTTATATCGCCGTCAGTTCTTTTTTGTAAAATATTTCTTGATTTTCATTGCGATCACCATTAAACAAAAATTCTCGGGAAATAGTTAATATTTAATTATTTAATTAATACCATATTTGACAAAATTATTTTTAGCAAGTTTTAATAACTCTCATATTTATTACAAAAGAGGTTAATTTTTTTTTTGTAAATTGTAAATAGAAACTTAAATATGACAGTTCATATCGTAGACGTTACTTATCAAATTGGTAGTCTTGGTAACTAAACTACCGTTTAGTGAAGCTTACTTTTTGTTTTGTTGAACGAAAATGTCACCATATTGTTTAGTAACTATGACTCAGGGCTGAGTAAGATTAACTACTTTCTTCTCTCCGTGTGATTCCATATTTCTCATTCCATGTACCGGATTCCACATTCCAGATTCCCCATTACTTATTTCGGATTCCACATTCCACTTTTCATATTCCGGATTCCACATTAAAATAAAATGCTGTTGATATGAGAAAAAAAATTAAGTGCACATTTTAAAAACCCTTTTCCGGACTCCACATTCTAATTTTCGGATTCTAATTTCAACGTTTCGTATTTCTCATTCCTTATTCCACTTTCTGCATTGTGTATTCTATATTCCATATATCGGAATGAACATTCCAAATTCTTTTTTCCGGATTCTCATTCTCATTTCACGTTCCTAGTTCTACATTTTCGATTACACTTACAAGATTCCCAAATTCAAATTCCACATTTGTTGTTTCACATTCCTTATTCTGCATTTTGTATTGAACTTCTCATATTCCACATACTGTATTACGAATTACATATTCATTTTACATTGAGCACTTCGGTTGTCATATTTTAGATTACACATTCTAGTTTCCGAATTATTATTTATGAATTTATTGATAGATAGTTTATTAAAATGTTTTTTATAGAATAATCTTTGTATTTATTTATTCATTTTAATGCTCTACAAGTTGGTATTGATAATTTTGAAGTTACTTGTACATTTTTCAACAAAATTTTCAAAAAACTCTTATTTTACAAAACTTCATATTTTTAAAAGTTTAATATCTCCGGCTAATATTGACGAAAAAATGTTTAATGAAGGCTCAAAAGATGTGAAATAATGTGGTAATGTAAAACCGCAATGTGGAATTGGGAATGTGGCATCCGGAATGAGTAATTCGGAATGTGAATTGTGTATTGTGTAATGTGAAATGTGGAATCCGGAATAAGTTACGTAATCTACCCCCAGAGGGAACATTATAAAAAAATAAAATTCGATGCACAAAATAGCCCCCGGGATAAGGCTATTTTTGCACGACTTTTATTGAGTGTCTAACTTATAGGACACCTTCAGAATAATGTCTACAATATATATCAATAGTTGATTTTCTTTTTTCCTTTAATTCTGAAATTTAATTAATCGTTTAGTCAAAAGTAGCTATTTGCTTCACAATATAGCCTCGGGTATCTTTACATTACTAAATTATGATAAAGTTTAATGGAAACAGATAATTTTAAATGTAAAAACATTATTAAAGAAATATATTATTACAAATTTATTTTAAGTTCAACTGATTTCTATTTCTTTTATTAATACAAAAACATTGTTGTGGGTTTTCTCTTCATACTAATAGTTAAATATATAATCGTAAAAGACCTTATTTTCTTGTCGCTCTCAATTTGCACATCGCAAATACATATACTATATTATGATGTAGCGTTAATTACACTGTTTCAGCATAATTTCCATTGAAACTCCTCACAAAGAATTTCCATTTTAATGTATACCACGAATGCTTGTCTTTTGATAATGAAAATCCTATATTAATTTAATACGAGTGTCTGCGAATAATGAGGAATTTCATCTTTTCATTAAACGAGAACAAATCTTATAAATTGAAATATTATACGTTTAAATGAACCTTTTGTGTACTGTTAAAACTTTAAATTCTTTATTATTTTGATACACGCAATTTTATTAAATATATTATACATATATGTAGCTGTTTAAATTTGCTTTTAATTAACATATTTTATTCTTATTTTCTTTTAAATGTTTATAATTAACTTTATAGATATTTATCATGTGGAAAGCTGTAGTTTTCAAATATATGAAAACTAAATTTAATTAACCACACGGAAAATAATTATATTACTTTTGGAGTTATTTTGTTCATACCTAATTACTTAAAATCGTTTCGATGGGACATATTTGACACAGTTTAGACAAAACAGAATAAATTTTCGGTTTTTTAGCTATATTGTGTTTAGGTTATTTGGAATTGTGAGATGAAAGCATTTTTATAAACTTTATTAATTACCATTGTTCAAAATCTCGACAATTTTCACTTGTGATAGAAAATAATTTTCGAATGAGATGCAAAGGGATTTAGATCCTTCTGTGCAAAATTGTTCCGCCTCTAGAATGTAACTTGATAACAAACGCCTTCTGGTCCGACACTAATTTTAACTGTGTGCCATGAACCCAATCTGAAATTGTACCCAGTTGTCGTTAACAACCCTGAAATCTAGACACCCAATCATGAAACCGATTTTACGCTATCTGCCTCTTATTACGAAGACATTTCAATAAAAATTATATTTGTAACTATAACTTCTTTTAGAAAAAAACAGTTTTTTAATTCCAATCTAAGTTTTCATTCCTTATCTATTTTAAGTATATTTATGTTCAAGTTAAAAGAATTTAAAATATTTTGAAATAACTTTTTGCAATCAGGGTTTTGTAAATCAGGGAAATAGTTATTGTCATCAAAATCGAACTTTTTTCTTTTAACTAGTACTAAACGCGAATAATGTATAAGAAGGCAGTTTGTCACGAATATTCAAAATATAAAATTCTGCATGTATGTGAGGTAAATAATTTTTTGAATTTTTAACAAAGGATTAATCTCGTTTTTATGTGATAAAAGTATACACCGAAAACAAAATGTTTTTAATTCTAGTAAATTCTTATTCTTTTGTAGCATTTTTTCCTGTTACATATGGATGCTAAAATGGATAGTTTTTGAGATATAATGGTTGCAAGTGAACTAAATATGTATCCACAATATAATTTATTTTTAATTTGTAACGATAGTATCTTAAACCTAATGCGAGGAATAAAATTCATTTACATTCCATGCATAGCAACCAGCTACAGATTCGGAATCTGTTTTAGATCCATCTGTAAAAAAGAACGCATAGTTTTTAAATTTGTAATGAGTTATCTTATTAAAGTCCTCATTCAGAGAGGAGCTTTTCTGGATTATCTTTTCTGTTTTAAGGTAAACTTGATGCATATAAAGGTGTTTTTAATTTGATATGTATTTCTCTCTTGTGTAAAATTCCAAAGAGCTCTTACACAATCCGGTAGAGGATGATCTAGGTTTGCAAAAGTCTTTATGAGGTAACGTTTTCAAATGTAAAAAAATTTTCATTCAATGGCCCTTTTGTCTTATTTTAAATAAATATAAAAATGACCCATGAAGTCGGATTTAGATTATAAAAACTTTGTAGTGCGATAAAATCTGATTATAAATGATTGAGTCTTCATTGTTATTTAAAAAGGGACACATTTTCCATATTCGTAACATGTCTGTAGGTTCTAAGAGCTCCTTTTCTTTCAGAAACTGATCGATTCTGTAACTTTCCCACTCCCACTCCTATTCTCACTCCCCACCTTTCACTTTCTACTCCCACTTCCCACCTTTCACTTTCTACTCTCACTTCACAATCCTACTTCCCACTCCCACTTCCATCCTTCCACTTTCTACTCTCACTTCCAAGTCTCACATCACACTCCCACTTCTCACTCTTACTTCTATTTCCCACTTTTACTTCCCACCTTCCACTTTTTACACCCACTTTCTACTCCTACCTTCTACTTCCTACTCCTACTTCCCACATTTTGTATTTTTGTACTTCCCACTGTCACTTATTATCTTCCACTTTTACTTCTTAAATTCTCTTAAATTCTCACATTCTACCTTGCACTCTTAATCGTTAATCAGGTATTTTCATATAAAAGTGGGAGTGGTATGTGAGAGTGAAAGTAGGAAGTAAAAGTGTAAAATTGGAGTGAAAAGTGAGAGTAGAGTGTGAGAATTAAAAGTAGAGAGTGAAAGTGGGAGTAGAAAGTGAAATGTGGTAAGTGAAAGTTGAAAGTGGAATGTGAGAAGTGGAAGGTGGGAGTGGAATGTGGGAAGTAAAAGTGGGAGTGGGAAGTGAGAGTAGGAAAGTTACATAATGTGGGAAGTAGGACTAGGAAGTGGAAGGAAGGAGTAAAAAGTGGAAAGTGGGAATTAAAAGTGGGAAATAAAAGTTAGAAGTGGGTGTGGGAAGCGGAATGTGGAAAGTGGGAAGTGAGAGTGAAAAGTGGAAGGTGGGATGTAAAAGTGGGAAATAGAAGTTAGAAGTGGGTGTGGAAAGTGAGAGTGGAAAATGAGAGTGGGAGTGGAACGTGGGAAGTGAGAGTGAAAAGTGGAAAGCGAGAGTGGGAAAGTTACAGAATCGACCCCCTGCTATATTACATGATACATTCCACCAGGGTGTCGGAATTACTGATTTCCTTAAACATTTCTATTAGGGTTAGGCGTTTTTTTAGATTTGGAGAAGACGAAATAATCGCCTGATCCAAGCCTTTTACAAAAAGATTATAATTATTAATTACATCATAGTGTGGATGATATCGAGAGTTAATTCTAGATTCCTCTATGAATGTAAATAAGTTTGATGAAAACCAAGAAATTTATTTTAGATTAATTATATTTGTGGGATGTGAATGTTGAAATTGGAATACGAACACCAAAACTTGTGATCACTGGAAAGTGGTCGCTTCCTAGCATGTCATCCCACACGCCCCATAAGACGGTCGATTCTTATAAGCGGATTTTCCATTATTAATGCATATGTATAAGGTCTATTGTCGAAATTGCGATTAATATCCCATGAAGAGTGGTGACAATTAAGGGAGTATTCTGGTCTAGAGGCCTCAATTTTAAGGGGTTACGCCACCCTGAACGCATGAAAATCGGATGGTTTTTTTAGGAATTTTTTTGACAAAACTGTTTGAGATAGGACTTCTTTACATTTATTGATGCTTTAGTACATATATTGAGCTTTATAAATATTTAAAAAAAATTGTTTTTAATTAAAAATGTCGGAGATTGGATAAAAAATTTTTAAATTATTCAATCAAAAAAATCCCACGTCACTCTGTGGAAAATCTATTTAGGAAGATGTATATTAATTTTCAAGTCAATCGATTGAATAGTTTTTGAGTTATAGTGTACACCGTCTCGAAAATTGTGGTTTCGAGAAAAACGCAAAAGAAGAAAAAAATGAACTTTATAGTGTATTATAACTTGAAAATTTTTCAACTTACTATTTAATCAGCAATTCCTGGGCCATAATATTCTTCTCCAAGAATGGAAGGGATACAATGAAAAGGACCCTTCCTAAATCATGAAAGGGCCCCTAGACCATTCGAAAATAGAAAGTCGCTGCTTCCAGCAGCTCTCGGCGCGTCCCCACCGCGCTGACTTCTAATGACCATAACTTTTGTAATTAGTGAGACATTGTATTCGGAGACATCTCCAAATATTCGTTAGAATATAAACTTTGAAATTAAGCAATAAAAAAGAAATCAATTTTTTGAAAATTTCAGGGTGGCGTAACCCCTTAAGGCGTTTTTCCGAGTGGGATAAAAAAGAAAGTTTAACATTTTTAATATTTACTTTTTTTGCAAGTTGTTTATTAATGTTCAAAGAATACAGAAAAAAATTAGGAAAAAAAATAATCAAAAATTTTAAAAGTTATGAACTGGTGAAGTGGGAATTGAAAAAAATTCTTGTTGACACGATAACTCAAAATCTACTCAACCGATTTACTTCAAATTTTGCAGAAATGTTCTTTGTATATCTCTTTATGGTCGGAACCTTGGATTTTGAAAAATATTTTTTTTACTATTTTTAAAAAATTCAAAAAGTTAAAAAACAGAATCAAAAAACAGCATTTTTTTTTAAATCGTCGCCATTTTGCTAAAAAATTTTATTTTTTCTTTTCCAAGGTACCGACTATAGCGAAGCCTTTAATAATCAAGAATTTCTTTGAGTTTTTTGTTTTAGAACATTACAAAAGTCTCCACACTGTCAACCAGTACGCACTTTCTTTTTTTCAGTCCCCACTTCATCAGTTTATAACTTTTAAATTTTTTTATTATTTTGTTTTTAAATTTTTTTCTGTACTCTTTAAACATTAATAAACAACTTGCAAGAAAAGTAAATACTAAAAATGTTAAACTTTCTTTTTTATTCTACTCGGAAAAACGCCTGAAATTGAGGCCTATAGACCAGAATACTTCCTTAAAATCGCCTCCTATGAATGGTTGTTAATAGAGAGGCTTGATTTAAAGAAATTGGTTCAATAAGCACTATTGATTTTATTATTCGGAGATGGAATTCTATACACAGAGACAATCAAAAGACTTCCAGCAGAGGACGAGATAGAAACTGACAAACTCTCCAGACTATTTTCAATACTTGGTATTGAAGTTACTCTGGAGAAGTTTATGCCGTTTGTTATTGCCAATCCTCCTCTCCTGTTGGATAATCTGTCCGATCTAATCATGTTGAAATTTCTAAGAAAGAATTGCTTTGAAGGTTTTAAAATGGTTTCGGAAATTAGAATTATATCTCAGTTGTTAAAAATATTCATAAGGTCTCTCCATGAGAGCCATTATGTGATAGAAGAGATGAAGATAGGGATGTAATGCTATTTGATAGATTATTCACCAAATTGCGACATTCAAGTTTAGCTTGAGCGTCTTTATAAGAGATTGAATTAACTAAGGACATTAGAATCGATGAGATGTGGATGATTAGTTGAATTGAGTCAGACAATTTATTAGGTAAATTGGAGTTCGACTCTGTTAAATCGAGAGATTGTGTCGTTTTGTTTTGAAGAGCAAATTTGTTAGGAACAGATATCTATGATCTTCCATTGTTAAACATTTCTGCAATTGACAGAGTGGTTGATTTGTTCTGCATTGGTTCAGGATTTGTTATCCTTGCGAGCAAGCAGCTTTGGTGAAACACGGAAATGGAAGGTCTGTGCAACTTCATTAAAAGACGAGAAAGTGTCCGCTACAGAACGCCTAATGTTCTGAAAACGTTTTTAGAGCATAAAAAATTTTTAAGACGTTAGGTGGTGAACATGAAACGTTCTAAAAGCGTTTTAGGAACGTTTCTAGGACAAAACGTTTCCGTGCCCACATGGGAGTTCTGATTTGAGTCAACAGACGTGACTTGATTTTTATTTACATTTTGCGATTCAAGAGCAGCTTTTGCTTTACAGATAAGAAGGATAGACCTTTGGGAGGATTTTCAATTTCAGAACACGGTTTATTTTTCGAATTTAGGTGGTTGCCTCTGTAGTGAGAGCATTGAAGAGAAGAGCGACACTGCGTGGATATGTGACCATATCCAGGTATGCATTAAATATTAACATTTTCTCTGGAAGATCTTGACGTGACGGAGCAAATCGAACTTCAAATTCATGTTCATGTTTGTTGGGATCGCTGAATACGAATTTTTTAAAAATTCAAAATGGCGAATCCAATATGGCGGACATGAAAATTAAAAATCGATTGAATTCGCTTAAAAATAGTTACTTGGGGGTTTTTGGGGTCAGTTTTTAAAAATTCAAAAGGATGGATTCAATATGGCGAACATAAAATTTAATAAACTGGACTGAATTCTCTTGAATCTCATTACTTGAATTGTCTGATACATTACTTAATATATAAGCACCTTTGTTTTTTATTTAATTATTTTGAATCATCAAAATCTATTTTCATTTTCGTATTTAGCGACCCCAAAAATCCCAGAGTGCCTAATTTTAAGCAAATTCAGTCAATTTTGAATTTGTATGTCCACCATGTTGGTGAAACCTTCAAGTAAATTTTTTGCGGTTCAACTAGAGTGCACTAATGATGTCTTGTTAGAAGAAATAATAATAGGTTAAGTAGCTTACTTGATCAAATATTTTTTGAAATTTACAGAAAACCTTATTGGTTTGTGTATTTACCAGTCTACCTAGTTTTTATATTTTTTCTTTGTATGCAAAAATTTAAACATCATAAAAATTCGTTAAAACCTCGTGAATTGTTAGAAAAATAAATATTTCTTGATTTCTTTTTTATGATTTTATTATAATTGGAGAAATTTTCACGGAGAGAAATGGATATTAAAAATCTTAATTATACTAGAAAGAAAAAATGCAAATCTTAAAAAACATAATTTGTAAATGCGTTATGTTTTAATAAGTCTTTTCTAATATCTGTAGATACTAAATTTAAACATCTAAAGTGTTTATATATTTCACTGTCACAGATATTGACCATTAATATCTAGATAATAAAGCTAAACATCCATTTTTTCAGCACTGCTGACATCTTCATTGATTTATTAAAATATCGGTATTTATTTATAATTTTCAACGAGTTAACCTTTGTTTCCCAAATTTCACTTCATTCAAATATAAAGTGACTGTCAATAATTGTATTTTAATTAAATTTTCAAAGGCGATAATGAACCATTCAATGTCGCGCCACATAATCGTGAATGTGCCAGCTTTGATAATGACTCATTTGTTAAGAAACTCGACATTTAATATGAGATTGTACGGATTATTGCAGTTTTCGCTAAATTGCTCACAATAAATGTAAGTTAAAAATTTTGTAATTTCTAGAACATTTTTCTTCTATTGAATAATTTTTGGTTTTTCGTAGAAATTTCCGGTAACCAATGCTAAAACTGATTAGTCAAGATTAACACCTTTGTTTAACTTAATATTTCTACCACCTTGCTATTCAATGCAAACATTGTTTTAGTAAATATTATTTTTTCTTATTCTTATTGTTTTGGTATTTTATAATCTGATAATGGATTTTCATATTTGATGCAAAATTTATAACCAATGTTGTGAATGTCCTAGATATAAGTTTTTAAATATCTTTTTAAGGAGGAATCCCACCTTAGAAGACTCATTTCTATGGATTTTTATGACATTATTAGAGAAGAATTATTTAATTCTCCAGCAGTGTTGTCTGCTGATTGACCTGGATATATTTTCCCCTCTTGTCCAGAAAAAATATTGAAAAATGTTTTCTGGAAGGCAAGAAGATGACGGTTAGATGATATTAGCTCTTAAAGAAGAAGAGAAGATTCTCCTGAGAACAAAAAATTTAATTGGCCAAAAGGATCGACAAACGTAGTAAAAAATTTGATATCCCCTATAGGCTTCATCCACATATTTTTAAACCTTTTATAGTTAATTGTAATTAAATGAAAATTGCTATAATAAATAAATCATTCCATTATATTTCAACTACAATTAAAGCATGTCATTTTTTAAAACTGAAGTTGGTTCAAAATAATTAACCAAGAATACCTAACTTCTTGCTTGAAAAATTACATATATTTAAAGTTAAATGAATAACAAAAGAAATAAAAATACAGAAAGCTTTATCTTGAATGAAAATAATTTTGATAATAAACCCTGTTTGGGATTTGAAGATAAGTACAAATATGATGACGAAGGAAACAACTTTTATGCAATAATTCGTCATCGCCAGTCACGTAAAGCGCTATTTTTGCCAGGTCGACAAAACGCTGACATCTGCTAGCGATATCTCAGAGCGAATGAAAATACGTCAAGAGATGCTTATTTTTCGGCAATATGCCAAATATTTTCGATGCTACAATTACGGAATGAGGAAATCGCCTTCTGTCTAGGCGATCTTAGTATCACCAAGATACGAAGATTAATCGACAAGTGTCTACTATTAATGACAGAGTAGTATAGTTATATCCCTTTGCAACTTATATTTTCTTGTACATGAAAATTTTAACAATCTCTAGTTAAGTCATGTTACTGATAAATTTATACAATTGCTACAATATATGTTCAATGTTTTTCATTAAAATTGACAAAAAAGCATTTTTTAGAAAATGTAGGAGACTCTCTGATGTAGTAGAAAGTGTTTTAGAAAAACGCCAGTATGTAGTGCCGATGATTATCACTGGCTTATTATTATTTTAATATTTGACGTAAAAGTTGACTGAACATTGCATTGGAGTTTAAGAAATTTTAAACTTTCATGCAATGTTCAGTCAACTTTCGCGTCAAACATTGAAAAACAGTCGAAATTTAAAGAATTACTTCAATCTTTAGAAAAGTTTCGATGCTGTGTGGTAATTTTCAGTTATATGACTAATTTTTTATATCTCTTTATAAATTTTTTTCTTTGTATTGAATTGTTAAAGTTACAGAAAAAAGAACGCCATTCAGTAGACTAATCAGTTTGATGAATGAAACATTTCATCAAAATAAAATAACAAACTAAATGACAGCTTTAAAGAAAGAAAGAAAAATATCTTGACAAGTTTTTTTTACGATTTAATGAAACTTTGTTGGAATTTGACCAAGTAATTTAGAAAATTTATATTTTACCATTAATATATTTGAATTTTGATTATTCTTTTATATGAATGAATAACATTTTTTATCAAGATTGTAGATTTTGTATTAACACAATAACTTAATAATTAAATAACTAATAACACAATTACAATACACATTACAATAACAAAAATTAATTTTATAATAATATTTTCCTGAATTAATTTTTGAAAATCCTTGTAAAAACATTAAAAACATGAACGCTCAAAATAAATATATTTAAATGCAATTTTTCAGGTGGTTGTTGTTTATGACTTTTAGGTAATTGTAAAGTCATGAAATCCTTATGAAAAATTTACTTTGTACGAACAAAAGAAAATAAAAAAAAACTTGGATGATCAAACTTTCAAATATTATTAAATAATGAGGTGGCTCACAATTCCCCATGGCCCACAGTTCCCGAATCTCCCCTACTTTTAAAATTTGTATACTTTTTTCATTCAACTTCTTCCAAATAGTACTTAATCTTGCAATTCCACACAGAATCGAAGTTTTCCTGAAACTTGACAGTACATCGCTCAGCGAGATTGGAAACATTGAGTGGCGATGTCAGATTATCAAAATATAAAAAATTCAAAATGGCGGATCCAATATGGCAGACGACTTTTTCAAAAATTGATCCAATTTGTCTGAAACTCATTGCTTGGAGATTTTTGGGGTTGCTGGTTACGAATATGAAGTCAGATTTTTATAAATTTTGAAATTCAAGATGGCGGATCTCATAAAGGGACGACTTTTTCAAAAACCGATCCAACTTGCCTAAAAATTATTACTTGGTGATTTTCAAGTACACTGATTACGAATGTGGTGTTAGTTTTTAAAAAATTTTAATTTTTCTATTTTCTTAAAACTTTTGATTTTCAATTTAAAAAAATATTGGGGCAATGGAAAAAAATGTATTTGAGTTGTTTTCAATGAATCTAAAAACATTTATTTGAATGAGAAAATGTGTTGTAAAAAGTAACACTTCTGCTTTTACTCCATTGGAATAAATTATCTTACATTAGAGCACTTTGACGTCCTTCCGCCGTAGCGGATGCTTGCAGGTCACGTGACCTGTTTCAAGGCCACTTGGGAATAAATGCCAGAGAGAAGAAAGCAATCAAAAGACTTTCACTCGTATTTAATCTCAACTTCCATGATTCTTGGACCACGATTTCCGTATCCGTTTTCCGTCTCGAAAATTTCACTCTCACCCTTAAAATTTCTAGAAACGAAAATAATATCATTAAAACATTTCTTTTATTTGTGATTAAAAATAATTTAATACCAATTAATAAATAAGAAGTTAAAAACAAGTTATTTACTGAATTATTTACATATGGGGCATTCTTTCTGAATCCGGCCACCCACCTGCACACATTATTTTGAAGATAAAATGTTGTAAGTATACTCAAAATTTGCGTAAGAAAGTCTAGTTTTCGATGCCGTCTGATGAATTTTATTTCCATTTAGGGGTTGGGCAGTATGTCCAAAAATCGCCCAAACTACCCTAAAAATATGGCCAATTGAGTGAATAACAAAGAAAAATAAAGTAATTTTTCTTGTAACAGAGAAAAACATTTTATTTATGTAGTTTTAACACTGTACCCTCAAAATAATAAAAACCACCCCTAAAAATCACCCCCTAAACACAGGTTTAAAAAAGTTTCAATTTTATTTTTAAAAATTGGTTAAAAAAATAAATAACATTTATAAGGCTCGTGATTTAATCAGAATATATTTTAATGAAATTCACCCCCCATAAAAAAATTACCAATCAACAAAAATCATCCCCTGTACAATATTTGGTCAATTTTGTAAATATTCTCATGAACATAGACATGACATTTTTTATACATTCTATAAGTTAAGGAATTTTCTCACAATATATTATGTTTAAACTAAAACTAATATTAATAAAAACAACTCCTAAAAATCATCCCCTAATCATAATTTTCACAAATTTCCAATTATTCTTAAATAAATAGTGTACAAAGAATTTAAATACGGTTTCTGAGGTCTAGAATATTTGTTCTGAATATATTTCAATTAAATTCACACTCATAAAAATAATGACCAATGAACAAAAATCATCCCCTGTACATTAGTTGCCCAATTTTGTAATAATTCTCATGAACATAGACATAACATTTTTTATACATTCTATAAGTTAAGGAATTTTCTCAGAATATATTATGTTTAAACTAAAACTAATATTAATAAAAACAACTCCTAAAAATTATCCCCTAATCATAATTTTCACAAATTTCCAATTATTCTTTAATAAATTGTGTACAAAGAATTTAAATACGGTTTCTGAGGTCTAGAATATTTGTTCTGAATATATTTCAATTAAATTCACACTCATAAAAATAATGACCAATGAACAAAAATCATCCCCTGTACATTAGTTGCCCAATTTTGTAATAATTCTCATGAACATAGACATAACATTTTTTATACATTCTATAAGTTAAGGAATTTTCTCACAATATATTATGTTTAAACTAAAACTAATATTAATAAAAACAACTCCTAAAAATCATCCCTTAATCATAATTTTCACAAATTTCCAATTATTCTTAAATAAATTGTGTACAAAAAATTTAAATACGATGTTCAGGAGAATAATTACCAAATTGGGAATCTAATGTACAGGGGATGATTTTTGTTCATTGGTCATTATTTTTATGGGGGTGAATTTGACTGAAATATATTCAGAACAAATATTTTAGACCTTACAAACCGTATTTAAATTTTTTGTACACAATTTATTTAAGAATAATTGGAAATTTGTGAAAATTATAATTAGGGGATGATTTTTAGGGGTTGTTTTTATTAATATTAGTTTTAATTTAAACATAATATATTGTGAGAAAATTCCTTAACTTATAGAATGTATAAAAAATGTCATGTCTATGTTCATGAGAATATTTACAAAATTGACCAAATAATGTACAGGGGATGATTTTTGTTCATTGGTCATTATTTTTATGAGTGTGAATTTAATTGAAATATATTCTGATTAAATCACGAGTCTCATAAATGTTATTTATTTTTTTTAACCAATTTTCTAAAGTAAAATTGGAACTTCTTTAAACCTATGTTTAGGGGGTGATTTTCAGGGGTGGTTTTTATTATTTTGAGGGTTCAGTGTTAAAACTACATAAATAAAATGTTTTTCTCTGTTACAAGAAAGATTACTTTATTTTTCTTTGTTATTCACTCAATTGGCCATATTTTTAGGGTAGTTTGGTCAATTTTTTGGACATACTGCCCAACCCCTAAATGGAAATAAAATTCGCTAGACTGCATCAAAAACTTGACTTTCTTACGCAAATTTTGAGTATACTTACAACATTTTATCTTCAAAAATAAAGTGTGCAGGGGGGTGGCCGGATTCAGAAAGAATGCCCCATATGTATTATTTATTTGCAATTATAATATTAAACATTTATTAAATATTTAAATTTATTATTATCATTAACATTTGAAAAATTTATTTTTTTGTATCTCTTGGAAACTTTTGAAATAATGAAAATTATTGTTTTATGAAATAGTGAGAAAATGACAAAGCTGTTGTTAGATATTTTTCTTTAATAACTTCTTTTAACTCTCATCTGATCGTGAAGGTGATTAAGTTTCAACAAAGGAAGTTAAAATGAAGACTCCTGACGCAGGAAGGAAGATTTCAATTTCCTTTATAATGTTCTATCCGAAACTCAATATTAATTTGATATTTTTTGCATTGTCACAAAGTTGTTAGCGCTGTGAATTTTAATGAATCACTTTATAAGGTACATTTTCGACAAAATTATTATTCATGAGAGGTACAAAGAAGAAAATTTAAAGAAATTAATACTAATTAGAAGTGAAATAATATTAGAAAATAAGAAATATTAACATAATTATTATAATTATTCACTATTGTTTACCCAAAATTAGGCCAATATTTCAAGTATTTCTGCAAAGATTGGTTTTTTATTAACTTTAACAAGATTGCAACGATGCTTCTAGGTTTAGTTAAAAAATACGCTAATATCAGAGCTCGAACTAGGTCCGTAAACTCCGTAAAGGTCCGTAAATTTGCTTAAAGTCAGTAAAAGTCAGTTTTTTTGAAAAAAGAGCCGTAAAGCCTGTAATTTGATTAAAAAGGACGAAAAGTTCGTAAATTGTATACGATATAATTTAGAGGATTTTAGAGAAATTATAAATGATTGAAGAAATTCAATTACATATGTTCAAAAATTTTAAAAAACTCTCGTCAAAATTTCGATTTTATCTTTAGGTATAACAAAATTCTTCCCCAAAATTCAAAAATTTTAATAAAATTCTTGCCAAAATTTCAATTATTTTCAATATTTTTTCTCAATTCAATGATTTTTAATACCTACTATTTTAATAAAATTTCCCAAAGGAATTGAATTATTTAAAAAAAAATTTAATAAAATTCTACGCAAACATTTAATAATTATTTTCATAAAATAATAAAAATTTCACCGGAATTCTATTATTTACAAATTTTTTTGCAATAATTCAATTGTTTTCATAAATAATAAAATTCTTTTTAGGAATTAAATTATATTCATAAATAATAAAACTCATCGAAAAATTTCAATTATTTTTCATACAATTTGAATTGAATTCTTAAAATTTTATTGAAATTCGTCAAAAGAATTCAATTACACAGTGCAACACATAAAATGTGCACTAAGTTTTGACTTCAGTTTTTGAAAGTACTTATCGAAACTAGCAAAAACCTATTTCAGTTTTTCTAGATTAGCTCGGATTTGAATTTTATCGACATTTGAATTTTTTTTTGAATTTTCACATTTTTCAGTTTTCTGATACGGGCGAATGGGAACACTGGCTATTAAAAGTTTATTAAAATAATTCGCAATGGTCACAATTTGAAAAGCAATAATCCCTCTTTCATTACAAAGAAAGAAAAAAAAATTTAGTCGAAAATTGTTCCAGTTACGAATTTTTTTTTTTTACTTTTTTACATTTTTCGGTTTTCTGAAACGGGCGGGTGAAAAAGCTGGCTATTAAATGATTATAAAAAAAAATTCGCAGTGGTCACCATTTGAAGAGCAGTAATTCTCCTTTAATTTCTGACATTGAAAAAAAAATTTGGTCGAAAATTGTTCAAGTTATAAATTTTTTTTTGACTTTTTCACATTTTTTGGTTTTTCTAATACGAGCGGGTGGGAACAATGTCTATTAAAAGTTTATTAAACAAAATTCGCAATTGTCATAATTTGAAAAGCAATAATCCCTCTTTAAATTCTGATAAAGAAAAAAAAATTGGTCAAAAATTGTTCTAGTTATGAATTTTTTTTTTTGACTTTCACATTTTTCGGTTTTTTGATAAAGCGGGTGGAAACGCTGACTATTAAAAATTTATAAAATAATTTCGAATGATCACAATTTGAAGAACATTAATCCGTCTCTAATTTCTGCCCAAGAAAAAAAATTTGATAACAAATTGTTCAAGCTATGAATTTTTTTTACTTTTTTTGAATTTTCGGTTTTCTGATAACGGAAGTGGGAATACTATCTATTAAAAATTTATAAAAAGAATTCGTAATGGGCACAATTTAAAGAGCAATAATTCCTATTTAATTTCTGCCCAAAAAAAATATTTGATTCGAAATATTTGGTTTCGAAAAAAGTCAAAAAAAAAAAAATAAAAACCCGCGGTTCGACAGGACCGCGGGTATACAAATGTACAGAAATAAATAAATAACACGAATAATTTTCTACCAATTTTTTTTCTTTTATCAGAAATTAAAGAAGGATTATTGCATTTTAAAATTTGACCATTGCGAATTTTTTTAATAAACTTTTAATAGCCAGTGTTCCCATTCGCCCGTATCAGAAAACTGAAAAATGTGAAAATTCAAAAAAAAAATTCAAATGTCGATAAAATTCAAATCCGAGCTAATCTAGCAAAACTAAAATAGGTTTTTGCTAGTTTCGATAAGTTCTTTCAGAAACTGAAGTCAAAACTTAGTGCACATTCGATGACCTCAAAAATGTTGCACTGTGATTATTTAAAAATTTATTTATAAAACTCTCCATGAGAATTCAATTTTAGGAAACATTTAATTATTGAATAAATTCTTTATTTTTGTATTTAAATAATTGAATTTTTTTAGAATTTTCTAATAAAAATTGATTTAAATGTGCATTTCGGTTAAATTATTAAAAGTTTAAATTTTCTAATTTATATTTAATTAAAGAGTTTCCGAATAATCGAAATTTCGTAAATTGTACGATATAATTTCGAGAATTTTAGAGAAATTATAAATAATTGAAGAAATTCAATTATGTTCAAAAATATTAAAGAACTGTCGTCAAAATTTACAATATCTGTTTAAAAATAACAAAATTCTTTTCCGAAATTCAATTATTTTCAAAAATTTTAATGAAATTCTTGACAAAATTTCAATTGTTTTAATAAATTTTCCTGAATTCAATGATTTTTAATAGCTACCTATTTTATTAAAATTTCACAAAAAATTCAATTAATTAAAAAAATCTAATAAAACTCTACGCAAACATTTAATTATTTTTATAAATAATACAATTTTTACAGGGATTCAATTATTTTCGTAAATAATAAAATTCATTTTTAGGAATTAAATAAATAAATTTACTTATTTATTTCATAAGTAATGAAACTCATCGTAAAATTTCAATTATTTTTCATAAAATTTGAATTGAATTCTTAAAATTTTGTTGAAATTCGTGAAAAGAATTCAATTATTTAAAAATTTGATCATAAAACTTTTTATGAGAATTCTATTTTAAGAAACATCCAATTATTCAATAAATTATTTATTTTTGTAATCAAATAATTCAATTCTCGTAGAATTTTCTAATAAATATTGATTTAAAAATTAATTTCGGTTAAAATTTTAGATTATAATTGAATATTAAAAGCAATATAGCGTGAATTTTTAGAAATAATTGAATTTTGAAAAAGTGTCAAATAAATATCTGTAAAGTCCGTATTTTTAAATTCTTTCACTGGTTCGACCCTTGTAAGATTGATTCGAATTTATGGAATAAAATCAACTTTTCAAAATTTCGATTGTGTTCAAAGGATATGGCTTATGTCGGTCAGAGTTCGATAAATCAAATGAAATGAGAATTGGCGATTTGATTGCATTTAATGAAGAAAGATGAGGCTTAGCTAAGGCTTAGGTGAGTTTGCAGTATCAGTTCTCGTTATGTCCATCCCTCTCTACAAATGTACCTATATACTTATAGCACAAGCTCTAATGAGACTATCGCGTCGTCTCCCACTGCCAGGAACCGTCATGAAATAATTGTTAATTAATAATTAATACCCAAGAAATTAAATATTCTTACAATTTTTTTCGTTGCGTATAGAAGCGAATAAAAAAATGCTTTTTGTAAAAAGGAGGAGTTTAAATTTTATTTTTATTGGACAAATGTCCTTATCTTATACTAAAATACATTTTTTTATTCTTTGCTTCATTGAAAAAAAATGTCAGTAGTATTTAATTTTTAAAAATATAATATTTAGTCTCAACCCTTAAATAGAAAATAAAAACTTTTGATCAATAAAAATAAGATTCAAACTTCTCCTTTTTACTAAACGAAATTTTTTTATTCATTCGTTCATTGTGGGTATAATTAATGTGTGAAGCTTAGCTCATGCGCCAAAAAGAAAATCAATAACAAAAAATTTACCCCGAAAATAATTAAAGTGGGTGGTATTATCATATTGTTTCCTTGTAATGAACTGCGTATACAAGGTGCCACCCTTGCCAAGGTAATTTTCTCGATGTCGCTTCGGAGGAAGAATTGTTTCTTGGGTCAACTAATCTGAGAATAATTTAGAAAGGTATAGATTTAACACTTTGATATCAGTGTTAATTTAAATTATGAATTAATTCTTTACGAATTATAATTTTCTTCCATATGCGCCAGTTTAAAATGTAGAAAATTTATTTAATACTTTTAAGGGCCATATTCACTAGACATGAAGCCTTTGACAGGTCTGGCAGTTATATTTTTATGAAATTTAGGCACAAAGGCTTCATGACAAGTGAATATGGCTCTTAAAAGTATGAAATAAATTTTCTACATTTTAAACTGTCTCATATGTGGAAACGAAAGACATATACGTGCTACCAGACTTACATTTCTGCAAAGAAGAGGCACCTATCCTACAAAAATGAGCTTTATAAAAAAACCCGAACTGTTATTTTTACAAAATGCGAATTAATCGATCTGTATTTATAACGAAATGACATTTTCACGAACTGACATTTTAACGAATTGTCATTATTTCGAAGTGTTATTTGTACATTCGGATAAATGACATTTCGCAACAATAACGATTCGTAAAAATGATCTTTCGTAAAATTGACAATTCGTAATAATGATATTTCCTAAAAATGACAATTTGAAAAAGTGAAAATTCGTAACACTTATAATTCGCTAAAGAGGCAATTCGTAAATATGACAATTCGTAATG
This sequence comes from Leptopilina syphax, assembly GCA_032872505.1. Lineage (NCBI taxonomy): Eukaryota > Metazoa > Arthropoda > Insecta > Hymenoptera > Figitidae > Leptopilina > Leptopilina syphax. The sequence goes on along the minus strand of CM065468.1, from coordinate 55,238,799 downwards.
GTGTCGGTACGTACAAATGGCAATTATTCGCGAAAATCACGATTCTTAAAAATGACAATTCGTTAAAATGTCAGTTCATAAAAATTGGATTTTGTTATAAATACATTAAAAAACAATCAACGTTTAATAAATTCATAAAAGTTTCAGGTTGCAGTCAAGTTAATTTAAACTTTTAAAAAATTTGTAGTGCTGTGTAGGGGTCTTTATAATTTTTATTTTTAAATATTTATTTGACTTTATTTTTGTTCAAGTATTATTTGTTTTACTTTGTCGAGGTACTTTAGTTTTGACGAAAGTAAAATTCGATAAAATGCTACACACTACGAATGTTCTACAGTAATATTTCAGTGGAATTATTCAAATTGTCCTTGACATTTTACCATTTACATTTAGTACATTTTTATATCCTCTCATTTGTGAATACAGTGTAAAAAGAAGAGTCGTTTATGTCATGAGATTGACAAAGGCAATTTAAATAGAGGAAATGATGAAAGTAAACGTTAAATTATCAAGTGTTGTTGTATTTTCTATAAAGGCGAGGAATGTTCAAATGACACAGCAGTTTGTTTAATATCGGAAAAACGTCACGGATGTAGATCATTTATTTTCGATTACAAAAATGAGATATTTCTTTCATAAACGCCAAAAAAGGAAAAAAGAAAGAGAAACCCCTGACACTTTATACATCCGACGCCGACGCCTCAATTCTGTCAATTGCGACAATTAAAGTCACTATGAAACTTTAAATTGCACTACATTTTTTGTTCCTTTTTTTAAACTAAATTAATGAACCAAAGTTATTACCCATCTTTTATGAGGAAAATGAAGTTATAATTAAATCCCTTCTTTCATTAAATTAAACTTTTCTTCGAGTGACTAATCTTTTATTTAATGGCAGGAAACATTCTAATATATTTTTATCCTTTAGAAGCTTATATAGAATCATTTTTTTCTTTTAATTAATAAAATTTATCAATTAATCACTATTTTAATAAAATTCAAATATCACACAATATAAGGATAATTAATTTTCTCGAAATTGCAAGTGGGGAAGTTTGAATACTGAGAAAAAATATTTTCAGCGAGATCACCATTTAGCTTTTATTTTCGTATTATACAACTTATAAATTTCATCTTCCACGTCAATTATACTTATAGAAGTGTGTACAAATTCTCTGAGTTTCAAATTGACTGGTAATATAGCTGCCGAATATCAATGTGATAAGTGAAATCGAAATTCGTTTCACAATTTATTTTTTTATTTCGCAATTTTATTTTGCGAATAATTTCTAAAAATGAAAATTAGGTATTAATATATTTTATTGATTTGACTTAAAAAAATTGTGTAGTTACGCATAATTACCAAAATTTTTTATTTATACAACCTTAGAATTGGAAATTGACAGCTGAAACAGAACTGGTTCAATACTAGTACAGAATTTTTTTATCCCTTATTTCTATACTTTAAATTAGTTTATTATTATAAATTACTATTCTAAAATAGCATAAATCCTCATAAATAAATGACAAGTGCTTCTTTTATTATTTTCTTTTTATTACTTCATTCTGTCGATCTATAAAGTATTCGCTAAATTGTTGACGTTCTTTGTTGCATTCATTATTATTGACAAATCATGTATGGCATTCTATTCTCCAATAATGAATGACGGAACAGTGTCGAATAGATGTGTTTTATCTCATTAATTATTAAATCTACCATTGTGTTGTTCATTCGAACGATATTAAAAATATTAAGGAGAAAACAATGTTATGATCTCATTATCTTGTTGTACGTGAGAAGTGCTTGTGCATAATATCAAAGCACACACATATGTATATAGCGATAACGTATAATAGCACGTGGTGAATATCAAAGTGAAAATGTGAGTCATTGTAAAATTAGAATTTTGTTCCTTTTAAAATGAAGCATTTCTTTCATATAGATAATTTAGCCAATTATGTATGTCAATAACCTGAAATGTAACTGAAAAGTTTAGAATTTATTTATATAAATAATGATGTTATCGCTCGGTCGACAGAATAGTAAAATAATAAAGTCAAAATATAGTGATATAAGTAACAAGTTTCAACCAAATATGTTAAATTTTTTAAGAAATGGGTCGCCATATTTGATCCGCCATTTTGAATTTTGAAAATTTGAAACCGAATTCGAAATCAACATTCTCGAAAATCACTGAGTGACAAGTTTCAAGCAAATTCGTCAAGTTTTTAAAAGGCACCCATATTGGATCCCTCCATTTTGAGTTTTGAAGTTCAGACTTAAAATACGTAATTGCTGATAAAGTGTGATGAATGTATTAATATTCTTAATTTCAGAAAATTTCGGTTCCAATTTTTCAAAATGCAAAATGACTGATCCAATTTGGCGCGCGATTTTTTAAAAAATTTAACGTATTTGATTGAAACTTGTTACTTAGGAGTTTTTAAGGTTTGCTGATTACGAATTAATAATTATAATGTAGACTGTAAAAACTGTATTCTGGGTTTTCAAAATGTAGGTTGTTAATTTGAAAATGATTTATTTTATAAATAATAACCTTCATATATATCCAAAATCCATTTTCATGGTAGCGTTTTACACTCTTGACATAAATTTAATGACATAACTTTCGAGCATGTACATGATTCTCTCATCAAATGCTTTACTATAAATAATTTACCAATGTTTGATCATCCCTTTGGTTGAATTACATGATAAATGTCAGTTCCTTTTTGACAATAATTTTTTTTTTTATTAAATGACAAATATTATTAACAACAATAATATAGTACACTATGAGCTCGTTAATTTCTCGATTGTTTGTAGACATTGTTCTGGAAGATCTGCAAACTTCTTGCATTGCAAAACTTTCGTTTATCCCAGTATTCTGTCTTTAACAATATTATGAAAGGTTGTAATTCATCCTTAAACTTTAAAGCGCATACATTGGTGTTTGACACCCATGAGCTTTAAAGTGTTTAATATAATAATAATATATTCAAATTGGTCTAAATTATTTAAAATAAATAATTTTTCAAAAAATGTGAAAAAAATGAATTAAAAAATAAGAAATGGATAGATTTTTCCAGAAAGTAGGTACTTTCGTGAAAGACGAATTGTAGGGGAGACCGCACTGTAAAAAGAAGTCTGTTACTGGAATGCACTTCAAGTGCATAAATGATGTCCCAGATCTGAACACACTTTGAAGTGCATTACCCTCATGCGTTTTGGTCACAAATGTAATGTATTTCACTGTTTTATGTATTTTAAAGTGCATAAAAATAAAGTGCTAAAAAGTAAGTTTTCGGCCGAAACTTTGATACTTTATCAATCGACACATATTATATTTTTGTTATTCTAATATTTACCTTAATAACTGTTGGATATTCTATAGTTTCATGAAATGGTTTTGTTTTTTGTGTCAGTCTCGAAATCTAAAATAAAAAATAATTATTCGAACCGATGCACAGTTTTTCGCACCTATAGGCGAGTTGTAACAGGCTGTTTCAACTCACCTAGGTTTACGCAAATTTGTGCTTGATCGAATAGAGACTGTTTGGATTCTTGCTAAAGTATATTGTTTGGTATTATGGCTTTAAAAGTATTTAGAATTTTACCAATTTTCGTGTAAATCACTTTCATATTTTCCAAAGGAAAAAAAAAACATTTTTTTCGAGTTGCTCTTTCATATACAAAAATCAAAAATAATTTCCATTTATAGGTTTTTTTGTTATTATTGAGCTTGTTGCTCATTTTTAATTTGATTTATATTGATCTTATAAATTTTCTTACTCTAATTACTCTTTAATTATTTAAAAATTCTAAGACAAAATTTTATTATTCTTAAATTTCTATAAAATATATTATATAATATTATTTTTAGCTTTTGTAAAGTTCAAATTGTTACTATAGATCGTAATAAAATACCAAAGATTGGTTTAAAATATCTAATTAGTGTTAAAGAAAACGAAACATGTGATAACCTAATTCCAAAAATAAATTAAGGTATTAAAACGATTGTTTTATTCGTTTCTATTAGTAAGATTAAAGATTCTAAGATTCTAAGATTCTATTAATAACTAATTAAATTTACTTTACTAACTAAACTAAGCATTAACAATTAATTTTTTTCATTAAAATCACAAAATTTGCAACTGTTACAACTAACGTCGACATGTGTCACATGACTCACCTTGGTACTAGGTGAGTTGTAACACCGGGAACTGTTTTGCATTTTGCAATTTTTTCGTAAACCCTTACACCTTTTTACATTTTTCATTTTTGATTCACATTCTACACAAAACTACCTATCCAAAAATACAAAGTTCATAAAAATAGGACAATTTTTGACTGACTTATACTGGATAATGTAAAAATCGTTTCATCTCACCTCCACTGAAAAAACCTAGTCTCAAAATGAGTATCGAACGCTAGTCATTTTGAGTTGCAACAAAAATGAGACTCTTAGGTGGCGCCACCTTCTATGGCGCTTAACATAGTCTCATTTTGAGATGCAACAAAAATGAGACTGGGTTTTTTGTGTGTCGGTTTCCCCTAATAAATTTTGGGAATAGTATGATGTAAAGTTTTATCACAATATGAGTCGTAAACGTAATAAACAATTACGTCATAAAACGTGTCATGTAAAATGAGAGCATGTGCTTCATGATTCGCGTCAATATATACACACAAGACTGACTTTCAACACGCACGACCGATAAAACATAGAAATGCGCGCATTGCCCATTAAAGACTACCAAGTTAACAATGAATTCAGGTATAGAACACAAATACATACGTATTGCCACATTGATTATTATATTCGTCAATCAACTATTAATATTCAATTCACAATGTAGATTTAGTTATGTGATTAAAAATTGAAAATATCAAAAATTACAAAAACCAAATTTATTCAAATTTACAATTACACTACAAAAAATATTGGGACGAAAGTGTCATAAATCAAGACACATTTTGTGTCTAAGACGCGAAAAACGTCTTTATTTAAGACATTTTTGCTTGATAAAGACACTCTTGTCTCACTTTTATGACATATGTTTTTGCATCCGACGATCATACTAGTCACTATTTTTTTGGATAAAATAAAGTAATTATTTAATTAATTGTCATAGATTATTATACATTTATCATGTAAATCTTGAGGAACCTTTTTTATCAAGAACACGCTATCTCAAATAGTCAGAAAATAGTCAAAGTTTATATTTATTCCACATTAATTCTTATCGTGATTTAGTTTATAAAATAAAAAATTTATTATTCTAACATATAAAATCTACACCAAACAAATTTATATTTAGACGAAACTTCTCGTTTGGTCGGAGAAATCGATCGGTTTAGCGTCTTGGCGAAATTATCATTTTAGGCAATACATTTACTGCAGGTGTTGTTTAGCCAGTACAACAGTGAGTATGATTGAAATGTTGAATTTCCATCATTCTGAAACCTTCCAACGCACTTGATATCAAGATACGTATGTTGCAATGTATACACTTGGAAAATTTAGTGTTATTCTCTTCCTCGGGATAACGTGCTTTCACGAATGCAAATTTTCGAAGAAATGCTGCTGCAGCAACAGTAGTAGTAGCAGCAGCACGGTTATCTTGAATCCCACCAAGAAACTTAACATATTACATACCATCAGAATTGCAAGCTTGTTGTACTTTGAGGCACCTGTCAACCTTCTAAGATCGTCTCAACTCTTGCTCCCCACCCCTCGTCTATTTACGCCCTCTCTTCTTCAACATTCTTCTCTGTTGTACTGACTTATTTCTTTAGTTTGAGATTGAAGAGAATAAATTTTTCAAGATTGTATCTTCCTTTCGCGTATAGTTATTAAAAAATTATATAAGAATTCCTTTCAGCAAATTAAAACTACGGAATTATATATAGCTAATGGAAATTCTCCGCGAGAACACAATATTCAATAATAAAAAAAACGTTTTTTATTATTTTTAAGGTCAATTACATTTGTTGTATAAAATAAAAATTTTAACCCTTGAACGGAAATATGATTTTTTTATACACTAACGGAAAACAAAATAAATATAATTTTCAATAAAAATATAAATTTGTTTGGTGTAGATTTTATATATTAGAATATTAAATTTTTTATTTTAAAAACTAAATTATGATAAGAATTAATGTGGAATAAATAAAAAATTTTAACCCTTTCTTCTAGATATTATTTAAAACTGGTTAGAGTTTAATTAAAAAAATTTTTTTCTTCAAAAGTTTTTATTTATAGAGCCTTGTTTATTATTAAAATCGTTTAAACAAATTTAAAGCTTAATTCCCTTATGTACATATAATTTCTTTTTACATTAAAATGCCCGTATTTACTTCTCATATTTATCCGTTTCTTTAAAGAATCAAATAAAAAGAACTCGAATAATAATCTGCAACTGCTCAGTTGATAATTTCAAAGAGCTTTGAATTTTTCGATATTTTTGGACATGGAATTTTTTCAAATATTAGGTTACTAGAACATTTTTTTTAGCTGTCAGTTATGGAAAGGATGAGAAGTTCGGTCGATGACAATTACAAAATTAGAGGATACCACTATTTGAAGATTAACAAAAGAATAAATGAGAGAATCGTTTAAGAAACAAAGGCGATAGCCAACAAAATCGATCGGAAAAAACGAATTTCTCGGATCGGAGTTAAACACTAAACCTAAATCTAAAAGAAACAAATAAACCATTTTAACTGAAATATAGTTTTTTAAAATTTGTTAACTAACGTTGGTTTCAATGTTGTTAAAATAATAATTATAAGTAAATTGAAAATGCGTCTTCACTTATGGATAAACTATGGCAAATAAAAGAAGGGTATATTTTGGCTTTTGCTGATGTAATAATCACCTTTTTAAAAAAGTTATCTCGATTTTAAGGAGGAAAAAACTTTTTTTTAACTTTAAAATTGAATAAACAATAGAAACAAATTTAAAAAAAAAAACAAAAGCAGAGGCGTTGTGTAGAATTTTATCATCTTTAAAACAAGACCAAGAACATCAAAATCAGATTAAATCCAAACATTGTTGTTTTTTTAAACTAGCTAATGGCCAAATGAGTGAAAAACTAATTTCAAAAATAATTTTGAATTTTTTCCGGGCAAATTTAAAAAAAAATTAAATTTTTATTTTAAACGGTTGTAATTCTTCTGTTCAACCTGTAAATATGAAAAAGATTCATGAAAATTTGTTAAAAATAACTTATTTCAAAAAAAATTTAACCTAAAAATTTAAAGGACCGTAACTCTAATAATTTTCAAAATTTTTGATAACCCTTTGACCCACAAACACATCTTTCCTAACACTAAAGATATGCCCATTTTCAAAAAATCAAAAGACCCCCAACCAACATTGATATTTCTGAGAAATTTTGATCCAAACGTCAAGCAAATCCGGTCAATTTTTAAAATAATCTGGCATAATGAATCCGACATTTCCAACCTGGAAATAGTATGGAATTTTTAAAAAATTCTTGAATTTTGCCTACTTTTCAAGATTTTTAACAAAATTTTGATTTAAAATTGAAAAATGTTCTTATTTCATCACCATATAAATATCTCTACGGAAAAAAATATTTAACTTGTAATTATTATTGAATTATAAATATAATTAGAAGTTAAAAAAAATTTTAGAAGCCAAAGCCATATTATGTAATTATGCCAGAAATTTTTTAATTATTGTCTAGAATTTCATAATCATTGGCCTGTAAAAACCAGGAAAATGCATGGAATTTTACATTTATCATTTTGTTGTAATCATGTTTCTGCATATATACTTAATATTATCCGTTTGTTTCATATTTTCAGTTATTATTGTTATTATCATTTTATAATTTTCTGTGGAAAGTTTACAGCAACAGTAATTTGTTGAATGTAACTAATACCGGAATAATTAATAGAGATATTAATATCCCACATTTTCAAAGCAGAAGTTTCAGAACTGTTGATATAATTCAACATTTACTATGGTCATCTATTCACTCACGATTTATATAACAGATCACTGACTGTAAAGGAAATAGAAGCAATTATTGTTAAATTTTGTATATCGTAATTCTCAATAGGCAATATGTGGTATAAATAATCAAAATTATTTCTAGCTTATACAATATGAAATTTAGTGAGAAAAATATCAGAAAACTAATTTTGTCAAAATACGAATTTTGAAATAAAAAAAGATGAAAAAATTGATGTACTTAACATTAGACCAATTTTGGGAATGTTATACTAAGATAGGGCCAAAATTGGCATTAGCTGTTTTAAGCTCAAGTGTTCGAGTCCCCCTAGCCTTAAATATTTATTTTCTAAGTTTAAATTAATTTTAAGGTATATGAATACAAAGTCAGTTATCTAATATTATTATCCTAGTCAATTTGACTATTTTTGCTTCCTCATAAAGGAAGCCTTATAGTGATGTCGAATTTTTTAGAACCAATTATTTTTACAAATTTTCAAGTGTAGTATATATAATTCGTCGAGAGGAACAAATGTCCGGATGTATGTGTGTATGTATGTGTGTGTGTGTGTGTGTGTATGTCACCGATTCTTGTGGACAAATTTTCTCTTACACGTCTTGACGGATTTTGATAAAATTTTGTAGGTGTATTACGGTCACGATTACCAAAAATCTGACAGAAGGATTTTCAAAAATATCTAAAAAAAAAAATTTTTTCAACAATTTTTTAATTTTTGAAAAAATTAATTTTTGGATTTTTTGAAATAACTTTTTTCTATATTAAAATTTTTATTAATTCTTGGCAAAATTGCATACCTGACATAAAAACGAATCGATTCATGTATATAAAGTATATATTTTATCCAAATTTGTAGAATTAATAAATATTTTAATTTTTCACAAAAAATTGAAATTTTGTATTTTTTGAAATTTTATCTTAACACTTTAAAATAATTATTCTAAAATAAAAAATTAAACGATTGGTATATATTATATTGAGGAAGCTTAATGATCATGAAATGAACAACTTGTTTCTAATTACATTTACTTATTTAACTGGCCACATAACTATTCTTAAATCTTATTACTTTGATTTCATAGTAACGAGAGGAACCCACTATATAGAATCCTGGTTAAAGTAATAAGATTCAACCATAAAGTGACCAGGAAAATTAGTCCTTGATAAACGGAAAGTTTCCCTCCTTTTTTTATACCTTCTAAAATGTCCACGTTTCTCTATTTAAGAAATGAATCAGCTGTAAGTGAGACTATCCGCCTTGGTAATGTTTTAAGAAAGTTTCTTTTAGATAATGGTTAAATGGTTGCCGACGTGCTTGAGCGCTTTCAAGTAAGTTGAAATTCATTTGAACTTTTATCTCCATACCTCCTAAAGATAAAAAGTTGGCTCAAAGTATCAAAATGTACAATGAGGTGTGAGAAATAAAATATTAAATAAAATTTAACTTAAAAATAATTACATTATTACCGTGTTTTTGTAACCGTAATTACCGTGTTACACGGTTCAATGGAGACTAACCCTACTGCTTATCATTCACACCATCATTCCTAGGTACGTGATTTCCCCCATATAATTATTCTGATACACAAATAAAATGGAAGATTAATTCTTTTTATCAAATATTTGATATATATTAGGTAATTACATGATAAATATAAGAACCTAAATATAATAAAGATTTATTTATTTATTTAAGATTCTTACACGGGCTTAGTCCTTAATACCAAAAAACGATCATAAAAAATAAGTCAATACTGTCGCAAAGAGGGACCGCAAAAAATGCCTGTTTTTTGCCCGTTTTTTGTACATCGACAATTATCACAAAACGTAAGTAAAAAAATTCGGCCAAAAATCTTCTTAATCTGCGTGAAAATTGTAGTTGATTATAATTTTTAGTTTTTATTTAAGGGTAGCCAAACTCCTAATTCAACCCTCTAAAAATTGACAAATTAAGAAATTCATACCACCATAAATTCAACAAAAATAATTAATTATATCAACGGTAAAACTGATAAATAACAAAAATAAAAAATCCCTTTTATAAAAAAACAATCTCAATTACCTTAACATCCTAAAAAAGCTTTTTAACCCCCGAAAAACTACCCCTATTTGAAAAATTGACCAAAATAAACACAAAAAAATTATTACTCTCCAAAATTTTCATCAAAAATATAAATAAAATCAACTAACTAGTGAGACTTAATTTACGTGCTAATATAGATTAATCCACCCCTTAAAAACTACCCCTAATTGAAAAAATTACCACATTACACATTAAAAAAATTATTACTCCGCAAAATCTTCACGAAAATTATAAATAAAATCAACTAACTAGCCAGACTTAAATTCCATGCTAAAGAAGATTAATCAACCCGTCAAAAATTACCCCTAATTGAAATTTTACCATATTACACATTAAAAAAAATTTTACTCCTCAAAATCTTCACGAAAATTATAAATAAAATCAACTAACTAGCCAGACTTGATTTACTTGCTAAAGTAGATTAATCAAACCCTCAAAAACTACCCCTAATTAAAGAATTTGCCATATAACATATTTAAAAAAATTTTACTCCGCAAAATCTTCACAAAAATTATAAATAAAATCAAAAAACTATCCAGACTTTAATTCTATGCTAGAGTAGATTAATCAACCCCACAAAAACTACCCCTAATTAAAATTATACCATATTACACATTTAAAAAATTACTACTGGGCAAAATCTTCACGAAAATTATAAATAAAATCAACTGACCAACCAGACTTTAATTCCATGGTAGAATTAATCAATCAACCCCTAAAAACTACCCCTAATTGGAATTTTATTATATTCCACATTTAAAAAATTATTACTCTGCAAAATATTCACGAAAATTATAAATAAAATGAACTAACTAGCCAGACTTGATTTACTTGCTAAAGTAGATTAATCAACCCCACAAAAACTACCCCTAAATGAAATTTTATCATATTACACATTTAAAAAAATTATTACTGCGCAAAATCTTCACGAAAATTATAAATATAATAAACTAACTAGCCAGACTTAAATGTGTAATATGGTAAAATTTCAATTAGCGGTAGTTTTTGGGGGGTTGATTAATTTACTTTAGCAAGTAAATTAAGTCTGTCTAGTTAGTTGATTTAATTAATAATTTTTGTAAAGATTTAGTGTAGTAATAATTTTTTAAATGTGTAATATGGTAAATTTTTTAATTAGGGGTAGTTTTTGAGGGGTTGATTAATCTACTTTAGCAAGTAATTTAAGTCTGGCGAGTTAGTTGATTTTATTTATAATTTTCGTGAAGATTTTGCGGAGTAAAAACTTTTTAAATGTGTAATATGGTAAATTTTTTAATTAGGGGTAGTTTTTGAGGGGTTGATTGATTAACTCTAGCATGGAATTGAAGTCTGGCTAGTTAGTTTATTTTATTTATAATTTTGGTAAAGATTTTGCGGAGTAAAATTTTTTTTAAAATGTGTAATAAGGTAAATTTTTTAATTGGGTATAGTTTTTGAAGGGTTGATTAATCTACTTTTCCAAGTTAATTAAGTCTGGCTAGTTAGTTAATTTAATTAATAATTTTTGTAAAGATTTTGTGTAGTAATAATTTTTTAAATGTGTAATATGATAAATTTTTTAATTAGGGGTAGTTTTTGAGGGGTTGATTAATCTACTTTAGCAAGTAATTTAAGTCTGTCGAGTTAGTTGATTTTATTTACAATTTTCGTAAAGATTTTGCGGAGTAAAATTTTTTAAGTGTGTAATATGGTAACTTTTTTAATTAGGGGTAGTTTTTGAGAGATTGATTAATCTACTTTAGCAAGTAATTTAAGTCTGGCGGGTTAGTTGATTTTATTTACAATTTTCGTGAAGATTTTGCAGTGTAAATTATTTTTAAATGTGTAATATGGTAAATTTTTAATAAGGGTAGTTTTTAAGGGGTTGATTAATCTAATTTAGCAAGTAAATTAAGTCTGGCTTGTTAGTTGATTTTATTTATAATTTTCGTGAAGATTTTGCGGGGTAAAAACTTTTTAAATGTGTAATATGGTAAATTTTTTAATTAGAGGTAGTTTTGAGGGGTTAATTGATTAACTCTAGCATGGAATTGAAGTATATCTAGTTAGTTGATTTTATTTATAATTTTGGTGAAGATTTTGCGGAGTAATAATTTTTTTAATATGTAATGTGGTATTTTTTTCAATTAGGGGTAGTTTTTGAGGGTTGGACTAATCTACATTAGCAAGGAAATTAAGTCTCACTAGTTAATGGATTTTATTTATATTTTTTATGAAGATTTTGGAGAGTAATAATTTTTTTGTGTTTATTTTGGTCAATTTTTCAAATAGGGGTAGTTTTTTGGGGGTTGAAAAGCATCCTGATAATGTTAAGGTAATTGAGATTGTTTTTTTATGAAAGGGATTTTTTATTTTCGTTATTTTTCAGTTTTACCGTTGATAATTAATTATTTTTGTTGAATTTATGGTGGTATGAATTTCTTAATTTGTCAATTTTTAGAGGGTTGAATTAGGAGTTTGGCTTCCCTTAAATAAAAACCAAAAATTATGATCAACTACAATTTTCACGCAGATTAAGAAGATTTTTGGCCGAATTTTTTTACTTACGTTTTGTGATAATTGTCGATGTACAAAAAACGGGCACTTTTTGCGGTCCCTCTTAATTTGTCAATATAACTTGTTTTCGCTAACTAGTAGTAAAAATATGTTCTCATTTTGCTCAAAGACATCAATTTTGTTACAATAGTTATTCACCTCAGCAGCCATTCTAGAAATAGCTGAGTTTTTACCATAGTTAGTTCTATGGGATGGTACACGAATTAAATTTTAAGAACGAAGATTTACATGTGGATCAAATAAGTTTACCTTCGAAACTAATTCTGAGCAATTGACAGAACCCTGAATTATTCTATAAAAAAATAATAAATCTATATAAAGAAAACGAGCTGACAACTTAGGAACACTCAAGGCCGTTCTGATATTAGTGTAATCATGACTATTTCGGTCATAAAAAATGCCCAAACAATAAGCAGCAAATCGAAGAAAGCGATTCTGAACTCTTTCAATACGTTGAATGTGCACCTCATAATGGGGAAACCAGATTATAGACGCAAATTCAAATCTCTTGTCATTCAAATCTGAGAAATCGATTTTGAACACGTTCAATTCTAATAAAATTAAATACATATATTGGCGACCAAATACATAACAGAAACGTATTCAAGTATCGATCTTACAAGCGTAAAGTACAATGCTCTTAACGTATTAATGTTATAAAAAGCTAATGCAGATCTCATTACAAATCCTAAGGATTTTAGGGCTCTCGAAACAACCGCCGATATGTGATCATTAAAAGAAAAATCATTACTAAATAATAAACAGCTTTTATTAACATTAACAATCATATGACTAAGGGAAGACCAATCATTTAAACAATCTAAATCCTGATGCATTTCAGAGCAATTCAGACATAGATCAGTAGGACCAATAATCTAACATTTAACTCTTAAAGCGCACACTTATACGAATCCATCATCAAACCGCATACTGGATGTGCGACACTCGGGGACTTTAAAGTGTGTTCTCCAAGCTGAACAGCATGTGACTGTTACAGAAATCAATGTTAATTTTTTCGACCATTTTTCTCTTAAAATATTAAATAAATTAAGCTAGTTTTTTGTGAATAACTCTAAAATATAATAAAGAAGAGCAGTGATGTGCAAAAGTTTTAATAATTCTAAAATAAATTATAAAAAATACTTTGAAATCGGAAAAGACGAGAAATTGATTAAAAGTGATTTTGAGAACTGATAATTTTAAAGTTATTTTTTAATAAATAATTTTAAAAATATTAAAACTTTTTCACATCACTGCTCTTCTTTATTATATTTTAGAGTTATTCACAAAAAACTAGTTTAATTTATTTAATATTTTAAGAGAAAAGTGGTTGAAAAAATTAACATTGAATTCTGTAACAATCACATGCTGTGAAGTAGAAAATAGTTAGAAAATTTCTGATAAAGAAAGAAAAAACCTGAGCTTTAATAATCAAATCCCAATGATGCGCGATCATGCTCCAGATATCAAAACATTACCAAAAATTAAAAGGGTTAAAATTTTTAATAATGTTAATTGATAACTTATAAGATATCACACATCACTAGACCAGATCACGACTATCTACAGATCTCTCACTCAACACTTTTTGATTCACATGCATCCAATCACACATTCATAAAAGCAATGTTACAATAATACTCAATTTTGATGAGGTCTTGGTGTGGATGATGTAACTCAAGTCAATGATGGTCAAAATTCTTTCCTGTAGATTAATTACAGCGCTTCCTCCCTCAATGATGAAATTGGTGCGAGGCGTCCCTCTAGATTGTTATATCTAGTTGAGATGGGAATTTTGATCAATCCGAACCACTTGAAACTTGTCAAAAAATAACTATTTAAAAAATAAATAAAATCAATAGGCAGGCCCATAACTATTAATTTTTTCAACAAAACGTTCACAGGAAAAAAGAAGTGTTATTTTAACACTAAAAGTAGTGTTAAAACTACACGCAACATTTTTAACCGACACTGTAATTTTAACACTGCATTGGTGTTAAAATAACAATAGAGTGTGTTAAATTAACACTAGATGGTGTTAAATTAGTATACATTTTAAATGGGGTTAAAATAACACCAAAATTGCGTTAAAACAACACCATCTGAAAACTACACGCAACACATTTAACACTTATTTTTTTCTGTGTTATGATCCACTCTTATAACTGCCTTGCTTAGATCAGCATAAATTACATCAATCCGACTACCGATTTCAAGACTGTTAGTCAGATAATTTATAAGAATCCCAAGATTAGTCAATGTAGAACGACCCTCTATGAAGCCATGTTTTTCACAAATAATAATGTTCGACACAGCCGCATATAAAGAATCAAAAAATTAAACTTTCAAATATCTTAGAAAATACACTTAAAATTGATATTAACCTATAATTTTCAATATTATTTTTATTAGCAGATTTGTAAACAGGAACAATAATAATCCATCTTTTTCATTCAATTAAAAAAATATAAAATTTTAAGCATTTAAAATATTAACTAAATTAATTTATTATATTAACTATAATGATATTCGTATTTCATTCTTTCATTCTGTCTGTCCACACTTTGAATTTAATTTTTGCATATGTTTTCTTTTTTTTCCCTATAAAAAAATATTTTTTGACAAATTGAAAATATGCAGGTGGTCAATTCCACGTGAGATTTAAGTCGATCTCTTAAAATCGGCCAAAAATATTTTTTTTCTATTCTGTATCGAAAAAAAACAGATACGTATTTTTTTAATTATGTTTAAGTGTCCAAATTTTCGAGTTATGAATTTTCGAAAATTTGGACTTTTAATTGTAGACCTAAATTTAGTAGCTTATAAGTCCGAAAATATTGAGTTTAGGAAAAAGCTGTCATAAAATGAAAGTTTTAGTTTTCTTTTGACTTTTAAGAAATGTAAACAAAAAATTGTTTTTCAAATTTTTTATTGAAAAAAATTTTTTTTTATCAACAAATTAATTTTTTTTAACTTTGTGCCGGATTTTTTTTATTTTTTGTACCTTATAATATAGAGAAGATTTTCCGAAAAGTCTTGAAATGGGCCTGATGTGTTAAATAAGTTTTAAAATATTTTCAAAAATCAATTGCAAGTTCTGTTAACTTTATTTACGAATATATTTAATTGTAAAATTATTCGAAAACAAAAATTTCTTTTTTAAATATTTAATTATTATTATTTTTAATATTTAATTATTCAAATTCAAATCTTTTTGAAATTAAAAAACTTATTAAAAAATGTTAGAAAATATAAAGAAATGGAGTACTTTAACTCAAAGAGTTAAGATTAAGAATCTGAAGTCGGATTTCTCATATTTTCAAAATTCAAAATGGCGGATTTCTATTGCCCGTGGGAGCTCAATTGCAGTTTTCAAAAAATTCAAATAAAATTGTATTGGATTGAGAAAAATTTCTAAAAATAATTGAATTACTAAAAAAAATTTTATTATTGTTAAAATTTTATTATTTATGAATATAATTGAATTATCGCGAAAAAATTTATTAAAAATTTGTAAATATTTGAATTCCTGTGAAATTTTTATTATTATTTATGAAAATAATTATATGTTTGAGTACAATCTTATTAAAATTGTTTCTAAATAATTGAATTCTTTTGGTTAATTTTATTAAAATAGTAGATATTGAAAATCATTGAATTTTGAAAAATAATTTTTTTATTTATAAAGATAATAATTGATTAAATATATATTTAAAAATTTAACTCATTTCAGAAGAATTTTAGTTATATAAAATTTGTTTAAATCTAGGTTTTTTAAAATATTGAATTAAATTCATTAAAAATTAAAATTTTATAAAATTTTAAATTGAAATGTTTGAAATTTATTTATTTATGAAAATGGTAAACGCATCTCTTTAAAAATTGAATTAATTTTGAAATATTTAAGTAAAATTTTGTGAGGATGGTTTGAAATAAAAAAAATATAAGTTTTGGAATATAAAATTAGTTTCACATTTATTTTAATTTGCTCAACTACAGGCTTCTTCGAAGGTTCGCCACAGACTGACTCAGTGTGTTGTCAATATCAAGGGCACTAATTTCATCCTCGGAAATGACGTATTTTTATACGGAATAAATTCGAATTTAAATTTTTTACAGTTCGGTCATTCTGATTTCAGTTCGTCTAGAACTGGTCGCAAATATAAAAAATTAATTAATCAAACAATTATTACAACTAAAGTGTTCCGGATAGGATTCATAAATTAGTGCTACCATTTCTGAATGCCATGGTTTCATGTTAGATGATTCCCAGGTACCAATATATGGTTTTTGTGTTACCTGAAAATTTTCTACGTCTCTTAAAATATATCGATCATTACGCAGTTTTTTCATTATTTCATAAACGACATTTTTTTATTTTTTTTAGACGGTATAAGCTTTTTCGGCGCACTTAAAGAGCTATGGAAATTGTTTATCATGACATAATCGCCCAATTCATAATTGTGTGATTCTTTTCTTTTTTTGTCAAAGTAAGTCTTATTATAATTTTGTGATTTAATAATTTTTTCGCTTGCCACAGATCGAAGTTTTTCAAAATTACGAGTTTCATCATGATGTTGAGCCCGCTCCAAGTTTTTCGCGACTGGGTCAATGACCTTACCTCGCTGATTTACTCCAAAAAGTAACATGCAATTCGATTCATAATTTAACTGGAACTACATTCCAGTTGAATTATGAATCAAATTATTTAAAGCGAACTCCACATCAGAGAGCATCTTGTACCAATGTTTTCCTGTAAGGGGATCAGAAATTTTTGCAATCATCGGACCTATTACTCTATTTACTCGCTCGACCTGTCCGTTGGCCCTTGGCGTCGCCGTTACCACTAACACATGTTTGATATTATTCTCGCTGACGAAAGTTTCAAATTCATTCGAAGTAAAACAACTTCCCCTGTCGGATACAATAGTTTTTGGTCGACTGTAACATCTAAAATATTCACGCAAACAATCTACTGTCTTCTTCGAGTCAGTCGTCTTCACAGGATACAATTTAACGAATTTAGTGAAACCGTCGATTACTAACAAAATGTGCTGTTTCACAGATATTCGTTTGTCTATTGGGCCAAAGTGGTCAACGTGACAGGTCGCAAAAGGGACGCTTCCTTTTGGAATCGGATGTAAAAATCCTTCCCCCTTTCCGGCAGATAGAGAAAAAGCTACACATTTTAAACAATTATTAATTTAAATTTTAACTTTTTCTTTTATATTCGGAAACCAATAATTCCTCAAAATTTTTTCATATGTTTTTTCTGGTATAAAATGACCCATTTCATTAGGATATTTTCTCATTACTTGATCCTCCATCTTTTCCGGTACGTAGAAAAGGACATCTCTATCACCTTTCCTATAAATTAAACCTTTTCGCATTTCAAATAATTTATCACTCGAATTTTGTAATTTTTCTCGCAAATTTTTAATATTAACATCCAAATTTTGACAAATTGTTAAATTAGACTCCAAAGTATTATCTTCTACAATCATGCCATTTACCACGCGACTGAAAGCATCCAATTTGAACTCTATTTTCTTCTTAAGTAACTCGTAAAGTGGTGCGGCTGTAATTGAAAATTTTTTCATGAATTTCCGAAAAAATGCGCACAATCCTAAAAAGCATTGTACGTTTCGTACGTTCTGTGGAATTGGAAAATTCGTAACAGCTGAAATTCCATAAGTAGTTGGACTTAATCCATCAACTGATACTTCATACCCGAGATATTCTATTTTTGATTGTAAAAACTTACATTTATCTAATCTTAATTCAAGATTATTGTCGACTAAAAGTTTAAAAACAATTTTTAAAATTTCTAAATGTTTTTCTACACGTTCCGAGGCAACCAAAATATCATCGAGATAAACTACCACATCTCCTGATCTCAATAATTTATCCATAGTATTCACGAAACGTTGAAATGTCGCGGGGGCGGTTTTCAAGCCGAAGGGCATTTTCAAATATTCGTACTGTCCGACAGGTGTTATGAAGGACGTATATTTGACTGACTCCGCATCGACATCGATATGGTGAAACCCATCTCTCAAATCAAGCAATGTAGAATGCTGTTTATTTCGCAATTTATCAATTTGATCTTCGATCAACAGTAACGGGTAATTATCTCTCAAAGTGATCTTATTTAAAAATCTATAGTCGACACAAAGTCGATATTCGCCATTTTTTTTCTTTACCATAACAATCGGTGATGCATAAGGTGAGTTACTAATTCGAATAACTTTTCAAAATATTAAGTAATCTAAAATTTTTTGAATTTTCTCTTTTTCTTCAAATGATAGTCGTCGGGGACCAAAAACAATTGGTTGATTGTTAGTTAATTGTAAGTGTAATTGACTTTTAACATTCGGACGCAAATATCAATATTAAAAATATTCTCAACAGCTTCTGCTTCTAAAGGAGATAAGGCTTTTAATCCCAAATTAATTTTTTTTAACGCATCACGACCTAACACAACTTGACTACACATAGTTTCATTTGGGACAACATACAATTCCACCTCTCGTTCAACATTATCCAAAATTACATTTATTTTTACAATACCCAATTTTACAAGTTCACTATTATTAATACCATTGTACTTACGATCTCGTTGACTACATGACTTCATACTTGTTGCAGGAACAGAACATTCTTTAATGAAACTTATGGGACTACCTGTATCCAAAAGTGTATCCAGATATATTTCACGAACACATTTTCCCACGTCAAACTAATAAGTACCTATTTTAAAGCAGTGATTTTCAAGCGAATTTCCCTCGATGTCCACCGGTGGTTAAATTTGTTGATTCTCCAACAACACGCTGATTTGATCCTCTCGATGTTCTGTTTGGTGTACTATCACATTAGTGACTTGTCCTCGAACTCCTTGTTGCATATTTTTTTAGGGCAATCCTTAAGTTGGTGACCAATCTCGAAACATTTGAAGCAAGCTCCTTGTTGTCCCTTCGGTTGTTTGCATTCGATTGACATGACCCAATTTACTACAGTTGAAGCAGCGAACAGAATGAGAGTTTCTCACTTGTATGGTAGTGTCACTGGTCTTACTCAAAGTTTCCCCGATGCTTGGGTTGATAATTTTTTTAGCTTTCATTGTGTGTCTGGAACTATTACTATTAAGGTTGATTTTCTCGAAAGCCTGAAGGAGATTCTTCTTTTTGGAAAAACATTGAATTCTCGCCTGGTTCCGCAAGGACGTATCAGGGATTCCATCAATAATATAGTCTATGATGTCGACCTCCTCAATAGGTACAGCATTGTCAAGAATTAATTTATCGTGGAAGTAACTACTAAAGCTTTCTGGTGCCTTCCATATACGACCTTCAAATTTTTTCCTTAATGTAAGTCGACTTTGACGATTATCAAACATCGTCGTCATCTCTGCTAACAAGTCATTAATTCCCATAGCAATAAATTCCAATATAGAGTGTAGCCATAATTGAGCTTTTCCATTTAACTTAAGACTCAATAAAAGGCGAGCATGAGAATCATCCAAAGCATAAGTTTGACAAAGAAGTTGAAACTGCTTTTTCCATTTAGAAAAATCCGTATCCTCGATACCAAAGTCACTCAGCATATCTTTAAGTGTAAAGATGTTTATGTTTTGTGTAGGTTGATGTGCCTCTAAATTTGTCGGTTTGCTACGTAAAATTGCTATCTCCCGCCTTGCCAATTCAAGTTCCCTTGCAAGAAGTTCTCTCTCTCTCTAAAGTCCCGAGTTCTCGTTCGTGAATCATCACCTTGCTGAATTTTGTTTTTCTTGTGAGTTGGTAGTATCGTCTTCTTCTTCTTCTTCTTCTTCTTCTTCTTCTTCTTCTTCTTCTTCTTCTTCTTCTTCTATGAGTAGTAGAGCTAGGCGGGTTCTGGCCCAGTTACCGACCGTCGGTAAGGTAGATTTCCTAATAGCTCACTTTTAGATGGGTTAGAAGGGATGTTCTGTTTTACTGACCGAGTTTTAGTACCAGCCGCCACCGCTAGATGGCGCCACTTTATTTTTTGTTTAATTTAAACCCCCTTAGAGGGGTATTAAAATTTTTATTTTTGAATTTTCAAGTGGGTTAGAAGGGATGTTCTGTTTTACCGACATCTGAGTTCCGGCTGCCACCGAGAGATGGCGCCACATGTAAATTCTGACCCCCTTGGCGGGAAATTTAAATTTTTTATTTTTTAAACTTTCAAGTGGGTTACAAGGGGTGCTCTACTTTTACCAACTGAGTTTTAGTTTCGGCTGCCACCGCTAGATGATGCCAATTTTTTTTTTACACAATTTAAATCCCCTTGGTGGGAAATTTAAATTTTTTATTTTTAAACTTTCAAGTGGGTTAGAAAGGATGTTCTGTTTTACCAGCTACTGAATTCAGGTTCCCACTGAGAGATGGAGCTTAAAATTGTTGGTTAAGTTAAATTGTCTTGGTGTGAGTTAAAAATTTTCATTTGACCAAGTTCAAGTCGTTTCACAAATGTTTAAATTTCCCCGCGCTTTATTTTACAGATCTTGTAAGTACTGGCTGCTACTTTAAACAATTTAAATTAAACTTTCTAATATTATTATTATTATTATTATTATTATTATTATTTATATTATATTATATAATAATTTACTTAAAGCCTAATTTATAAATATGCTTTTGTATATATTTTTCAATGTTTTGTCTCTCTCTAATGCTTACTTATTAAAGGTAGGTCTTAATTGTGAACCAGCTTAAAGTTTGTCTTTTAACCAAAGTAGGAAAGTTGATTGTCGCGCCATCTGCTTTAAAGAGATTAGAAAACTGACTTTGATTAATAGTGCTAGTCACTCTCAAGCTTAAAGTTTGTGTATCTGTGGGATTATATTCAATGACTCGTGATCTATAATCAAAACCGTCTTGATTCAACTTATTTCTTTCACGTGGTGATACTTGTTAGCTGCAGTCACAATTTTGATGCGTGAACATTTTGCATATTAGCAAACAAATTCAATGAAAAATGGTAAGTATGTTTAAATTAATTATTTAATTAAACCATCTCTTTTCTATCATATTTATAAAATTTAAACTTATAAATATAAATATATAGGGTGACAAAAAGGAGAATCATCCACCAAACTGTGATTGCTGCTTTTGCAGATTTTGTAGGATTGTATGTGAGAAACAAATTAATCTGCCAATGGACCTTTCAAAGTTAAGAAAAACCACTTGGGAAAATCTCATACTAAAGGTTAATTTTTTTTTTTAATTGTCATTATCTATTTTTAACATAACCTCACATTATCTATTTTTAACATAACCTCACATGATCTATTTTGACATAACCTCACATCTATTTTAACATAACCTCACATTATCTATTTTAACATAACCTCACATTATCTATTTAACATAACCTCACATTATCGAGTCCTCTTACATATTTTATTAATTAATTAAAATTATTATAAGTTATTTTTAATGATTTTTTATATTTAATAATTTTAATTATTCAACTAATTTGATAGAAAAATGTCAATGAGTAAAATAATCTGTTTTTTTACAGGTATATCCACTTTCTGGGCAGCAACTATGCTTTCAGGATTTAGTAAAATTTTTTACTGAAAATTTACAGGCTTCTCTTTTACATTTAATGGCTGTAGAACGGCGCTCACGCACTACACAGTTGACAAAAAATATACATCAGGAATTTCCTGCACACCCAAACAGAGGCAGAACACCTTGTGTTCAACCAACGAATGTCAGATATCCAACACCTTGTGTTCAACCAACGAATGTCAGATATCCAACACCTTGTGTTCAACCAACGAATGTCAGATATCCAACACCTTGTGTTCAACCGACGAATGGCAGATATCCAACACCTTGTGTTCAACCAACGAATGTCAGATATCCAACACCTTGTGTTCAACCGACGAATGGCAGATATCCAACACCTTGTGTTCAACCAACGAATGTCAGATATCCAACACCTTGTGTTCAACCGACGAATGGCAGATATCCAACACCTTGTGTTCAACCAACGAATGTCAGAAATCCAACACCTTGTGTTCAACCGACGAATGTCAGATATCCAACACCTTGTGTTCAGCCAACGAATGGTATATATCTATCATCTTTGCCATTACCAACCGTGCAACAACCTGAGTTTGCTGCACAGCCAACGAGTTCATCCACATCTTTCAGTCGTCCAAGAATCAGTAGATGGAATTCTCCATCTTCATCTTTAGAATTATATTCTCCAACTCCTTTAGAAACTATTTCAGAACGTCAAACAGAAACCTATCATCCAACACCGAAAGAACAACTAATAAATCCTTTAACTACAACTTCAGCAAAATCTAAGAAAAAAACAACAACAAAAAAGTGTAAATCCTCCTCGAGCAGTTCAGATTCATCATCTTCCTCTTCTTCGAGCAATTCTTCTGACTCCTCATCATCATCATCCTCTGAGTCAATCGAAGAAATTTCTAAAATAAAAAGTGATCAACCTCTAGAATCTCCGATAATGAAAAATGATGATCAACCTCCAGAAACTATAAAACAGAATGATGATCAACCTCCAGCAATTACAAAACAGAATGATGATCAGCCTCCAGCAACTTCAAAACAGAGAGATGATCAACGTGTAGAAATTTCCAAAAATAAGAATCAAAACCAGGCTTTAGTTCAAGCATCGTCATCATCTGAAAAAATTAAATCTTTAAAAAGAAAATTTGATCCTCGTGAAGAAGCAATAAAGTTGGATAATCCTCAACCAAAAATACAAAAATTAATGCCTTCTACTTCCAAGGGAATACCAAAAGCAGTGCCTTCAACTTCAAAAAAAATACTAAAACCAGTTCCTTCAACTTCCAAGGAAATATCAAAACCAGTTCCTTCAAATTCAACTGGCAACATCACTCAGCATGATTCATTAAATCCTTGCATCAGGAAGCCTACAAGACCGCAAAATAAACCTAAATCTAAAAAAAAGGATAGAGAAAATTCCAATCAACAAGTGTGAAAACCAAAGAGTACAAGTGATTATTATTATTAGTGAGAAATATTTTTTTTACATGTCACCAGATTTATGAGAGATAATTTTGTTTCAATAACTTAAATTTAAAGTGTTTTTTTTGTTTTAACATAAGAGTGAGAATTTCATTTAATCGCTAAATTTTGGATAAATGATAATTTCGTTTAATCGCTCAATGTTCGAAAAGTATTTTTTTTTGTTTTATCAGAAAAGTGACAATTTAATTGTGTAATTTTCGAAAAGTGTTTTTTTTTTGTTTTAACATAAGAGTGAGAATTTCGTTTAATCGCTAAATTTTGGATGAATGATAATTTCGTTTAAAGACTTAATTGTCGAAGTATTTTTGTATGTCAACGAACAATTTCGTTTAATCGCTCAATGTTCGAAAAGTATTTTTTGTTTTATCAGAAAAGTGACAATTTAATTGTGTAATTTTCGAAAAGTGTTTTTTTTTGTTTTAACATAAGAGTGAGAATTTCGTTTAATCGCTAAATTTTGGATGAATGATAATTTCGTTTAAAGACTTAATTGTCAAAGTATTAAAAAAAAAATATTTAACCTTATTTTAAAAATATAGGTTGTGTTTAAACTTAATATTGAAGGGTTATAATCTGTAATTTAAGTAAAATGTTTTATATTTAAATATTTTAAAAAAAGTTTATTTTCCTTACAAAATAAAAGTTTAATGAAAAGTTTTTATATTTTGTTAAATACTAATATAATTTTTATAAAAATATCCTTTATTTTATTCCTTTATTTATTTTATCCTATCCTTTATTTTTTAATTTTAAACTTTGAAAAAGATTTTTTAATTAAAATCATAATTTGTTTTAAGGTGAATTGAACTTGAAAAATTTGATGTTAGAATTTTAGTTAATTTAAAAAATGCTTTCTTAAATTTTAAATATTTATTTATTTATTTATGTGCTATACTTGAACTCTTATGTCATTTTAGAATATTTTGAATACACAGTTATATTTGAATAAATGTTTTAAAGAAAATTCAGTAAATATAATTGTTTTTAACAATTTAACAATTTATTATTATTATTATTATTATTATTATTATTATCAACAATATATATTCAAAAATCACCACGTATTGGAACTTGTTACGGAGAATCGCCGCATGGAGATGCTGCTTTCACTCCACTAGCGATGCCTGGTGGGGAGCGCTGTGGTGGGAGAGCGCCGTGGTGGGGATCACAACGGTGAGTGAGTGCAGTGCGCCAGCCACCACACTCATTCTTCTTTCAGCTTCCAATCGCACAGGTAAATCTTCCTTACAGGTCTCTTCCCTCCAGGTCTTTCTCTCCTCTAGGTCTTTGTTTCTTTCTCTTCTCAGGTCTTTCTTTCCTCCAGGTCTTTCTCTAAATTTTTTCTTTCTTTTCACCAGGTCTTTCTTTCCTCCAGGTCTTTCTCTCCTCTAGGTCTTTGTTTCTTTCTCTTCTCCAGGTCTTTCTTTCCTCCAGGTCTTTCTCTAAATTTTTTCTTTCTTTTCACCAGGTCTTTGTTTCTTTTTCTTCTCCAGGTCTTTCTCTAAATTTTTTCTTTCTTTTCACCAGATGTTTGTTTCTTTCTCTTCTCCAGGTCTTTCTCTAAATTTTTTCTTTCTTTTCACCAGGTCTTTGTTTCTTTCTCTTCTCCAGGTCTTTCTCTAAATTTTTTCTTTCTTTTCACCAGGTCTTTGTTTCTTTCTCTTCTCCAGGTCTTTCTCTAAATTTTTTTTTCTTTTCACCAGGTCTTTGTTTCTTTCTCTTCTCCAGGTCTTTCTCTAAATTTTTTCTTTCTCTTCACCAGGTCTTTCTCTCTAAATTTTTCTTTCTTTTCTCCAGGTCTTTATTCTCTCTTTCTCGTATAGATCTCGTTTCTCTTTCACTCTTACAGATCTTTTTTCTGTTTATTTTAATTTTTTATTTCTAAAATTAATTTTATTCATTATTAAAAAAAATTTCTTTTCTTTTAGAAAAAAATAATAATGAATCCATATAATCCTCCATCCAATTGCCAAAATCAGCTAGAGGAAGAAGAAAATGAAATTACTATTTTTGACGATAGTAGTCATGATGAGGATGATGATGATGATGATGATCATGTCGATGATGCGTCCATGATCATCATTTATGATGAGTATGCTCATAACAATTATGAGGATGACGACGACGACGACGACGACGATGACGGATACGACAGTGTGGGGGAGACAATCATCATTAGCGATGATGATGATGATGATGACGACGTCCTGATAATAGATATCGATCCTAAGGAAGTTAGTTGATACTTTTTATTCTATTTTAAATTAACTTAAAAAAAATATTACTTTCATTTAAATTAACTTTAACCATATTTTTAATTTTTTAGATGTCGGAGTATATTGAAGATTATCATAAAAATTATTAAATTTTATTTTAAATAAAAAGAAATATTTTTTAAATTAAAGCATTAATTTTATTTCCTTAAATTTTAGCGCGCATGGTGTAAGCGCATATTAAGGTGGGGATAATTTGCGTGCGCATTCGAAAGTGTAGTGGTGTTAGAGAAAGAGTGGGGGTTGCAGCAATATAAGGCGAGTTTCAAAGCCACCAAGTCATTATTATTTCAGGTTCTTGAATTAGCAGTAAGTATAAACATTAATCTATTTTCTAAGTTCCTTTTTTTCAGCTTTATTTTCTAAGTTTCTTTTTCAGCTACATTTTTTCTAAGTTTCTTTTTCAGCTTTATTTTCTAAGTTCCTTTTTTCAGCTTTATTTTCTAAGTTCCTTTTTTTCAGTTTTATTTTCTAAGTTTCATTTTCTAAGTTAGTTTTAAAAACTAATAATTTTTTTTATTACAGTTCTTTGTTTTCTCTTCTTTTGTTTAAGGTTTTCTTCCAGTTTGAAAAAAATGGATTTAGAAAAAGTCAACTCCGTAGGGCGTTTTGAAGGTTACCTGCCGACGAAGCCGCTCGCGGAATTGATGAAAGATGGACTGTACTACGTCTCAAAGATGAAGAAGGTCCAGACCAAATATGGACCCAAGGATCATTGTCGAAATTGATGATGATTTCGTCACATACTTACCAACAAGATTCATCAAGCTCTTTGAGGATGAACCCACCACCTTGGACATGATGAAAGAAGCTGCGATATCGAAGAAACTTCAAATGAAGTATCTTGGAGGACCATATAATATTGTCGAATTTAAATTGTTACAATAAATTGTAAAAAGAAAATGTATATATATATTGTAAAAAAAAATTTTGATAAAATAAACACACAAAGTTTTACCTAAAAATTGGTTTTAAATTAACTTTCCTTCTCTTAGTATAAGTTATTTTTCAAAATTAGAATAAGTTTTATTTTCAGAAATTATAAAAGAATTTAAATTAAATTTTAAAGGATAGGTTGTTTTTGAAATTAAGAAGCATTGTTTTAAATTTTTAATTAATAACATTTATTTTTGATAACTTAATAACTAAATTTTACAAAAAAGATTCACAATTTTTATAAAAAGATTTTAAAGTAGAGTCAACTTCATCAATTCCATTAGAAATAGCACTTATATATTGGTTTGGAGGTTCCAAAAACCAATCGCGTAGAATTTTAACATTTTTTACAGCACAATTTTCACTACAAAAAGTATGATGCGTACACGTCGTTAATAAATCAGACTTAATTTTTTTCAACGATGGACAATTAAAATCTTCCAAGTTTTGTACGTTGAGTAAATATTTTTCTAACCAATTCTTTTTTTCTAAACCTTTAACGTAAATTACACTTGCACTTCGAAGTATATCTTGTAGAATTGGTCGAAGTTCATCGTATGAGACGTCTCCAGCTGTCCAATGGATTCCATGGTAATTATGTGTTAGCCAAAGATTTTCACTTTTGTAGCGTCCTGGCAGTGAATTCCAAGGACAAGGAGGTTCAAAAAGGTAAACGAGAGGCTGTGCATCTGGTTGAAGAGGAAGTATCGCCAACTCTTTGAAGACAAACTCGTTGTTGGCTCTTTTAAAACCTTGAACGTCTACGATAAACTCCATTTTTGAAGCAGAAATGAATTTCTAGCCGAGAGCAGCTGCTTTTATAGTAATCATCCCCCACCACCACCACCACATTATCCCCACTCCTTTACAATAGTTTCTTTACAACGCCGCTGATTGGCTTATATTGTATGACGCGGTCATGGATGATTAGGCAATAGGCGGTGGTCTCGGCTGGCATGTTGATTCCTGCTTCAAATTCTAACCTCACATCAACTGATGCTTGTTTTAAAAACTCGTTTTGTTTAGAACAATCAATAACAATTAGAGGAAATAGACTTTTAAAAATATCCTTTGTTAAAATAGGTTTTGAATCTTTACCATAATAGGATGATTGAAAATTAGCGTACATTTCATAAAGTAGAGAGTACTGATTTTGATCAAAGTTTAGATTTAAATTTCCTTAAGGATAATATTGTGAATTTAAAAAGAGTTTAACATTTATAATATTACAATGGTCAAAATGACAGGCATATTTTTTTCGTTTATCTTTCCTCGCTGTTTGAAATCCAACAATAACATAACGAGGTTTCTCTAATTGCGTTGATGTTTTAATTTGCCACAAAACTTTTGAACTTGTAGGAATTAAAGGATACTCATACATTTCCCACGACCTAAAACTTATTGAAATTAATGGATCCTTTTCAATATATTTTAACAATTTAACTTTGTTATTGTCAGAAGGTAAAACGTATGGAACCATCCATTCAAGTTTATTGATAGAAATTTTAAATTCCTCATCCCCTCCTTGTCCTGTTTGAATTACGGCATTCACGTCAGAACGTGCTCTTGTTAAAATAAGTTCATGTTTAGCGTTCATAATGATTTTTTTATAATCTTTAGCAAAACCAAAAATCATGCTGAGTGGTATTGTGACGTCAAAATATCCATTTTCCAATACAAGTCTTGCATCAGCTGCAATTTTTGAATATCCAGCATTTTCAATAAAATTTAGCTGATTTGATGTTTGCGAGGTGTAATTTTTCATGATTGTAGTATGTCCAACGTATTTGCAGCGATCTATTTCAATGCCATTTAGTTCATAGCGAATTTCATCAAACAAAAAACATACAGCATTATTACTTAAATGTACGTTTTGTGTAAGAGTAATTCCATCATTTTTAGTTAATCTACCAAAAATGTGTAATGAACTTTTACTAGGTAAAATGCACAAGTCTTGATGTTGTACTGCGATTCGAATTTCATCGCTATTGTTGAAAGATGAAGATGCGTATGGTTGATGAGCATGAATTTCATAATGAGCTATTGACTCATCGAAATTCACTGCTGCTGGAATATTGAGAAGTTCGTCCATTTTTATTGCAACAGCAACCAAAAAATATGTAGATTAATTGTCTTGTTGTCTTATTTTCTTTCCTTGAACTTTTAGACCTAGTTCTTGTAGGAAGAGGCGATTCTGAGGTGTTAACACCTTGTGAGATAAATTTAGACTGATTGGACTCTTGCATGTTGTCTGACTTTTATAGTTTCCACCAACAGCTCTTTGGTTATAAACGATTCCCATTACAAAGACTTTATATGCAATCGAATTGTTATAGTTTCACCTCTAAAATTTATTAAATCACCGTCCTGATCGACAATTCGCAGTTGTATATTATGTATTGTCTTGGTGGCAATCGGAAGGTAAATGACGTGTGCAGGCACTTCCACAATCTTATATCCTGGTGGAACGCTGGGGAAGAATTCATGGATAGTGTGAACTTTTTGGTTATTTATATACGCTCCAGATATGATATTGCACTCAATTCTAACTAAATTAACCTTTAAAATGGCTACAGGTAAATCAGAAGTATGTGCTCTATGAGATGATAGTTTCTGTGATGTAAATCCCAACAACTTACCAATCGAATCTTTAGGTTTAAAATCAATTGGTAAATTAGATTCAACAATACTGCGTAATGTATTATTATTAGGTTTTATACTAATAACAGTTCCAGTTTTTACAGAATTTTGTAAATATGATTCAATATCTTTAATTTCATAACTTCCAGTTGGAATATCAATTACTTGATTTCCAACGTAAAACTTGTTATTTCCTTTATCAATATTGGGAATTGAATTAAAAGTCAATAGTTCAACAAGACCAAGTACATAACTTTTATTTGAATTTAGTTCTATTGGAGGGAAATATTCAGCTCCCAGAACTGAAGAATTTCCTGTTAACGTTAAAGTAAACGAATCACTCATGTTGCTGTCAGATTTTATACTGAAAGCTTACAGGTGTTACATAGTCTTATAAAGGTTAAAACAACTCTTAATATTTAGTTGATTACACAAAAATTTGAGACACAAGTGTCCACATACAAATGTATCATAATTTTGATATCTTTTATGATTATATTTTATTAAGCTACCATCACCCAAGTAAATGACAAGATCTGTTGGTGGAGCAAGGTTGCCAAAACTATCAAAATACATTGTTTCGTTTTTGAATTTCTTATATGCTACCCAATGTGTTCCAGCACCTTCTTTATTATCAAGATTAATTATTCCTGATTCACACTGGTGAGGACCACTTACAGGTAGTTCATTTCGCATAAAAATACCACGAAAATGGGGTATTTTGACAGCTTTGGCATGCTTCCACAGATCAAAGTCAGTTAATGGACGGTGAGGTAGCTTCAAAATAAGTTTTTTGTTTTCCTTCTTGTAGTTCTCTTTTTTCTTGATACTTGTTTCTTCTTCTTCTTCTTTCTTGATGCTCGTTTTTTAATTCCTTTTCCTTGAATGTAGGGTTTCAAGTGGAGACCAAGTCCTTGTCGATAAGGTTTAAGGTGTAATCCCTTTCCAAGCGATATGGCTTCCATGGATCTATTGTGACGTTGAGCTTCTGCAAGCTGTTCACTAGTTGTTTTAGCCTTATTAACAGCCCTTGCTATTCCTGAAGCACCACCAGCAAGTGCTCCTAAAGCACTAAGTCCAGCAAAAATTAGAACTAGCGGTAAAATTCCACCTACTTTAGTAGGTACAGGAAGAATTCTAGGTGATAAAATTTTGGATTTACCACCAACATTTTTTATTGTTTTTCGTGCACCAACTATAGCTGCTCGAATTGATTCTTCAGCATTATTACCAGGAGCCATACTTTTTCGTGCAGCATCAACAATTTTTCTTAGCGCTACTCGTTTATTTTTACACATTTTTTTACTCTTCTTCTTTATAGATGATTTTCTTCTTCTTCTTCTCATTCCCATGCCTAACTTTGATTTAGCTTTCATGGTTCCGGATATAGCTAAAGCAGCTGCTCTTTCACTTACACCAGAATCTTTAGCTGTAACACGTTCCCAAGCTCTCTTAGCTAATACTTTATCTGCTTCGTTTCTAGCTTGAATATTTTCACGATTTTGCGAATAAGCAATGTCATGTTGTTTACATGCAGCGTCTAGTGGATTAATTCCTTGGTCACCTCGTGACAAACGCTTAGCCAACTTTGTACCAGGCCCACAGAATTGGTATCCTGGTAAATGTAACTCAAACGGTAAACTATTTATGATACGATTGATTAAACCTTTTCCTTGATAGTGACCTTTTTTCACCTCCTGATGCAGAATCATACTTCACTCTACAATGGTTGACGTGAAACTGACAAATTGACTATAAAAGCTAGGTATTTATAGATTTTCGAGCAGTTACTGTCAAGATGCAGTTCACGAAACAACCTGTCGCACTACCAATCTCTAGTATAGATGTTGAAACTAATGAAAAAAAGATTAAACGTCACGGTAGTCTGTTTTCAGACAGCATTCGAGCAGTTTTCTGTGGCCCCTCAAATTGTGGTAAAACAAATGCTCTTCTTTCCCTAATAATACATCCAAATGGTCTAAGTTTTGAAAATATTTACCTCTACTCTAAATCTCTACAGCAACCAAAATATAAATTTTTAGAAAATGTAATCAGACAGGTAGATGGTGTTGAGTATTTTCCATTTAGTGAACATGAAGAAGTAGTATCTCCAAAAGATGCTAAAGCAAATTCAATATTCGTTTTTGATGACATTGCTTGTGAAAAGCAAGATAATGTTAGAGCTTTCTTTTGTATGGGCAGACATGTAAACGTTGACAGTTTCTATTTATGTCAAACGTATGCTCGTATTCCTAAACATCTTGTTCGAGATAATGTTAATTTATTGGTTCTATTTAGACAAGATGAAAAGAATCTGAAACATGTATACGAAGATCATGTTAATACAGATATGAGTTATACTCAATTTCGCGATTTATGTTCAGAATGTTGGAAATCTGACAAATATGGATTTGTTGTTATTGATAAGGACCGTAATTTTAATGAAGGAAGATATAGAAGAGGATTTGATTGCTTCATTTCACTATAAATACAAGAAGTTCATTGAATTTTTAATTAGTATAGTTTATATTGTCTCGAAGAAAACATGTACCGAAAAGAGCAAGAAACGCTTCGTCAAATAGCAAAAGCAAGTGATGCTATTAGGCGGAAACATCGTTTACTCAAAATGGGTAAAGAGGCTGCAGAAACAGTATTGAAAGAAACTTTTCAACTAATAGTAACACCCCTGGAAAAGCTGGTGAACATAACTGACATACCTTTCAAAAATATTAAGAAAGAAAAAGTTAAAAAGGAGGAAAATGATTTTTCTTTCTCAACTGCTGTTGATGAGGAAGAGGAATTTGATAAAACACTACTCAATGACAGTCTATTTGATAAGAGCAACAAGTTTAAAGAAGAAGGAGAAGAACTTAATTATGAAAATTTGACAAATAAGTTTATTCAATTATTGAATAAAAATAGGAAAAGTTTTTTAGATATGGTTTATGGAGTACGTAAGCTTCCTAATAGTTCTTTTATTATTGGTGATACACCAGTTGATTTAGAAGGTTCACATATTCAACTTGCTGTAAAGAAAAAATATTTAAAAACTGCTGGGTTGCTTGAACTTTTATTTCGACAAGAACCTAATCCTGCATTAATAAGTTCAGATGATTTGGAAAATTATAAAGAAATTCTTGTAGCTACAAATGCACACCGAAAAAATTATAGTTCCAGTGGACTTGTCAACGTAACCAGGAGTTCTAAATACACTGTTGTCATTTCAAAACTTTTTAAGGGTACGCCAAAAAAGGGTAGTGGTGTTTTGAAGAAGAAGAAGAAGCTTGGAAAGAAATTACCTCAATTTATGATTTCAAAGAAACAATTTAACCCAGACTACATCTATTGGGATGATCCCAATGAACTAGTTGACCGTTTACGTCTGCTAGTAGCATCACAGCAAGCTGGTAATCCAAGCCATAATAATGAAATTATGTCAATCATCGAAGAACTACGTGAAGCTCGCATGATATATTAGGAGAGTACAAGCAAATAGAGCTTAGTATTAAAATGAGCATTGATGTGTTTGGACATCCCTTGTCACGGCCTCTTGCAAGTCGTGGACTTCCTGGACCTTCTGGAATTGGTTTTAAAAATAACTCCAAGTGAACAATACGACATTGATAACAAAAGACTTTGCAAGGTTCAAGACGCTGAAGAGCAACGAGACGCTGTAAATTTAAGACTTGCACAGAAAATTATTAAAAACGAGATAAAAACAGTTTTTCAAATTACATCTTCTTTAAGATCAGCTATTGATGATTTGAATCTTTATATCCAAATTATCGAGGATAGGGTGAACGAAAAACTTAAAGAAATTGAATCACAGCAAAATTACATTATCAAAGAGGCTAAATTTATTCAACAGTGATGGCTGATCAAAAATTAACAGTTGTAACTGAACTGCATAAACAAGCTAGAAAAAATTATCCTCGTCGAAAAGTTCAAATGCGTGGCATCGATGAAACCTGGCAAGCAGATTTGGTTGAAATGATACCTTATTCTTATTCTAATAAAGGTTTCAAATACATGCTCACAGTTATAGACATATTTTCCAAATATGCCTGGGCTGTAGCTGTAAAGAGTAAGAATGGAAAAGATATTTCTTTGGCCATGAAAACTATTCTCAAACAAGGCCGAATTCCAAAAAATTTGCATACTGATAGAGGAAAAGAATTTTACAATTCTGAATTTAAGAGTTTAATGCAAGAATTTAACATTAATCTCTATTCTACCTATAGTAATTTGAAAGCCTCAATTGTTGAAAGATTTAACCGCACTCTAAAAAACATGATGTGGCCTGAATTCAGCTTGCAAGGCAATTATAAATGGATTAATCTTTTACCAACTCTCATGACAAAGTACAATAATAAAAAGCATCGTACTATTGGTATGAAACCCAAAGATGTCACCGTAGAAGATACAAGAGAACTGCTGAGACGTATCCGTAAACTACGTAGAATTCCGCTGAAAAGATCAAAATTCAATGTTGGAGACAGAGTTCGAGTTAGCAAGTTTAAAAATATCTTTAAAAAAGGATATACTCCCAACTGGACAACGGAAGTATTCACCGTGGATAAAGTTAAATCAACAAAACCAGTTACATACAAGCTGAAAGATTACCAAAATCAACCCATCGAAGGTGGTTTCTACGAAGAAGAATTGCTGAAAGTCCAATATCCAGATGTTTACCTTGTAGAAAAAGTTCTCAAGACTCGTGGTAATGATGTATACGTGAAATGGCTTGGATTCGATAGCTCACATAATAGTTGGATAAAAAAATCTGATATGTAATATAGTTAAAGTAACGTTTAAGTAATGTTAAAGTAACGTTAAAGTATAGTTAAAGTAATGTTAAACGAATGTTAAAGTAACGTTAAAATAAGTTAAAGTAAAGTTAAAATAAGTTAAAATATAGTTAAAATAAGTTAAAATAAGTTAAAATTTAGTTAAAATAAGTTAAAATAAGTTAAAATAAGTTAATGTAAATAGGTTAAGGTTTTTTCTAATAAAGTAGACATAAAATAAATTGAACATCTTTTTATTCAAACAACTATTTCTTTCTCCTTTCTGTAACAAATCTTTTTACATAAGTTTATTTTCATCGTCGTCAATTTCAATAATTTTACAATGACCCCATGCGAGGGTGTCGGTGCTTTTTTCTATCAAGTATCTCTTGTCGTCATAAGGACTTAGTGCAATTTTCGTTTGTTTCAAAGTTTGTACTTTGTGAAGATTTGACCTAATTGAATATTGCGTTCTAGATTGCATTTCGACATTTCGTAAACAATAAACATAATCGTCAAAATTAATATTTTTCTTAACAACTCCTGCTTTGACACCTTTAGCCTTTTTTATAATATCTTTCCCTTCTACACGGACGCTGTACATTTTGCTCCGCAAGCCAACAAATTCTGTTACAATTTTTCCGCAGCATTCATCCTTCATGAGACCTAATATCTTTTTGTTGGCTTGCGGAATATTGTACACGTTATTAACCGGATAATCAGAAGTGTCGAATTTCATAATGTCTTGTTTCATATCGGCGTAAATGTCTGAGCACTTGATTTCATAAATCAGGCTATCGGTGTCGGTGTACAATAATTTTAAATTTTTTTCATCATACTTGTTCAACATGTAATCGTAATGAAAATCATAAATAAGCGTTTTTGACACATCCAAAACAGTCAAGCCAACATACACCGGCTTGTTCATTAGTACCTCCATTTTCCTAAGTTCCACAGCAACCAAATTCTCATTAAAGATGGCTCTGCTGTGGAAGTTAGGCTTTGCTATTAGGGCTTCAGCTCCGTATCTACCCTCCCACTTTGTCACAAGTTTAATGTCCACATGTTTTCGCACGTTCTCCATTGTTTTGTCAAATACCGCGTTGTTCATCAATTTAAACAAGTTTTTCTCAAATTCATTACTGGCGTTTGTTCTTCGCGTGGTATTAAAGTCAATGTAACTTTTCAACCAAGTGGATTGTTCGAATTTTAAGACGCGATGAATTTTAACTAACACGAGACCGTTGGCAATAGCTTGTTTTAAGGCACGATAATGGAGAACGTGCTTTCGTTTTGGTAGGAGGGTAGTTAGGAGCTTCTCCTCTTTTGACCCTGGTGGCTTCGAGCGTTCCAGACAAAATGGAAAATCGCTGTGTTTATCATGAAGGTGATCTGGATAATCCAAATCAACTTCCAAAATGTAACCTGTAGGCGCATCGTCTGCAACATTGAAATCAAAACTATTATCAACATTCTCTACCCACTTGAAGCCACCATAGGGAAGCGGTTAAACCATTGCCCAACCGTATAGATTATTTGCGTCAAAGTATACGATGTAAGACGTGTCCTCATTTTTATCAAATTGTTCCATGTAATGATTGTTAGCTTTTGCATATCGATTTGTACATTGACTTACACCACCTCTTATTCCTCGTTCAATAAACATTACCATGTCAATGTCTGTCAAGAGTTCAAGTCTTACTTCCGTATACTTTAACATTGCGTCCCAAGTCAAACCCGGTGTAGTATAATAGTGTGCTGGATCTAGACCGTACGAGATTAAACACTGGTTTCTGAAATTTTCGAAAATGACCGCGAGTAATAGTATGTCGGTTTGCATGTACAAGTATACATAATCACCAAGATTTTGACAATTAAACTCACTCCACACTTTCTGCGCATGTGCATAGTCTTCATCAGAAACATTTGAATCGTTTAATGTGCTGTAGAATTTATCTTTCGGCGGTAACTCTGTTTCATCGAGTTTTTCCCTTGAATCAATGTATTCATAAGGAAAAACTCCTTTTCGCGTCAACAATTGAATTTTATCGTCGCTGTAATTTGAAAAGACTGAGTTTACAATTTTGTATTCATCGAGATAGGATGCTAACTTATCCAGAGATGATGCCATAAACTTGAAAGAATCAATAAAACGAAATTTTAGAAAACCACCTTTTACATTTTTAGTAAAACTAATGTACTTTTCTTTGTTAATAGGAAGTAGATTAACAGTACCATCAAATTCAGTAGCAATAGATTCAATGATAAAGTGTGCATCATAGCCGCTTAGGTTATGAAAGACAACAGGTATGATTTGCGATTCATGGTAATTAATATTACAATCTTGATGAGCGGGTCCGCGGTACTTCCCTGTTAGATGGCAATGATCTCGTACTTTCACATCCCCATATGCAATTTTCTTTTTACAAATATGACAAGTCATATCATTTAGAAAAGCTACCAACTGCTGTGGACTTAATGTTTCCATGGGAACTGGGTTCTTGAATATGGAATCTAGATTATCAGCCAAGTTCTTTAATTCTAAAGAAAACCATTTAGCTGGATTTTCCTCATCTCTAGGTGATGCTTTGTACACAGACAAAGAGTCATCGAAACTACACTTTAATGATAGATCGTCCAACATCCTTCCGGCAGGACGAAAAAGACTCAGGTGAGTCCCTCCGAAATCACTAAAGAAAACTAACATGGATTCAGATAAATAAAAAACGAAATATATCATTGGAAAGGTAACGAAACAAGCTTTCAGCGCATATAAATATCGAGCTTGTAAGTTCAAAACTAAGGGCTGGGTAGTATGAAGAAGTTCAATTTTCCAAAAATTCACATAATTTTTAGTCACAGAATGACGAAGCCCGGTCCTGCCGGCAGGACGCTTTTCGCTTTATTTAAGAGACTACCTAGCCCAGGTTTATAAATTTAAAAACTCGATATTTACATCATTTGAAAGCTTGTTTCATTACCTTTCCAACGATATACTTAGTTTTATATTTATCTGCTTCCATATTAATTTTATAGAGCAATTTCTAAGGGACTCGCGCCTGAGTATTACTCAAATATATTGAAAAATATTAAAAATGAATTTTTTTTTAATTAAAAAATTAGGTTTCATTCTTGGAACGTTTCTGAAGAGAAAGAGACTTGTCCGGTCAAAAAATATTGATTTTTGGGGATTTTACATTAAATTTACGAAAAAATGTTTTTTTCACTGTTTAAAAACATAGCAAGTTTGAAGGCTTTGAAAAATGATTAAAATTATTATTTTAAAAAGTCAAAAATATGGATTTTTTCGTCTTTTCGTCTACTTTAATCCCAAGGAGTGCCAGAAAAGAAAAGTTGAATTCCCTTTTTTTAAAAGCCTTTTTTTCGGAACGTCCTTCCGGCAGGATGGGCGCTTGGACGATTTATCATTAAGTAATAACCAATACTGAGAGTTTTATGGTTTTGAAACACCTCAGTATTTTTTGGTTCTTGGGGTGCTGCCGAGGGAATTAACAGACTTTCACAATCGGCATAAATAATAAAGGGAACACGTTCCTTATTTTGAAAATTTTTAAACTCGACTGTATTTTGACCTTTTTGGGGTAATTAAATCTTTGTGTCGTTCATTTTTCGACAATGCTCTTCATATTCAGTAAGCTTACATTCATCTGCAAAGTAATGTAGGCAACGATCGCAAATGAATTTTTTGTTCTTCTTCTTTGATAAGTCTGAACTGACAAGTCTCGACAAGTCCTTTATCCAGACATAATGGTAGTTAAACGATATGAGAGGTATATCAGTTTCATCATCGTCTTCACTTAGATTTTCATCTATATAGTGATCTTCAATTCGAAGAAGATTGACGTGATTCATCTTCTTTTGAGATGAAAGATGAAGAGGTGAAACTGTAAACTTCTCATCTCTTTTAACAAGACCATACAAGTTGACGGAAATGTTGTTTAGGGTTTCAAATTTAGAAATGTCTTTGAGAGAAACAGGAAATTCGATACCACTAAAATTAAGTGTATTTTCATAGGGTCTATATTTTGAAACTCGATCTGCGTGTTTGTCTGTTGGGTACAGTGCTGACAATATTGCCCATTTAAAACACTGATTATCAGCATTTTGGACATTAATGCAGGCATGCTTTCGATTGATAGAAGTTGGCAAATTGATATAAGAACTTGCGCGCATAGGATTGTACTTGTTAATGTTAACCTCCAACCTTTCAATAGAATGAAGTCTCCAATTAGAATCTTTCTCTTGGAATTCCTCCATTCTTTTTAAGGTTACTTGTTTAACATAAACATTGTACCAGTCATCTAATGGGGTTGTAACTAAAATGTCACCGGTTTTCCCGATGAATGTCTTTAAATCTGATATTTCTTGGGTTTTACCATCAATGGAATCTTTAACAAATTTCGCGAACAATACGGTGTAAACTTTTAGCGGACCAAACTTGTTTAAAGCTTTTTCAATGTTAACTTTAAATAAACTAAAGGCATCATCAAGGAATTCATTAATATCCTTGTAATCTAAATTCATTACAGCACTATTTTGTAAACGACCCTCAAACGCTTCTTCAAAATCCACCCATTTCATTCCTTCATTCACTACTTCAACACCCGCACCACGTTTCGTTAGAGTATCAAAATGGTAGAGCAAGTATTCCATTTTTTGTCTTAAATTTAAGCACCTAGATCTTTGAGATGATGAAAAATCAGACTCACGTAAAAAGTTTCGGAAAATGTTTATATACCGTTGCCACTTGTTCTGTCATTGGAATGCTGTAACCATTTTATCCTCAGCAGTCATAGCCATCGTTGAAATGAGCTGACGTTCCGCTGTTGTAATGAATTTGTCAGATTCTTGACACATTTCATTGTACTCTTCCATGTCAATACGTTGACGAGACTTCTTTCGCGATTTGCACTTTGGCATCTTGATAGCTAAATCTGAAAGAAGCTTTAAAAAAAAAATACGTCTAAAACTAAGAAAAACTTGAAAAATCCTGAAAATAAACCACTAAAACTAAAAAAAAAAATCCTGAAAATAAACAACTAAAACTAAAAAAATCCTGAAATAG
This sequence comes from Leptopilina syphax, assembly GCA_032872505.1. Classification (NCBI taxonomy): domain Eukaryota; kingdom Metazoa; phylum Arthropoda; class Insecta; order Hymenoptera; family Figitidae; genus Leptopilina; species Leptopilina syphax. Next base: position 55,199,380 of record CM065468.1, on the reverse strand, counting down.
AAAAAAAAACCACCACCACCACCTTAAAAAAACTAATACAAAATAGAACAAAAAAACCCTAAAATAGAAAAAAAAAACCACCACCAACTTAAAACTAATGCAAACTAGAACACAAAAATTTAAAAAAAAACCTATAATAAAAAATCAATAACTCCTAAATTCAAAACAAAAAAAAACTCTGAAAATTAACTCTGGAAAGAAACTCTGAAAACTCTGGAACCCTGAAAACCTGGAAGTAGACTGCTGCACCATTCAAGATGCAACTGATGTTTGTAACCCGCGCTCCGTAACTTATACCCCAGTCCCCACTATACTCACCTCCCCACTGCGCAACTCCCCACTACTCCACAGGCGCGCGCAACTCTCCTACCACAATGTAGTAAACGCCGACTACCGGGATAACTTGAAGTTAACATAACCCAAGTGGGTCATCGGTCGGTAATGCAGAACTCTGACATACCGACCCGACCAAAAATTGTGGAAGAAATTTGCATTACCGACTGTTGGTAACAATTACCATCGGTCGGTAACTTACCATCAGTCGGTAATTTACCGGCATTTTTATAGGAGCATTATCATCAAGGTCGGTAAAGTAGAACACTAACCAACTTTCACTTAGTGGCGCGAAATTTAAAACTACCCCTTCTAACCCACTTGAAAGTTTAAAAATAAAAAATTTAAATTTCCCGCCAAGGGGGTCAGAATTTACATGTGGCGCCATCTCTCGGTGGCAGCCGGAACTCAGATGTCGGTAAAACAGAACATCCCTTCTAACCCATTTGAAAATTCAAAAATAAAAATTTTAATACCCCTCTAAGGGGGTTTAAATTAAACAAAAAATAAAGTGGCGCCATCTAGCGGTGGCGGCTGGTACTAAAACTCGGTCGGTAAAACAGAACATCCCTTCTAACCTATCTGAAAGTGAGCTATTAGGAAATCTACCTTACCGACGGTCGGTAACTGGGCCAGAACCCGCCTAGCTCTACTACTTCTATGTGTTTGTCACAAGTGTTCTTAATCAACGATGCTGTTTTGATCCATTTATTAGTTGGATCAGCTTGTTGCAGTTGTCTAATAATCTCTGCCTTGGTTCCATAAACTGTTATCTCTATCTCTCGCGCAACTCGCTTGAGAACAGTCACTGTGAACTTGGTAGGATCCATGCTGTGAATGTATACAAACTTATCCCCATCAAAACAAGGCACAATTTCGACAAAATTTTAAAATCAACGCACCGTAAAGACGATTCTGCGCGATTACTGCGATTACGACGATTATAGCACCACCGTACGTTCACTTTCACGCACTATTTGAACGAATTACAAATCAGCCATTTAAAATTCTTTACATATGAAGGGTTTTTTTTCAGGGGCAATTTCCAAGATTCCACGTTTTCACTTTTAAGTTCTTGAATCGGTGCACTTTATGCACTTAACACAAAAGGTCAGAAGAATACTGAAAATTTTCCAAAACTTAATAATTAGAAAATTCAGTTGAAGCACTCGAACACGTGGCGTGCACAAAATTAATATGAAAAACAGTTAAACGCGTTTAACCCTTTAACGCCCAAATGGACAAAATTTTGGCATGAACTTTAAGGATTTATTTCGGTACTTAAAAATCAATAGAAAAATTCACGAATCATCAGTTCTTATGTTTTCATATGCGCTCTATCGAATGGCGTTAAAAAAAATCAAAAATTTATAAACAAAAAAGTTATTAATGTTTTTTATAAAAAAAGTCCGTTTTTTTTCCAATTTTTGTTTAATTTTCAATTTTTTCTACTATGAAATAGCGGCGAAATAATTCCAAATGTTACAAATAACGTGACATAGATATATAACCTAGAAGATAGGACTATAGAGAAAATTAAAAATTAAAATGCGCCTCAAAAATGGAGTTTGAAATTCAAAATTTTTTCAAAATTTGATTCAAAAGTACGAAATTGTTAAAAGTATTTAGATCAGCTTGAAATTTGTTACTCGGGGGTTATAGGGGTCGCTGATCACGAATCTGAAGTCCAATTTTCAAAATTCAAAATGGCGGATCCAATATGGCGGACAATTTTTTTAAAAAATTTATTAAATTTGCTTGAAATTTGTTACTCGGGGGTTATAGGGGTCGCTGATCACGAATCTGAAGTCCAATTTTCAAAATTCAAAATGGCGGATCCAATATGGCGGACATTTTTTTTAAAATTCATTAAATTTGCTTGAAACTTGTTACTCGGGGGTTTTTGGGGTCGCTGATTATGAATCTGAAATCCAATTTTCAAAATTCAAAATGGCGGATCCAATATGGCGGACAATTTTTTAAAAAATTCATTAAATTTGCTTGAAATTTGTTACTCGGGGGTTTTTGGGGTCGCTGATTATGAATCTGAAATCCAATTTTCAAAATTCAAAATGGCAGATCCAATATGACATACGAATTTTTAGTTAAAATTCGATAATCACTTTCTTTAGCCATTAAAATATTTTTAATGTTTCCCAACTTTCACCACGTGGAGGTAAACGTGAACTGGAAAGCCTTTTTTTAAATTTTATATTTTTTTTTCCTTTTTTTTTTTATTTTTTCCTTTTTTTATTTTTTATGTATTCTTCTTTTTGTTTGTTATTTTTTAATTTAAAGGTCAATTAATGGAAATGTATATGTTTTATTTTAATCATTACTTATTATAAGGTCAAATTGAAAAGAACAATTTTTTTTATCTCCAGCTTGTAGCTCTTGTAAAACCATTCAAAAATCATTATTCACAGTTTTAATTCGATCAATTATTCTTATCAATATATTAAATCTAAAAAAGAAATTAATTAATTAATTAATAATTAATAATTAATTAATTATTAATTTATTAATTATAAATTAATAAATTATATATATATATATATATGGGCCATTCCATGTCAGCCGATGGATCACTCGCCGACCCAAAATTCAGCGCAACAGAATTATATGTTCTTGGTATCAAAATGTTCGTACAGACAAGCACTTTCGAATCCAATGTGGCCTTTTCAAAAATTTTAAAATGGCGGCTCTATATGACGCATATAATACACAGAAATAAAAAACCATCCAACAAAATTGTCAATAAAAGTCTTATAAGCCCTTAAATTACTTCCAAATATAATTTTTTTATGTATTTGCCATCATAGTTTACAAATCTATCAAATCTTACATCAGAATTAAAAAAATTAAAATGGCGGATCCAATATGGCGGACGATATTTTTAAAAATCGTTGAATTTTAATATAAATTTTTACTCGGGGGTTTTTGGGGTCGCTGATCACTAATCTGAACTCAGATTTTCAAAATTTAAAATGGCAGATCCAAAATGGCGACGAAAAAAAATTTTTAAATCGTTATATTTGCTTGAAACTTGTTATTTAGGGGTTTTTCAGGTCGCCAAATTCGAATTTGGAGTCACATTTTAAAATACAATATGATGGTTTCAATATTGTAAACAAATTTTGAAAAAGGTGCCAGATTTTAAAAAAAATTCGTTACTTAAAGGTTTTTAGGATAGCTAATTACGAATGTAATATCTGATTTTTATAATTCTGATTTATAATCTCTGATTTTTATAATTATAATTAAAATTTTTTAAACTATGCTAATTTCATTGTTAATTTGGAAATGTTGTAAATTTTCAATAATTAAATATTTAAACAAATGCAAAATTTATAGTAACTTTGATGATTTCCAGAAATGGTTTTTTGCCTATACTTTCCTATAATGATAGAATATTTATGCGTGTAAAAAAATTTATTGACACACAATAATTGTTTATTAATTAACTACTTCACTGGCAGGGCGTTCCAAATGGCGTTCCACGCGCCGAGGCCCAGACTGGCAAAAACACCGAAATGGCGTTCCTAATAAAACTTTATTTTTTAAGGGTGTACACTACTTTTAACTTCTACAAAGCAATGTTTCTATAGTTTGGACATTAGGGAACAAAATTATCACAATAAAAGTTTCAGTTTTTGAGATTTTTAATGTTTTTTCGAACGTTGAAATAGTCAATTCTTACCACTTTTCAACAAATGGCGTTCCACTTTTTTTCAATTTTTACGCAGTAAAACTCATATTTTTTATTTAAAAAAATGTATTTATATAAAATATTATATTCTAATAATAATAATGTAAGAAATAAAAAATAAATATAAATAATTGATAAATAAAATATAATAATTATTAATAATAACAATTACTATTATTGTTATAATTATTATTATAATTATTGCAATATATTCTTGGATATAAATACATTTTTTTTAATAAAAAATATGAGTTTTACTGCGTAAAAATTGAAAGAAAGTGGAACGCCATTTGTTGAAAAGTGGTAAAAATTGAGTATTTCAACGTTCAAAGAAACATGAAAAAACTCTAAAACTAAAAATTTTTATTGTGATAATATTGTTCCCTGATGTCTAAACTATATGTAGAAATATTGCTTTGTAGAAGTTAAAAGTAGTGTACACTCTTTAAAAATAAAGTTTTATTAGGAACGCCATTTCGGTGTTTTTGCCAGTCTGGGCCTCGGCGCGTGGAACGCCATTTGGAACGCCCTGCCAGTGAAGTGGTTAATAATTAATTAATTATTAACTCATTTTTAATTCATTAATTTATTATTATTTTTACAGGCGTTGTTATTTTATTCACAATTTTTAATTTTCAAATTTTTTACTACTTGTTTATTTTCCGATCGTGCAACCTCCCCGCGGAGTACATCGGGTAACGCCAATGCCGACGGTACAATTATTTAAGAAAATAATGGTAATTAAATAAAAGGAACTTAAGATTTGTAATCAGCAATACCAAAAACGCCTATAAGAATTTTTGTTTTTTTACATCAGTGTTGTAATGTAATGTATGCCACAAGAGGTTAAAATCTGGCACCTTTTTCAAAATTTGTTTACAATATTGAAACCATCATATTGTATTTTAAAATGTGACTTCAAATTCGAATTTGGCGACCTGAAAAACCCCTAAATAACAAGTTTCAAGCGAATAAAACGATTTAAAAATTTTTTTTGGTCGACATTTTAGATCCGCCATTTTGAATTTTGAAAATCTGAGTTCAGATTAGTGATCAGCGACCCCAAAAATCCCCGAGTAAAAAGTTTCATTAAAATTCAAGGATTTTTAAAAATATCGTCCGCCATATTGGATCCGCCATTTTGAATTTTTTAATTCTGATGTAAGATTTGATAGATTTGTAAACTATGATGGCAAATACATAAAAAAATTATATTTGGAAGTAATTTAAGGGCTTATAAGACTTTTATTGACAATTTTGTTGGATAATTTTTTATTTTTGTGTATTATATGCGTCTTACAGAGCCGCCATTTTGAAATTTTTGAAAAGGCCGCTGGTTACGAATCCGATGTTAGTTTTCCAAAATTTAAAATGGCAGATCTAATATGGCAGACGAAATAAAAAAATTGTTCAGATTTCCTTGAAACTTGTTGCTTGGGGGTTTTTAGGGTCGCTGATTGCGAATTTGATATCAGAATTTCAAAATTCAAAATGGCGGATCTAATCTGATAGATGACTTTTTTAAAAATTGATCGAATTTGCTTGAAATTTGTTCCTCTAGGGTTTTTGGGTCCCCTAATGACGAATCTGACATTAGATTCCACAAATCCAATATGGCGGATTCAAAATGGCGGACTAATTTTTCAAAATTTCTCAAACCTGATAAAAACTCGTTACTCGTAGGTTTTTGGGGTCGCTGGTTATGAATCCGATGTTAGTTTTTCAAAATTCAAAATGGCGGATTCGATATGGCGGACGAGGTTTAAAAAAATATTTGGATTTATATATAAATTTATACTTAGGGTATCTTGGGGTCGATAATTACGAAACAGATGAATTTCTGGATTTCTATGTAAATTAGTATTTATTTGTATTAATGGTTTGTTCTTACCAATTCTTATAGCTATTTTATAACAAGCATTTTGAATTTTAAAAAACGAACATCGGATTCGCAATCAGCGGACCCAAAAACCCACAAGTAACAAAATTCAAGCGAATCCGACTAATTTTTTAACTTCGTCCGCCATATTCGATCCGCCGTTTTGAATTTTGAAAAAGTAACATCGATTTTTTCGTACCGTAGATCACTTTTAACTTTCCCTGTCCAATATTGTGAAATATAGATTAGTTGATACTGATAGAGTAAGAGCAAATAGAGTATAATAATTTCGCCATTTTGAATTCAAGCAAATCCGAACAATTTTTTTATTTCGTCCGCCACATTAGTTCCGCCATTTTGAATTTTAAAAAACTAACATCGGATTCGTAACCAGCGACTCCGAAAACTCCCGAGTAACGAGTTTCAAGCGAATCCGATCAATTTTTTAAAAAGTCATTCGCCATATTGGATAAGACATTTTGAATTTTGAAAATCTGTTATCAGATTCGTAATCAGCGACTCCAAAAACCCCCGAGTAACAAGTTTCAAGGAAATCTGAACAATTTTTTTATTTCGTCCGCCATATTAGATCCGCCATTTTGAATTTTGAAAAACTAATATTGGATTCGTAACCAGCGACCCCGAAAACCCCGGAGTAACGAGTTTCAAGCGAATCCGATCAATTTTTTAAAAAGTCATACGCCATATTGGATCCGCCATTTTGAATTTTAAAAATCTGATATCAGATTCGTAATCAGCGACCCCGAAAACCCTCGAGTATCAAATTTCAATTAGATTTGAGCAATTTTGAAAAAGTTTGTCATCTTACGTAAAATAAGGAAAAAATTTTGTTCTTCAAGCGCCATTTTAAATTCAAAATCGAAAAAAATAAAAATTAGAAATGAATATTTTTTAAGTACAACTATCGGGAACACGTTTCTGATACTTTTTGTTGTATT